>JAJFZO010000446.1:1200000-1800000 GCA_021397835.1 Moringa oleifera | reverse complement strand
TAGGGTTTTCATAATCTAATTTAAACTGCACTTGTTTACTTCTCTAGTCCTTTTATTAATTTTTTAAAATGTATCTGGGACCTTAAATCCTAATTAATTATTAATTTTTCCTTCTTTTCGAGCAGTTAATTCTTTACTCCAATTAATTAACATGTAAGATCAAATGGCTTAACTTGACTTATATTATAAAAAAAATCCTTTATTTTACTTGTTAAATCTAACAATGTTCATGTTTGTAGGATTATATTACCTAGGATTTTGTTTCTTAGCTAACCAAAAAAGCATACACAGTAAATGTTAGTGTGTATTGGGTCATCATGGTAAGTTATCCAACATGTTTAATCTTCCATCGTTGAACATTCACTCAAGTTTGTGCGAATCTTATATTAACCATATACAAGTTTCGCACAAATTTGGAGTACATAAATAATTAGATATCTAGAATTATATAAGACATCATTCATCTTCATGATGATCCAATCTTCATTTCTATTGATTTGATCAATGATGGACATGATGATTCACTATCTTTGGTTAAATTTTTAATATTTTTGTGTGCTTATCTTTAATATTAACCTTACATAAACTCATATCTGTTATATTTTGTTAATACAATGGTTCAATACTCTGGGATTGATGATTAGGGTGTCTAATATTAAGCATTGTATATTTTGTTAATAAAATGATCTTCCTTTTTGCATTTGTGATCTTTATGAAATATTAGGCAAATGTGTTATACTTATCATTTTGGATCATTTTATTTTACATTGAAATTGTATAACTCATGGATTGGTACTCAGGTTAGAGGGCCAAAAATGGCAAGACAAATTAATTATGAAAGCAGGTTAGTGAATTTATATTAACTTGGATCATTGTAGTGTGAGCCTTGTATTATATTAAGACAAAAACATTTGTAAATATTAATTTACAAATCATGTGCTTTTAAAGTTTTAAAAATAGAGATATTTAAATTAAAAATTTTATAAAATAAATTTTGAAATTAAATTATAAAAAATTTATATATTTTTGATATTGAAAATATTTTTCATTTAAATTCCATCCATCAGACTAGGACTTGTTTTTTTTTTTTTTTGAAAACTTTTTATCACTACTACAAAAATTATAATAGTTGACACCAATTTAATGACAGTTATTCAAAGAACTATCGTTAAAAGATTTATCAACATTTTTGATGACAGTTATTTCAAAACTGTCATCAAAAGTAAAACTTTTAACGTCAGTTCTAATATAACTGACGTTAAAAGAACATTTAACGTCAGTTCTAATGGAACTGATGTTAAATGTTTAAACTTTGACGCCAGTTCTTAAAGAACTGGCGTCAAAGGCCAATATTGCAAGCTTGGGTTGCTGCATGCCTGCTTTCCTTGCTGCAGCAATGGCTGCTGCTGTTGCTGCAAGAGGCAGCACCAAGGTCCGGATTGGATGATCATCAAGAAAGGAAAGAGAGATCAAGACTGAACAATTGGATGATCATCACCAGATTTTGGAAATGGTGGAGTCTGCAGGGGAGAAGTCAGAAAACAAGTTGCTCATGAAGAATGTACTGGGGATTTCGTTGCTTGTGCTGAGTCTATTTGCGACTATAGCTTTCATGTCTACAAGGAAAGGGAAATCCTCCTCTACACCAAATGCCATAGCTCTTGTTGAACAGCCAGTGCTGATGAAGAACTGATTACGGTCCAATGTCAATGAGTGCAGAGCAGCTGATCCAGGGGAGGCTCTCTTGAATGAATTGGCAGAACTGGCAGAAGGCCAGTAACCTTCAACGCCAGTTATACAGAACTGACGTTGAAGGTCATCCTTCATGGTTGCTCAATGTGTCATCTTCTTAATGCATTCCAGCAGCAACAGAAAGCTATACAGCATCATCAGAAACAACTAGAACTAAATTTCATTCCATCTCCGTGATTCTAACAGTCACCTATACTTGGGAACAGCATTCAAGCTAATCCAAACAGGAGAGAACAGCAGCATACCACGCTCTGTACGAGCTAAGATTTTATATCAAAATGATTTTAAGGACTCCCAGTTGGCAGTGAAGCCCCTCGGTTGATGCACTAGCTGAAATTGTTTAACTTGATGAAGTTGATCTTCCATTGTTGAAGGGATGAAGAACCTGGTAGACCAGTTTCTCTGGCAGTTCCTTTATGGCCTAAAATACAGATTTAAACAAAGTGGATCAGAAGATGAATGATGCCTCCATTGTTAGGAGGAAATTGAAGATGCTGACCTGGAAGTGTCTCATGTGTAGTATTGGCTCACATCCGACATCTGCAATTGATTTCCCCTGAGGTGTCTGTAACTTGAATCGCTCTGCTTCATAAGCAACAAGCATGTTCTTCTCATCAGGCAGATTGTGGCAGACTTTCAGGAGTGAGCTGAAAGAATTCATCTGCAATATCAAACCAAATACAGTATGAGCAGCCAAAACTCATGCATAAATTTGATTGGAAAGCATATCACAGATGAAATAGATGATGTTTGTCACAGCCAGATGATCATTCACAAGACTATAGAGGAATTAAGCTGTAAGGGTAACAGTAAACAGGCAGAAGCAGGTAACACCACAGAGCCAACCATGTCCAAGAGATCAGCTTAAAGGTCATGCCAGCAAGCAGTCTTGCGATGCTCTATGTGGTAAAAGGATTTAACAAGTGCAACTTGAGTATTCATGGATGCATGCCACTTGAGAGATGCAGTAGGGTAGACTAGACTGACCTTCATGTATGGACAGGAAGCACAACCACCATGAATAGAACATCCCTCCCCGCTAGCAACTCCAGGTACAAATTCCAGAACTGGCGTTGAAGGCCTTCTGCCAGTTCTGCCAAATTCTAGCATCCATATGCACTTCAACGCCAGTTCTGTTCTTACAGAACTGGCGTTGAAAGCCTTCTGCCAGTTCTGCCAAATTCCAGTTCTGCCAGTAGCTCTTGTGGATTGCCTGCGTTCAGAAGCAAACGATACAAAAAGGTCCAATTTTCAGGCAGGGTCAGGTTGCTGTCCTGTTAACCCAATTGTCCAACAGGATTAGTCTCATGGCACCATCTTCTCAATGTGCTTTTCATGAATGAAATGCACAAGTTAAAAACAAAGCTCTGTTTATAGATAACTAAGCTCTGTTTATATTGGTAATGGCATGAACTATTCTAAAATCCAGCAATAAAGAAAACAGCACATACCTTCGAACATGTCCACAGTGACACCATTTGCCTGCAATCAGGCAGGGCAGAGAAAGAATGAGACTGAGGAAAGGATTAAACAAAGGCAGGTTGAGGGGGGATGAGGGAAAGCCAGTGAACTAGACCTTCAACGTCAGTTCTGTAAGAACTGGCGTTGAAGGCCAGAGAGGGGTTCTAAATTTTTTCCAGAGCCCTCTAGAGCCCGCCATAACCTCCCGCTACATTTTTTCTCTCTAAGGTCAGAATTCTCCTCTTCACAGACTGTCCAGAAGCAGCTGCACCGCCAGCCTTCCATTCTCCGACGATTCTCCTGTCTGCAGTCCATCCACAACCAGCTGGGGTAGCTGGTTGCAGCCTTTTCCCAACTCTTCTCCGACCATTCTTCTTTCTGCAGTCAATCCAGAACGAGCTGGATTAGCTGCTGGCAGTGTTTCCAGCACTCTCTGTTTTGGTCTTTGTCCACACAGCAGCCCTTCTCCGGCGAGTCTCCTGTCTGCAGTCCATCCACAACCAGCTGGGGTAGCTGGTGGCAGCCGTTCCCTACTCTTCTCCGGCCATTCTCCTTTTTGCAGTCAATCCAAAAGTAGCTGGTGTAGCTGCTGGCAGCGTTTCCAGCACTTTCTGTTTTAGTCTTTGTCCACACAGCAGCCATTCTCCGGCGAGTCTCCTGTCTGCAGTCCATCCACAACCAGCTGGGGTAGCTGGTGGCAGCTGTTTCCCCATTCTTCTCCGGCCATTCTCCATACAGGTAGATGAAATTTTAATTTGAGAAGTTTTTGTTTAATTGTGTTAGGTGAATTGTTATTGAATGATGAAATTTTAATTTTTTTCATTAATATATTTGGATGAATATATTTGGTATGAATGGATATATATTGATATATTTATTATTTTATAATTATCAAAATTTTTAGATTAATTGATAAATTAAAAGTGTTAATTAGATGAATTTATATTTTGATAAATTAATTATATATTAGGTGTAGATGAATTTATGGTTGAATTAATTTTTTTATGTAAGATTAATTGGTGTGTTTTATCAAATTTAATTATATTGATTTATTGTTAACATAAATTAATATATTTAGTTAAATTTTAAATAGATAAGTAATTAGATTATGTTGTTCAAAATAGTATATTAGATGCTTGAAACGTAAATAATTAAATGTCTTTTAAATTTCAGAATGGATAAAACTTAGATGTTTGCTGATAGAAGATCAGAGGCATATGATGTAGGGGTGAATAACTTTTTAGATTATACTGTTCAGAATAGTGATAATCCTGAATTAATTCGGTGTCCATGTATTAAATGTGGCAACATGAGGCATCATACCCCATACGAGATACGAAATCATTTATATATATATGGAGTTGATAGCAGCTATCAAAACTGGATATGGCACGAAGAAACCAGTATTGTTGGGTCTTCTACTAGTAAGAATGCTAAAGTTGTTAAGGAGGTAGAACACATCGAAGAAGTTGATAACACTGTAGAAATGGTACAAGAGGCATTTGCAGAGTATGATAGTAATCCTAACCACTTTGAAAGATTACTTTGTGATGCTGAGAAACCTTTGTACTCTGGATTAGTGAAGTTTACTAAATTATCTGCTCTAGTTAAATTGTACAATTTGAAGGCAAAATATGGTTGGTCCGATCAAAGCTTCAGTGATCTTTTAAATTTGATTGCCGACATTTTGCCTGATAATAATGAAATGCCTACATCCATGTACGATGCCAAGAAAACATTGAATGCATTAGGGATGGAGTATCAAAAGATTCATGCTTGTCCAAATGATTGCATATTATATCGGAAGGAGTTTCAGGATGGCATTCAATGTCCAACTTGTGGACTTTCAAGATGGAAAGTAATGAAAAACGGTAACAAAATAAAGACTGGTGTGCCTGCTAAGGTGTTATGGTATTTTTCACCAATACCAAGATTTAGAAGAATGTTCAAAAGTTCTGAAATATCAAAACAGCTTACATGGCATTCAAATAAAAGGAAAATTGATGGTCAGTTGAGGCATCCATTGGATACACCCTCATGGAAATTGGTTGACTACATGTGGCCAGAGTTTGCTTCAGAGCCAAGAAACTTAAGGCTTGCTATATCAGCAGATGGGATTAATTCGCATAGTACATTGAGTAGTCGATATAGTTGTTGGCCGGTGATTATGGTGAACTATAATTTACCACCATGGTTAACAATGAAGAGAAAGTTCATGATGTTGACGTTACTAATATCAGGTCCTAAACAACCTGGTAATGATATTGATGTCTATTTGGCTCCACTTATAGAAGATTTAAAAATGTTATGGGACACAGGTGTAAAAGTACATGATGCGTACCGTAATGAATCATTTTACTTGAAAGCTGTTTTGTTATGGACAATCAATGATTTTCCTGCATATGGTAATTTATCTGGTTGCATTGTTAAAGGGTATTATGCTTGTCCTATTTGTGCTGAGAACACCCAAGCTTGTCTTAATAATATTAATTATTTTCTATTAGCAGTTCTTTTAAATTGTTTCAAGTTTTCAAAGAATCAAGCAATAGGCGCATTCCTAGGAGTATTCCTGCTAAGGTATGCATATTTAAACCTATGTATGATGTTAGTTTTATTTATTTTGGAAAATGTAATAATGATAAATTTTTAATGTAGTGTCCACATCAGCCTTCAAATACTGAATGTGGATATTATATTATGAAATTTTTAAGGGACATCATTGATAGACGTGATAAAAATATCCCATATGCAAAAATGGTAAGTTTTTAATCATTTGCTTATGTAAATACTTAAGTAATTAATTGATGTGTGTATTAAAAATTTTAATTGGACTAACCTTTTTTTTTTTGAAATATAGTTAATGGACATAGATACTTACACCCAATCGGATATTGATGAAGTTAGAAAAGAGGTTGGACAATTTCTTTGGTGTGCCATATTAGAAAGTTGAATCTTGAAGATTTTTGTATACATGACCATTATTGAATTTATATAGTTGAATTTTTATGATTGTGTAATATTTTAACTTATGTATTGTACATATAGAGTTTAATTATAACATCAAATATTAGTGATCTTTTGTTTTGTTTGTCTCTTATTACTTTTTTGCATTACATTATTTTGAGTATTTTCGGATATGAAAGAAGTAATGATGATCTCTGTTAGAATAGTATTGAAGTGTATAACATAAAAATTTTGGTTGCATATATATTGTGAAGAATTGTATTGATGTATATGGATGATGTGAAAATAGGTTTTGGATAATATAAATTTTATTTATTTTGAAATAAATACAAAAAATACCTTTAATGGGTATCCCCTTTTAACGATAGTTCCAACAGAACTGTCGTTAAAGGGTACCCTTTTTAATGACAGTTTCTTTGGAACTGTCATTAAAGAGTACCCCCTTTTAATGACAGTTTTGTTCGGAACTGTCATTGAAGGGTACCCCCTTTAACGACAGTTCTGTTTGAACTGTCATCAAAGGCACCCCTTTAATGACAGTTCAAGAACTGCCATTAAAAACTCTCCCCTTTAATGACACGAACAAAGATGACACTTTTACAACTGTCATTAAAAACTATTTTTAACTGTCATTAAAGCTTTTGTTTGTAGTAGTGTATGCAAAATTAATACACATTGAGATTGACACGATAATGCACATTTCAAGATAATCATTACTTTCATTCCTTAGGATAGTAATTATATCATTATAACTATTTATCATCTCTTTAAGCATTATTTCTTGAACCCTGCATGTAATATACAAACTGATTTGAGTTTAATGGCTAGTTAGAGAGGGCTACTGCCGAGGACATGGAATTGCTGTTTGTGCTCACCTTAATGGCTGGAAATTCATCTTCCTGAATGATGTTGAGGTATAAATTCACCATAATCTAATTCTACCTTGCTGAATGTACTGAAATTTATAGTTAATTCTCAGGTAGTTAACCATGAGCTCTCTTTGCAATCAGTGCTAGTGTGAATCACCAAAATCTTATGAAGCTTATAAAAAACAATAGCACAGGTGGCACTCTTGGACCCATGCAGTTGTTTCATCTCTGTTTACTAGATATCATTTGTGCCAAGGTATATATTTCCTTTTTCTTTGGATTGATCTTGCTTATAATTGCATTGTTGCTTGAGATTCTAATGCAGTTAACTATTTCTGTCTGTTTGTAGATTACTGTATGGAATAAATGCAATTTCATATCTGTGTTCTTCCTGCATAGGAAAGAATCCTGCCCTTTCTATTCTTTCACTATTTTCTGCATAATTCTACCCATGATAATGTTCATTCTAGAGGCTGAGCTCCCTGCCTGGGTTGTGTGTTACATCCCTGCAACCATGTCATTCCTTAATATCATCCCTACCTCAAATCCTTCCCTTTCATTGTCCCATACCTTTTCCTTGAGAACACTATGTCTATGACCAACTTCGATGTCATGGTCTTTGGCACTCTTTTCCAGCTTGTAAGTGCATATGAGTGGGTTATTGCTAAGAGATCTGGCAGGTCATCTGAGGGTGATCTTGTTCCCTTAATTGAGAAAGAGACAAAGCATCAGAGAGATGTCTCAGTACCCAAGCTTGGGAAATGAAGGTGGAAATTAAGCAGTAGGAGGCTACAGCTTCTTTGAAGAAGAAGAAGTATAACAGAATATATGTGAAAGAGAGCTCTCTGGCTTTCCTCTGATCCTTTCAACCTCGGCTAGGAGTCTTCTATCTGCTCAGAGAATCCATTTATACTTCTTACTGTCTTAGGGTATATCTGTTCTGCTAGTTGGTCTAGGCTTGATTAGTGAGCAGGTTCAGTGATCAGCAGATAGTAGAGTTTGTGAGGAAGGTGTGGATACTATAAACATAGGCTACATGGGTGGAAACCTAATCTGGGTATAGACCATCTAATGCAAGAGAGGCTGTAGAGGGCTGCAAATGCTTCCTTTGTTTCTTGTCATGGACATCCTTAATACCTAAATGCAAAGATTTTCCACGCGATATAGGAAGATAATTGTGTTATATGGACATACCAATGGCTTCATTTTGGAGAGAAAGATAGAAAAATTAGATAATGGTGATGCTTTTCAACATGTGTCAATGGTTCTTTCATTTCTTCCTTGACAGCAAAAGAATTTAGATTCGTGATGGGTTTTCTAGTTTCAACAGGTCTTGTTAAGATTTGTGAGCTCTCTTATTAGTCTGAATTTAGGGACTAAATCTTCAACTCTCCCTTCCCCACTTTTAATCCTAAATAAATAGATACTTTTAGGCATGATTAGGCCAAAATCCTCACTCTGCTTCCATTTTTGGGTACCCACAGACTTCCTGCCTGTTAAATATCCAAAGTACTATGTAGCCCCATTCCTTGGTTGGTTCAGTGTATTAATGGTTTGGAAGCAGTTGGACCATGCCATGATATGAAAAGCCCTTTACATCTTGATCTTTAAAGAATTTTAAAACTTTTCCATAAAAATCAAATCAAATTTTGATCTGATTTTTTTGAATCCATGAAAACTAGGTAAAGTAGAATCCAACTCTGCAGTGTAACCTTTGCCATTAAAGCCTATTGAGGAAGATAGACAACCCTTCAGGTTTTTCGGAGTAAACTTGACAAGTTTGCAGAATCATTACTGCTTTATCTCACTTTGAGATGCTCTCTTTTCTATGTCCTGTGAAACTGATACCTAGGCACAGCTATGGTTGCTTTGATTCTACTGCCTGCAACATCCATCACGCCTCTTATGAACAAAAATGTTTACTTCAACATTTAGGGAAAACAACAATTTCTGTGGTTCCTTTTAAATGGATCAATCTAACCAAATAGGGGGAAGAAGTAAGAAATCCGAAAGGTAAATCATTTATCTTTCCTCTGCTTCATTCATTGACAGTAATATTTTTTTTTTTTACTGAATGGTTTGTATGGTCCACATGCAACATCGTTCACAACATTTCTAATGTTTGTAAAGAAATCAACATTAATACAATGATACAATTGAAAAAGTGAGAATTATAAAACAATAGTATTAATGTTGAAATATCCTATTGTGTTACATTTAAGTATGCTATGATCCGAAACTTCACCTCAAAGAATTCCATAAAGAAAATGGATTCCATATGGCCTTGTATCATCAACATTATTATTTGTTATATCAAAGCTAATTATTAACAGAGCCTAAGATTTAATTTAGCCTAACAAAAACTGAGTACCATCGATAGCAATAACTAACTGAATGATAATGCGATGTGAGACTCAAGGCGATGCCACCCGTTCTATAATCCATTTTGATGAGTCCAATTTTATATTAAGATTTCCATAAACCCTGATCAGCTATTCAGGCAAGTTACCTATTAAATTTTAAAACAAATATAAAATTGATTGTTTTCATTGATCCATCCAAAATTCAATTTTAGTAAACACCGCATTCGTGCATTCAATTTGTTAATTAAATATATAGGTTGATTTTGTACAACATTCATATATGACTACAATTGGCTTTGATATGATTGGAAAAGGACATAAAAAATGAGTTGAATGTTTGGGCTTATTATCGAGACATTTTTAGTAATTATGGTTCGTACCTCCAGCCCACTAAATGACCATTCACAAACCCATCGTGATAATAATTGGTATGTGGTTGATTGAGAGTCATTCAAGCGTGGTTACTACTCACTATGTAATCATACTCAATTATATTTCATAACATCCATGGTTCGTGAATTTTGATTAATTAATCATGATAATAAGTTATGTTTTTATATATAAAATATGTCTTCTTAAATTTAAAAATATTAAAAATTTTGGGATATGTCCAAAATTAAGAAGTATCTCCATAGCTTAAAGTACAATCATCATGGCCTTCTAGAAAAACATCTCATGCATTACTAGTGTAATAAACTAAGTCTTAGTTAATAAGTCATGATCAGTCGGTAATACTAACAAAATGTTACATTCAATGCTATGATGCCATTGAAAAAGTGAGCCATGTGGAATCCATTTTCTTTATTGGATTCTTTAAGGTGAAATTGGATAGGGACTTTATTCTAATGCCAAACTAATCTATAAGAAAATCTAACCTTTTTGAAGACTCCATCAATATCATTTGAAATATAGCTTAATTGCTTTCTCATGTCTACCCTTGCTTCAAATGATGCAAGCGCTGCAACATACCTGCTATCTGAGAAAACTTCATGGTTTCCAATATAAATAATTAGTCATTATGTGATAGTATTAAAGAACTGACCATATTAATAAGGGACACTTAGTTGTACATTAATGGTTCAAGTTCAGCTCATCAAAATCAACAAAAATTCAAAAGATACCTAGCATCTGTGTATTGTGATTCAGCTATTTAATTATTTTTTGAACAAAAAGATACATTATTGGTGACTAAGTTGATACGGATGATATATAAATTATGTAGTTTAATGTTATTTTCGTTAATATTCGCCTCTAATTAGAGCTCCTATCACTTTTGGGACCTTTTTTACCAATGCTTCCATTTCAATAATATGGATTTAGCTCCTACAAAACCCTCTTTCACATAATCGATGTGTATAAATATGAGTGTGTCTAGGCAAAAATTTTCATGATTCAACACTTAAAAGTAGCTTACACAAATATAACTTTAATGTGATTAAGATGAGTTTTGGATTCTAAACTTGTGTATAATTCAAGTAAGGTTTGACAACCAGCCTCTATACAAATCCATGACCATCCTAAGCTTACTATGATTTGAATATATGTAAGGTCATACTATAACAATAATGGAAATTAACAATTTCATCCTAGTCAAAAAGTTTGTTGATAACAGTTAGTTGTGTGTATCATGTATTTCGGATAATACATGATATATGCTTAAATTATAGTTTGAAAATTTTGAAAGCACGTGGTACAAATATGATCTTGAGTTGCACACCTTAATTAGAGTTGATGATCATAAGGTATGAACAAGGGTGCCAATCGATAATGACTTTCGATTCTTATTGCTTAACCATATTAATCTTCGGAGGTTTAACAAATTATTTATTTGTTATGGACTTGATGCACCTAAGCTTATTAATTATCATGTCAATTGATAATAACAAGTTCATCTAAATTATTCATAGCACCAATAAAACAGATCCAATGTTGTATATTTTGTTTTTATGGTCCATCTACTATGATAACCTTAATAATGTATCCTTGGTTCAATTTGAATATAGCAAGGACATTAAATTGGGATAAGGTTAAAGATTTTATATTAATTTTATTTTGCATTAGACATATGTGAAAATTATTCTTAGTTACCTAGGTTAGTTAACTGTGGCGATACCATTTGACCCACTAGTCAACTGTAAATAGGACTATGTTGATCCAATCATATTATTGATCTATTATATGGTCAACATCTAAAGGTTTTTATTATGAATTAATTATTAGTCACAATTAAATTTTATTTTGCTTTAGTGTAAAAATTAATTTTATATAATTGTTAAGTTTTCAATAATCTTTATAATTTTGAGGAAGCAAGGTTAATTATAGCAAAATATCATCGTAATGCAATAATGAGGAGGAATTATAGATTTTAAAGAAATGGTTGGTTCTCATTTCTTTTTATTGTTATTAGGTTATAACTTAATTAAATAATCTTATCATATACTATATAAGTATGATATTATAATTCATCCCAAACAAGGGAGACCAATCTGGAATCTTTATTCTTATGCTATTTTTTTTTTTTTTTTGTGATTCTTATTATTTATGGATCACACTGATAGCAAGTTGAACTGATCTAATAAATATTAGGGTTGATGTGCTAAAAACATGAATGTTAAATCCAAAACAATAGGTTATCCTTCGCATCCTAAAAACATTTGATAATGAAACATAAAATTGTCCATAATCTAGCTAAATTATGGACAATTAGGATGGTTTAAATTAAATCAGTACTACAGATCCAAGATTAAACGGCTTAATATAATCCCAATAGTTTCTAGTAGACTTTTGAGCATGACAAGTCTTCATTAGTAGTTGGAAGCATTGAGTAAAAGAGCTTACAACCGATATCACCATTTTTCTAGTGGATCATGGATATATATTGATATTAGAAATCTTGAACATTTATAGGCTCATATATGTTTTGTATAGTTTGACTCTTATGAATTGGTTGAGCAATAATTTTCATATTAAACTCTAAAATGGCTAAGTTAATGACCAAAGCTTATGCAATCCAACATCATTATTTAATTGTTGATGGGGAATATGCATTTGCCACTTAATTTTCTTTATTAACATAAAGTTAGTATGTAATATAATTGTTAGCTGAATAGCACTTGCATTATAAGGCTTTGTCAATAATTTAGATGGCTTATTCTTCGTACACTATTAGGACCAAGTAATCAAGAAAAGACTGGATACTATGTTGCAACCATTCGAAGGCATCTTGCAGTGATTTAAAGGTTTACATGGATATGACAGCAGTTAGCCCATCTAACTGATTATATATATGCAAAACATTAACATAGGCGAGTCAACACAATTTAAAATTAAGTATGTGAAATACAGTTCTTCATTAAACAAAACATAATAACATAGGCTAAATTAGAAAATGGAAGGAGAAGAGTGATGACTAGAATATGATGAGGCTAAAAGTATAAAGAGGTTAGTATAAAAAGGCCAACAGTATGACAAGATGACTTCTTTAGGACTTTGATGGCTTGATCTTGTGGATATGGGTCTTTTAAATCCACTTGAATGATTTTATCCATTACAACTTCATGGTAATGGAAAAAATAACTGAACTAAATTTTTTAATCAATATATGTCTTTACAAAAAGATTCTTAGAGAAGTTAAAGACCTTTGTGCATGAGATAAAGATTGTGTATACCCCCACACACTGTTTTAATGTGTTCAACTCAAACCCCATGCTTAGAGTTTATAACCTCATAGTGAAGTCACAACCAAAGCTAGGCTCAATTCTAAATATCTCAAAAAAACACGATATTAGTAATAAATAGTTAACTAAGGAACCAAATCTAATAGGATCTTATTATAGATTTGGTTTATTCAATTCACATCAATCATGATCATGTAAATCTCTTTAGGCAAATAAGGTTATGAAAATGCAAAAGGTAACACCTAAGGACATAAAAATAATTATTAGTTGGACTTAATTTCCATGATCGAATCCATATACCAACTCACAAATGTGCTAGTTAAATGACACATTTATATATTTTAAGCCCTAGAAAGATAATAGAAATGAGTATTTAAGGATTAGAGCAATAGTAGAGTTAAAACCCTTATTGAACTACATGTAAAAGATTGTGTGGATAAACTAAAATGGATTCCTTTGTTAGCACATATGACAATTAAAGCAAATTGTCATATAGGGTAAAATTAATTCAATGGGACTTAATTAAATCAATTTAGTTGCTTCTTACCCATCCATTGGGCAAATATTAATGAAATAGTTCATAAAAAAAATGAATTGAGCCAAAAATGGTTACTACTTCAATAACGAAATTATAAACCATAAAGTCGTTCATAGTAACATGCACAATCTAAAAGATTTAATAATAGTCAAAGTGATTATGATCATCATGGGTAAATTTAACTATTCATAAGTCTTGTTATATGATAAGGCTTGGTTCAGTGAATCCAATAAGATTAGACGTTAGATTTTGGGTTTTGAAGTTTTGGAGAAATTGTTGTACAAAATCACTAATTTCAATTAATCTAAACTGATATGATAATGTTTGTATGAATATACTCAAAAATCTTAAACCTTATTATAATGCTAATATAAGACAATTTATTTAGTAAGTAGAAAAGTTACATATTGGTATTTGGATTATCTCGATGATCAACTTATAGGCTAAATTGGTATGTTCATGACCCTAAATAATTATTAATCCTCCCACTATGAACTAATTTTTTATATTTATTTATGTATCAAGTAAATAACTTGGATTTATACTTGATATAGTACCATGTAAAAGTTTAGATATTTCAAATGACATAAATATCACTTAACCCATACCTTGAAACCCAAAACCACATAGAAGCTTACGACTATGCCCTAATTTTTTTCTCTGTGAAAGTTAACAGACACTAGGGTTAGAATCTCGAATTTTCTAAGGGCATTGATGGGATTAGGTCTTAAGTTGAAACGAACATATTATGATATTTGTAACCTATGGGATATCATGTCCGATATTAGGTTTACAAGTTAGGGTTTGTGGATGGTTATAAATATGTTGGAAGGTTAGATTAATTTTATATCTAACATATTAATTTCAACATTCTCATTTGGGAATGCTGCTTAAATTATAAAAATTTTAGCTACATCAAAACCGTAACTTTGCATGAAAATTTAATCTTAATTGTTTTTAAGGACGCTCATGATATATCTTTTAACCAATAGAGTTTACTTTTAATCAGCATATGTTGATTTCATAAAATCGCGATGAAATCATAGTTTAACATATCTATTTTTTGTCACATATCAAGAGGACAACCTATTAGCTTTAGTTCCAATAGCCTATAGCAAAATACTAGCATTGCTTTTTTCAATTATAAGTATTGCTATTAGAGAAAATGACAAAAGAAACGTATTTAAACTTAACAACCTGGGTAATGATCTCCTTGAATGTTCATGGTTACTTAGATCATTTGCAAAATGATGCCAAACATAATGAGAGCATCATAATTTGTGATAGTTAGAAATGAAAGCTAATAAGAATATCAATGAGTGGAATGGATGGAAACAATATAACATTTTTAGATTGTAAATGATCATAATGACCTTACGTATGAAATGATTTCTGATGCTATGTTGATGAGAACCAAGGGGGAATAAAATTATATCCTAAATTAGCATTTTATACATAAAATTAATCAAACTATAAAAAAAACATATAATAACACAAAAACCCAAACATAACAAATGGGCTAACTTAAAACCTAGGATGGGTATATGTTACTAGAACTTTAGATTAAAGGGGTTTAATTCATATAATTAAACCCCATAAGAAGCAATCTTAATTATTGTCTTATTTGATAATGCAAACTTCATTCTTAGTACACGTACGAAACTTTTTCTCCCATTTTTTTAGTACCATCTGCAAATTTCATCGATCATACTTGAATTAAACAAGGCTGCTACAACATGAAAACATAAAGCCAACTTTGGTTGATAATTTACTCTATTACTAAGAAAGTATAATTGCCTAAGAATTTAATTAATTATATGCATTTCATAAACTAATATTTTCTATGTCATTCATCTGATTTTCAATGAATATATATGGAGGGATGTGAATCTTAAATCTCAAAGAGATTAGAGTTCCCGATCTATGTTATAGTTCTCTTAGGCAAATAAAAGATTGTGGTCTAAAATCAATTATGGTTAATATGAAAATGTGAACTGCAAAAGTTGAATATCTAACCTATCGTGCATACTTTATGCCGCATCAATAGAACACCATTGTATGAGGGCATTAACTACAGGATGGAATTATGCATATTATGATTTATTGAGGTCTTGCATAACTTGCTAGATATCATTGAGAATAATAAAACTTAATATAATTATGACTTGTATCAAGGGTCATTTTAAAATAATTGGACTAAACCAATTGTTAGATGAATTTATCACCAATGTAATTTCATCAAGCTAACTCATATATGGTTGAATTAATAGTGTATTAAGATCCTAATCTACACATTGGTAGATCATTATAAATTATTGTTTCCAAAGTAGATTTGGAATATATTAGGCATTATTGAAATAATATCAGTACTTCAACTAATTCGGAGATCAAAAGAAAATACACTTAGATGTCAAAATGTTAATACTTGTCATACCAAACCATTGGTGGATATAAACACTGACTGTCAAAATAAAGTTTGGAATAAGTTGACAAAATTTAGGGTAATGACCATAAGCATGATAGTAGATTTGAGATTGAACATATTGGATAACTTACTGCTCAAACAATTTGAATAACTTATTACATGAACCTAATAAATCAACAAATTTTACACTTCATAAAATTAAACTATTCTAGCCCATCTATTTATAACATGTTAGGTGCCAATATTTTAAATATCATAAAAGTTCACAATGTGCATTATTGTATTAATTTCATGCCAATATATGTTCTTAAATTGGTCTTCAATTCCCTTCATGAATAATAGTACGAGTAAGGTTAATGTAAGATTAATCTTCCTATGAAAATTAATGATCTAATTATTTAATTCAAATTGAACCTAAATTTTCTAAACCTCAAATCTATCAAGAGGACTTAGTGGTATAAGATTAATTATAATGTATCTAATTTCCATTACTAAATACTATTATTTACCTTGCTTGGTCTTGACACCATCAAGCCTATTCAATTAGCCCAGTATCATGAAATTGGTGATCTCGAATCAATCGACTAGCTAATGCTACGAAATTCAATGGTACTCAATTATGAATCCAAATTTTATGTAATGTCACATCAAACATTGACCTTATGATCAGAGAACTATGAAAGTCTGCACCAAAAATAAGAAATTTCGGTTTACTCTATCCTGTATTAGAATTTTATGTTTTATTCAGACAATCCCTTAGATTAAATGGATAATTAAACTTTACAATGATCCAAAAGACTAAACATTAATATCAAATTAACTACAATAGAAGGAATTATAGATTTTAAAGAAAGAATTGATTCTCACATCTTTTGATTGCTGTTAGGTTATAACTTAATTAAATAATCCTACCATAGATAGTATAAATACTATACTATAATTTATCGAGCAAGGCATAACAACATACAATCTTTTTTATAGCATATTAGGTGCTAAGATTTATTTCATAATGTGCATTATCGTATCAATTTCTTACTAATATATGTTCTCAAATCAATCTTCAAGTCCGTCCGTTAACCATAGTACAAATAAGGTTAATCTAGGAATAATTTACTTGTGAAAATTAATGACCTAATTATTAAATTCAAATTGAACCTTATTTCTAAACATGAAATCAGTTAAAAGGATTTGGTGGTATAAGATTAATTATAATGTTATTTAGTGTCCATTACTAAATAGTATCATTGACCTTGCTTGGTCTTGATACCATCGAGCCTTTTAAATTAGCCCAATATCATGAGATTGGTGATCTCAAATCTGTTAAGTAGCTAATGCTATGAAATTCAATGGTACTCAATTATGAATTCAAATTTTTTCTAATGTCACATTAAACTTTAACCTTACAATTAAAGAACTATCAAATTCTACGTCAAAAATAATGAATGTCGGTTTACCCTATTCAGTGTGATTAGAATTTCATATTCAGTTGATTCTCATATTTTTCGATTTTCATTAGGTTATAACTTAATTAAATAATCTTACCATATATAGTATAAATACTATAGTATTGTTCATCCCAACAAGGCATAACAACCTACAATCTTTATTCTCATGCTCTACAAACATATTGGCATCTATAAAAGGGAAGATCATTTTATTAACAAAATATATAATGTTTAATATTATGCTCAATTAATAATTAACTTAACGTAATGAATAATGGCTTCAGAGGGAACTTATAGCAAGATACTAAGTAAATTGTCCATATAAATCAAAAAATTATTTATGGTTTATAAGTGTATTTTTTGAGTCCAATTACAAGTCTAGAATTATACAAATGTTTTTTAAAATCTTACTTCGAATGTAATTAGAGTAATTTGTTCATGGATGCACTTTCATCCACAAGAGATGATTATGGTAAGTGTAAAATTATGATTTAGTATTTAATGAGAATACCCTTGGAAAAAAAAAAAGATTTTGGTCGTGATTACAATCATGATTTTCTCATTTGATTATTAAACACTATATATGATTAACAATGCCTATTTAATATAAAAAATAAACAGATGTAACTCGATGATAAATTGGCATAAAATAGCTTTGGATGAGATAGATAATATATATATATATATACATGAAGATTGACAAAATGTTTTTAAAATTAAAAATTTTGTTATAGCCTATTACACTAATAGATATTGACCATTTTTATTCAAAATTAACCACAAACTTAATATTCACATAATATTAAGTTTAAGCTAAAATCACGCACATTAACTATATCATTGATGTCTAACTAAGGACTGTATTTAGCTCAATTTTTAACCTTTGCTTAATAAGTTAAAAATATCCCTTAAACAATTTATCCTAAAAAGGCATAACAACCTAGAATCTTTATTCTTATTCACATTGTATGTTAATTAATTAATGAAAATTAGGTCAATTATACCTTGGGTTTAATTGACCTTAATATATGGTAATTGCAAGGCCTTTAGAAAAAAATTATTAAGTAACTCACTAGCTTTATTCTTATGATAAACTTAACCTATATACATAATGTCACATTCATTAAGGTCAATTAACTAGCTTTGGCATTTTCTAATGTACTGGATGTAGTTCGTCTCCATAACCATACAAATTTTACTAGTTTGATGCATTTGTAGATTTTTCGATTCATTGTAGATTTCCATGAACATTCCTAAGCTAGACCAATTGATTATGTGGATCATAGGCTTACCCAAATAAACCCAAGTCAAGGATGACTGACTTAGTAGAATTGAACTTTTTGAAGGAATCTTTGGGATATCTAATCAATAGAAATTAAAACACATGTGTCCTACAACGAATGACAAATCTCAACTTTTCTTGCCCAATTAACTATTGATCTAGACTTAAGATGAAATTTTATATTGGTAACAAGTTAGTAACTAACTATATTGAATACATGTGATTTATACCACATACGTGCCTCATTAAGGTAATAAACATTTAAAGATTTTATAGTATGCATTAAGTTTACTTAATGATGCTAATCAATTAATGTCTAGTTTGCTCTGTCTCACTCGTTTTATGTAAATATATATGAGTATATATGTTAATACTTATATTTATTCTAATGTTCATTATTCACATTTTAAGTTCCTATCGGATTCACTAAACCAACTATTATTTTTGTCAAGTAGCAGAATTGGTTTTTATGTTAATCTATATTCCAAGTTTAATCTAGTCATGACTGTGCTAAACATGATTCAATGATATTGTGGGCAGTGCAAACGATACTTATGAATTGTTGTTAATAAAGTGACTCTTATTTATTAATATATTTTTAAATACAACATTAGTTATATTTTCCTAATAATGAATTTTTAATGAGCCATTTTACCTCACGAATCAATTAAGTTAGGACCAAATATCACTAACTGTCAAATTTAGGATGTTCATATTAATAGTTAATTTTACAATGAGTTATGCCTTAGCCTCATACAAGTCAAGGTATTAATTTGTTATATAGTTATGAGGTTTTATACCCAAACCCAAAATTTTAGGTTGGCCATTAATTATTTGGGATGCCAACAATACTTTGTTTTATAAAAATTAAGCATTCTTAATTAGATCTTATTGAAACACACTATTGCTAACTTCAAATTTTGCATGGATGATGCAAAATAATAAAAGGTCTTTATATATAATTCAACAAGGCTAGTCAATTATAAAATGGGCTATAATTGATGAGTTTTAAAAATCGGATGTCTCTTTAGTAGGTGTGGACTTTTTGAACATATCTAAACATTAGAAGGAAATTAATCATTGACTTTATTTATAATCTTTATTCATTTTTGTTTTAAATCTTACAACCTTGATCAAAAGTTAATTAATCAAGATAATGGCCCATCGCCTAATGAAGTACAATTATAGAATACCCAAATTATTATGTTCAAAATGTGGGACATTGTCGTTTAATTTCTTAAAATATCTATTACAATTGGGCTAGGGAAAAAATTAACAAAAACATTTTTATGATCCATAAAAGAATGACTAGTAATAAGATTACTGGGCCCATATATATTTTTGAAAGCATTTTGACTTGAATACCTATGGTGGGTTTAGGGTGTCTACATCATTTCACTCTTGATTAGGGGTGGAATGACATAAAGTAAATTGACTTTAAAAAAAGAGATTTGACACCATAATTATAGACTATTAGAGACTAGTTAATAAATTAGGACAAAGAAGTTATTGTTATCTTTCATGATTTAAAGTCAACTAGTCCAATACCATGAAGCTAACATTGGACTTGTTATGCCTTAAGTAACAATAATTCCGTTAGATTCTAAAGCCACCATTTATAATAATAGAAATTAACCCATTAGACATAATCTTATTCTTAACATATTATCAAGACAAATTAGGTTACAAACCCACGAGATAAATAAGATGACTAAACCAAATACTTAGTTTGTTTTCACCAATCTGACTTGGATGCTTATCTTTATCATATATTTCCATATTTATTAGATGACCTATTATGTTGCTTTCATTTGATAGAAAAAAAAATCATTGGATGTGTAAATAAATAAGTCCTTATTGTGCTTCCATCGTAGAAAATAAATGTAGACAGGTAAATAATTCTTTAACACTTTTTGTAATTCAATCAACTGAGTTCTCATATATTAAACACTATTCAAAGAAACTATTTTTGAAATTGATATAACCATGTAACATAACTATAGCACCATGTACCAATAGTAATCAACAAGATGAAAATCGAATGAATGACATAGAAAATGTTAGTTTATTAATGCGTAAAATCGGATGAATCACAATAACTACCTAAACTTTGGAAAATTAAACTATTGGTAGAAGATCATGATAATATTTGATGTTAACGACCATATGACTCAAGAAGTATCTTAATTGTTAACTATTAAGCTTGGTTACAATTATCTATGTAATCATACTTAATTATATTTCATAACATCCATGGTCCTTGAATTTTGAGGTTAATACATAATCTTATTTAAAAATCATATTCTACACATGGTCTAGTTATTTATAACTCCCAATTATTCAACAAGTATTGCTAAAAAAAATTTCAACTAATGAAAGTAAAGGTCAAGAGTTTTGATAATTCAACCAACATTAGAAATGATTAATTAATCATGATAATAAGTTATCTTTTATATATAAAATGTCTTCTTAAAATTAAAAAAATTGAAAATTTTTGGGTATGTCCAAAAATTAAGAGGTATCTCGTTAACCTGAAGGACAATAATCATGGCCCACTAGAAGAACATATCATGGATTACTAACGTAATAAACTAAGCCTAAGTTAATAAGTCATGATCAGGTCGTAATAGTAACAAAATATTACTTTTAATGCTTTGATACCATTCAAAAAGTAAGCCATGTGGAATCCATTTTGATTATGGGATTCCTTAAGGTGAAATTGGATAAGGACTTTATACTATTGCCAAACTGATTTACAAGATAATCTAACCTTTTTGAAGTCTCTATCAATATAATTTGAAAAATAGCTTAATTAATCAGTTTCTCATGTCTGCCTTTGCTTCGAATGATGCAAGTGGTGCGACATACCTACATTTGAGAAAACTTCATGGTTGCCAGGTAAATAATTGGTGATTAGGTGTTGGTATTAATGAACATATCAATAGGAGACCTCGAGCATCATGAGAAATTTAAGGCATAACACTTAGTTGTACATTAATGCTTCATGTTGAGCTCATCAAAATCAGTAAAAATTTAAAGGATACCTAGCATCCATGCATTGTCATTCAACTAATTAATTATTTTAAAACAAAAAGATACATTATTGGTCCCTAAGTTAATATGGATGATATATAAATTATATTGTTAATGTTATTTTTTTCACATTCAAGTAGAGGAACCCCTGATTAGAGCTTGTGTCAACTTTTAGGACCTTTCTTACCGATGTTTCCATTTCAATAATATGGATTTAGCTCCTACAAAACCCTTTTTACACAGAATCGATGTGTACAAATATGAATGTCGTGTAGATAGAATCAAATTTTGATGTTTGAACACTTAAAAGTAGCTAACACAAATATAACTTTGATATGATTAAGATAAGGTTTCGATTGTGAAGTTCATATAGGTCGAGTAAGTTTTGACAACCATCCTCCACACAAATCTATGACCATCCTAAGTTTATTTATGATTTAAATTATATGCAGGGTCACACAATTGCCATAATAGAAATTAACAATTTCATACTAGTTTCATAGTAGTTAACTAACTTATTGATAACACTTAGTTGTGCATATATATCTTGTAAGTAGGATAATATGTGACATATGTTTAAATTGTAGCTTGAAATTTTTGAAAGCATGTGGTGCAAATATGACCTCGAGTTGCACACCTTAATTAGAGTTGATGATCATAAGGTACAAATAAGGGTGTCAACCAATAATAATGAGTTGATCTAAAATGTTTATAGGACCAATTAAATAGATTTAACGTTGCATATTTTATTTATTGGACCTATCCAATATGGTAACCTTAATAATTTGTCCTTGGTTCGATTTGACTACGCTAGGGACATTAACTTGGGATAAGGCTAAAGATTTTATATTAATTTTATTTTGCATTAGACATATGTACAAGTGATTCTTAGTTACTTGGCTAATTAACTATAGCAATAACATCTGACCTACTAGTCAATTGTAAATAGGACTATGTTGGTCTAATCATATCATTGATATATTATATGGTCAATATCTTAAGGTTGTTATTACGAATTAATGATTATTGTGATAATTATATTTTATTTTGCTTCAATGTAAAAATTAATTTTATATAATCATCAATTTTTCATCAATCTTTATAATTCCAAGGAAATCTGGTTAATTGTAGCAAAATATCATCATAATGTGATAATTAGGAGAAATTATAGATTTTAAAGAAAGAGTTAGTTCTTATGTCTTTCGATTGTTATTAGGTTATAACTTAATTAAATAATCTTACCGTATATAGTATAACAGCCTGAATATAAATTGTTATATTAATCCACTTAAAAGGAACGAGATAAATTGTTGTTTTCCCTTAATGATGAAGCAAGTCTATCTGTTCATAGGAGGCATGATAGATGTTACAGGAAGGAGGATCAAAGCAACCATAGCCATTTCTAAGTGTTAGTTTCAAAGGGCACAGAAGAGAGAGCATGTTAAGGTGAGATAAAGCAATCATCATTCTATAAACTTTGTCAAGTTTACTCCTATAGAACCTCAAAGGTCATCTATCTTCTTTAATGGGCTTTACACTACAACTAAACAAATTTTTAGGAGTAATTAATTTATGGCAATTATCATAATTGTTATTATATATATTATGAAATGTTTTGTTGCCACATTTTTAGTGACTTTTATTTATTAGTTGTTATTAATAAATGTATGGTGGCAATTGTGAACATTAGCCATTAAACATATATTTTTAGATACTGTTAATTAGAATTGGCTTTAAAATTAATTTTTAATTTCTAATTTTTAAGATTTTGAATTTTAAATTTCAAAATTTATATGAAATTAAATAAATAATAATTCAAGTATAATGAAAATAATATTTTGTTAAATCAAACTTACTTAAAATTAAATATATATTCAAATAAGTTAAATTTATAATAATTTAAACAAATAAATTAAAATTAAAATTAAAAAATTATTATATTATTAAAAATTATTTTTATTATTGGGGTGCAAAATATAAAAAATAACTTTTCAATTTATTTTATCCATATTATAATTTTCAAAATTAAAAAAACTATTAAATTTGATTTTAAAATAATCTTCTTTATGGTAACATGTATTTTGACAATTTTAAGATCCTCTTTTTGAAGCTTAAATTTGTATGTTAAAAGTAGAATGCTTTTTCTTTTTGGTTTATAATTTTTTTATTAAAATTAAATTTTATTAGATTTTTTATTATTTTATTTATTATTTGAATGAATATTTTTTTTAAAAATAATGATATGAAGGAGGAAAATATATTAAAATATGAAAATCTATGATAACATTTCAACATTAATGGTTTATAGTAACACAGATTGTAATAAATATCCTATAAAAAACCCTATTAAGATTATATTAATGCATATAAATAACAATGACAAACTAATCTCTTATTAAACATCCACCAAACGAAGGCTTTTTAAATTTTTTTCTTCTCCTTTTTTTTTTTGAAGAAGCTCAAAAATTTTGATAAAAAGAATGTCAATCATAAAAATTGAGCTCATAGAAGAAAAATGTATATGTAAGGTGTAAGGAAAACCACTTCACACATTATGACACCACGAATCAACCTTACTTTTACAGTGTAAGCTATTGTTACACAAATTACAAGTTTAACTAACAAAAAAAAAAATAGATGAAAAAGTAAATAAATTAAGAAAAGGAAAAATTGAAAGAAAGAGGCATTTTATAATCAGAAAAAAACTAGGAAAGAAAAATTTGAAGTGAAGGCAGAGGAAGAAGAAGCCATAAAACGAAGATCGCAAAGGTAGCATAAGTGAATGATGATGCACATAAGCATTGAGGTAAGGGCTTGGGAGTAAGTTTTGCTGGTGCAACCCCCCCAATTGTTTTGTCAATATTGCCACCATAATCATGATTGTAAAGATGCAACATCTTAGAGAAGCTTAGTGTCCATTATTAAAGAATAATTGGATTTAGGGTTAAATCGGGTGTTGGACTCAGTAATTCAGCTTAGGTGCTAATTAGCAATGGTTATGAGCATAATTTGGTTCAATTTCACCTAATATCAGTTTGACGTTAGTACACTCATTGATGTGGCACTAATAAAAGAGAAACATCTAAATAGAAGGTACTTTCGATAGCACCAAGCATAAGTCTTTCTTTCTTCCTTGGACAATCCTCTATTTGTTGTCTTATTATTATTTACTCTTGCTATTGTTATTGGTAAACAGCTTATTTAATCCAAATAAATGGATGAAGAGAGGTAGAAGCTAATCAAAGATTCATAAAAGAAGCCAAAGAAGTTAAAGGATATGTACAAACCTCAAATTGGTATGAAGGCCAAAAAGATCCTTTAGCTAATTTAAATTTCTTGAAAAATGTACATAATCAATTTTGTGAACTAAGGCTACACAAATAAATGAGATTAAAGCTGAGCTTCTCCATAAACATTGCTCACAATTGGGAGTTGTTAATGAATAATCTTAGCTTGGGTAGTCAACATGGACAAATCTTATTTTATGTCAAATGAAACATGATGCTTCTATTTGAAAATTTAGTTCGAACATTATAGGCATAGATTAAAACATTGACTAATTAGTGATGTAGTGCAAACTCTGAAATCTATACCAAGCATATGTATAAGAATACATTGTAGTCCTCTCTAATAGAGTTAGAGTTTCTAACATGTATCCAACAAAAATAAATAAATAACATTACAAACTAATGTTTATCTACTAACTAATAATGTTGAATGCTTTGAAATTACTATAGTTCTTGACAAAATAAAAGACTTTTTAGGTTTGATAAAGTAAGCTAATGAAAGGCTAAAACTTGCTACAAAGGTTTGTGAATTTATAATTCATTAAAGCTACATAAGTCGTTGCATTTTGGGCCATGAACTTATAATTCTAACCCAGTTTTACAATTATTAAATTTTAAGATAATTTTGAGGCCTCCAATATTGATGTGCTCATTAGAAATGAATTAAAAGTCATTGAATTGGTAAAAATTTAGTCTCTAACCCTCTAGTGACACTTTCATCTAATGGATTACGGTAGCTTATGAGTTCATGATTTTTAAAGGTGACATGATTTGGTGCTTGGAGTAGCTAATCTTCATACTCTTATCATAGCTGTAGAGTCATCAACTGTAGGCTACGAAACAGTAATTTAACTTCTATATTATTGGATCAAGGTTCACTCAAATTAGTTTTTCTTGCACTATCTCACTTGTATATTTCATATTCATGAGTTTTTGAAAATTTAAAAGACTTAAATTTGGCGAGTAAAATAGTCAAAGAAGTCAAGTAGAGATCTTTACTTCTTTTTTACTTCCATTAGTCTGTGTTCTGAATCTTAAAATTTCAATTTCTTTTCATTTCTAGCATTTTGAGGGAAATTTAATTCTTGTTGGGAGTTAAGAAGTTGAAAAGCTCAGTGTTGATGAAAACTTAGCATTTTATGTTTGTTTTTCATGGTAATTTAACTGAAACTTTTGTATTCCAACTTTGAACATGTGCTTATATGCAGATGCATTATATGTCTATGAATATGAATATTCAATGTATGTTTCAGTTGAAGAATTCTAGCTTTAGTAAAAATTGGAAATAAATGAGTGTCCAGCCATGTTTATATAAATATATTATGTAATATTAATTTTACAAGATATGTTGAGTGGTACTCATCATGTTCATAACTTAATATACATAAAAAAGAAGGATTTTTTTCCTCTAATTTTTTATGTATTATTTTAAATTCCATCCTTTATATTAATCAGTTTGAAGTATAGGAAGTACTTATGTTATTTTATGATAATCATGATATCAAAATTGAGTTTGCTATCTTTTATAATCAAGAAATACTATTAAGCTAAACTTTTATTTGATAATCGAGAAATAAGAAACCGTAAAGAAAGTACAAAGAAAGAAAGTCAAGATCAAAAAAGAAACTGATCTATTTTTTGCACTTTATAGCTTGGAATAGCTCATCTTTATGCATCTCAAGCTGCATCTTCTATATAGAGAGTACAAGAATAATCCTTCAATAGATAGTTTAATGCATTACAATATTGTCCCTTACAGCTTGATAGTATGTTATCATATTGAAATTGCCCTTTAATGTCTTTCTTACTAATGGCTATTGTGATGATAAATATCCTGATCTAAAATAGGATAATCTTGGTTTCAGTGTCTAGTCGACTGATTACATGTACATCATGAAGTATATACTAAAGATCAATGCTTTGAACAAGGATAACTTGTTGCAGAAACATTGAGTTAAGCCCTTCTATAGGAGTTTTAAATTATGGTCAGGCAAGCTGTAATTGTTTTTCCTTTCAGAGCCCTTATTATTATATTTCATGTAGGGTTAAAAAGATTCTGCATGATCTGTTGAAGGCAACCAAGCTAATCTATATTCTTTCTTTGAATTCTAAAATCAATGCAAGATTTGTTTGAATATACGAAATCATACATTAGAGAAGATGCCTTTTTCTGTTCTATCCAAATCAAAATGCCATCAAAATGAAAGTTAGGTCAGAGAAAATGCAAATAAGCCTGTGAGAGAGATAGCCATTGAACATCTCAATGGTGGCTTTTTCTTAAGAAGGCAGATCAATATTGTAACTGCTTGTCATAGACTCTATAAGAAGAGAATTTAAAAGTAAAGGAGACCAATAGCCATTAACAAGTAAAAAAGCAACATAGTAAAAGAAAACTTGTATATGTTAGTCTCAAAGCTACATATACAAGTTAAAATGGTCACCACATGTACAAGAAAACTTCTAAGACTTATTGCAATTTAAAATGGTCACCATAGCTTAAATTTGCTCCTCTTTAATTTGCAAGTAGACTTATGGGGTTTGATTATGTTGATACATTAAAAACATTAAAACTTATGATGAGCTATCCTACCCAATGTGATTTTTACAAGTTTATGCTTTGTTGTAGATTCAACTGAATACAGATAAACTACGTGTTAGTTTGTATTATCACAACAATTTTGATCATTTCTCACTAGTTTATGCTTTCTGAGAATTGTAGTATGATTAAAGATTCTTGATTTATGCATTTTACACAAAATTACTTTAGACTAATTGAAGAATCAAATTATTTTAGTATGCTTTATGCATAAAACTATAAAGTTCAACTTCTTTATCTTAGTTATCTTTTTAGGCCAAGTTATCAAATGCTCATTAGCATTATGCTCATGCTAAGTTTAAATCTTGGCATCAACATAATAGTGTCATGTCTAGTTTTGCTTTTATTTATATCTTTAGTCAAACCTACAATAGTAGATTACATATTTTTGTCACATCTTACCACACATACTGATGCATGCGAATGATGTTTTTGTACAATTAAGAGGATTTTATAAAGCATTCTATAACTTCATGTTAGAAAAGCATGTATTTTACTTTTGGAAAACTTAAATTTGAAGGTTCCACTGATATTTCACACTTAACATAGTATGTGATAGTTTATTTAATGACCTAGTTAGTGTGAGCTGCAAGAGTACACAAGTAACTATAGACAATACATAAGGTATAGTTGATCTACTAGATGATCTGAAGACCAATGGTTTCAAGTACCTTGGTAATGTTAATAGTAAGCTTGTCAAGAAGATTTTGGGTTTACTTAATTTGACAGTAACATCCCTTCAAAACTAGGAAGTTTGCATACACAAGTTTAAGGTAGAATTGGCAGGAATCTTATACAAGGACCATGGTTTCAATTGCAATGGATTGGGTAGCTTTCACAAGTTGATCTGCTTCTCTTTCCACATTTCAGGATTTACTTCTTTGATCTTGTGGATGTTACCCAAGGCATGATCTGCCCCTAACACTAATACTGAACTTCCCTATGTCAATGTTTCCTAAACCACTTAATGATGGGAGTTTACTAGGTATATTTTTCTAGGTCATTTTCCTTGTTGTTTAGCTTTGTCCAGAGTAAAGCTACTAGTTTAACTTTTATCCCAAGATAGGTATGTGATC
The DNA here is from genome assembly GCA_021397835.1 of Moringa oleifera. Taxonomy (NCBI): domain Eukaryota; kingdom Viridiplantae; phylum Streptophyta; class Magnoliopsida; order Brassicales; family Moringaceae; genus Moringa; species Moringa oleifera. The sequence goes on along the minus strand of JAJFZO010000446.1, from coordinate 1,771,232 downwards.
ACAAAAAAGTAATAATAAATGTTTTATGCTCATATGCTACGGATTCTATTATTACTTGTTTTAAATTGTTTTAGATTCTAAACCATGTGCAAGTATCTTGCTTTAATAAAAGCCAACATTTATGTTTAACATGGTTTTCAAATATTTCTTCTATTAACACTATTTTTCCTGCAATAGTTTATGACTTCACCACTACACTATTTTGTTTGATACTTCCTCCTCTAGCACTTTCTCCCACCATTTCTGATTAACTTAGTGTCCCCTGCAACTAGTTTTTTAACTTCAGGTAGGTCTTGCTATTGAACGGATTATTGCTTATTCTATTCTGCCTTTTCTAGTCCTCCAGCTTTGGTTTAATAATCCACTCAATCTCTTTGTCTCCCAGTTAGTAATATTGAATTTCTACAAAGAACATATGAAATCTACTAAAATATCTCTACTTCATGAAGAACCCTTAGTCATATTTGTCATTTCACTTTGTTTTTGGAATGAGTTTGGATTCAAACATTGATGGCATGAAAAAGAAGACAACCAACTTCTGTCTTATTCTTCTATTTGAAAAAAACAGTTATGAAATCATATTTGATGGAAAAACAAACTAACAAATCTCATAGGTAAGAGGAATAATGTCTTTTTTCTTCTTTTTCTTAACCAATAAGGCTTCATGATGTGAGAGAATTAAAAAACTAGTTAGGATGTTAAGAGATCTGATCTTTTCAATAGAAGTTGAAGAATCTATCTAAAGGTATTATTAACTTGATGCTTAAGGAACCACTTGAAAAGTGGTTGCCAAAAAGGACACGAAAAGAATCTATTAACTATAAAATTAGGATGATGGATACATTTAGGATTTCATTGCTTTCTTTTTCTTCTTAATTACTTTAAAATGATATCAAAGTGTCAATGTTGTATAATGATGATGTAGTTGTCTATGGCCTAAATGGATCACTTTCCTCAACATCAGAGTACGAGCACTCATTAATTTCAGTAGATCCTTTGAAAGCATAGTTCAATAAAAAAAGGAACGCAGAACTGAATACCTAGGTCACTCACTCAACCCAATTCTTCATCCTTCTCTTCATATTGAGAGAAAGAGTTTGTTGCCAGTGACTTCTTGGTATGATTTTTCTTCGATAGTTTAATGTTCTTTATGTGAACAGAGCAACTTCCAACATTGGTGGAGATCTAGAATGGAAAGACAAATGAAAATACCAAGCTGAGTGAATTCTAGTAGGATTTACTACAACTTGCTGTAGTGTTGAAAGGTAAGAATATCTTAATGGGTTACCTAAAAAAAAAATTAGGAAGCAAATGATTGTGAGGGAAGGGAAGGAGTACATGAAGGATGCAATCAAATATTCTTGGAAGCAGGACGATATGCCTAGAAAATGGGAGTTGATGGAGAACAAATTGTGAAAATGAAACCCTCACTTACAACCAAATCTTAGGACACTTCATTAATCATCATTTTCTTTTAATATCGACAAAGAAGAAAACAAAGAGATCATCAATGAAGATAAGCATCATCTCTTTCGTGCCTTTAAAGGCTACTTGGTTCAAGAACATTTTAGGAATAAATATTTCTAATCTAAATTAGCGAGATGATCATCTGTGTAAGAAGAAAAATATTTGTTTAAAAACATAAGAAGTTTGTTTGTATATGTGTACACATCAAAATCTACATGCCTAGAACCCCATCAAAATAGATAGATATGTAAGACTTTGCTAGAAAGCCCATGCATCTTAACAAAACTTACAATTCCTTAGACTACTGCTTTGAACCATTTTCAGGGGTTCCTTGTTTTGTTGTTATACCTTAAACTATTTATAATCTTTTTTGTGTCAAATGTTAATCGTCTTAACAAATTTATAATTTGGTTTATGATGATAATTAAAATAAGATTAATGGTAAAAAATTTAATTGTTAATTATCATAAAAAAATAAAGGTTAACTTGCTTTTAATAGCAATTGTTAATTACTTGATAGTTGCCTCTAAATATATAGACATTTAGCAATAATTGTTAATTTTCATTACATATATAAATATTTAACGACAATTGGTAATTGTTGTAAACAAAATAAAAGTCAATTCGTTTTTAGTGACAATTATTATTGGCTTTAATAATTGCCATTAAATAACTAGATGTTTAGCGATAATTAATAATTGTCATAAACAACACAAATATCAATTTATTTTTAGCAAAAATTTATAATTGTAAAAAATGTTAATATACTTTTAGCAGCATTTGTCAATTGTTGCTAATGATTGCCAATAATAGTATAGATTTTTAGTGGCAATTATTCTATATCTTTACTGGCAATTAGGATAATTATCGCCATAAGGTTTTCTCGACCTTGACTACGCCAATTTTTGACTAATTGCTAGTGAAGACCATAGTGGCAATTGTAATTGCCACTAAAACTCAAAACAATTGTCACCAAAACCCTTTTATGTTGTAATGTTAATGGCAGAGGTTACACTATAGAGCTGGATTGTAGCTTTTGCTTCAGCTGGTTAATTTGATTTGATTTTCATGGAAATTATTTTAAAATTCTTTAAAGATGAAGATCTAAAGAGTTCTTCATATTGTGGTATGGTCCAACTACTTCTTAACCATTAGTACAGTGAGTCGACTAAAGAATGGGGCTGCATGGAACTTTGCATATCTAATAGGTAGGAAGTCTGTGGCAATGTTGCCTACTAATAATACAAATAAAACTAAATCAACAAGCTGGTCAGTGAATTCTAGGTACCCAAAAATGGAAGTTGAGTGAGGATTTTGGCTTAATCATGCCAAAAAGTATCTATCCATTTAAGATCAAAAGTAAGGAAGAGAGAATCAAGCTCTAGTCCCCAAATTCAGACTAATATCAGAGTTGATAAATCCTAACAGGACCTATTGAAACTAGAAAACCTACCAAGAATTTGAATTCTATTTCTGTCTAGGAAGAAATGAAAGAACCATAACATAGACTAAAGAGCATCATCATTTTCCTAATTTGTCTATCCTTCTCTCTAAAATGAAGCCATTAGTATGTCCATATAAGATAATTTTGTTCTTGCATCGGGTAGAAAATCCTACTATCAAGATGAAGAGTGTCTAGGATAAGCAACAAAGGAAGTATTCGAATCCCCTTTATGACCTCTCATGCATTAATTGATATATACTCATATCAGGTTTCCACCCATGTAACTTGTGTTTATAGTATCCACATCTTCCTTACAAACTCTAATACATGCTGACCACTGAACCTACTCACTAATCAAGTCTAGACCAACTAGTAGAATTGATATACCCTGAAATAATGAGAAGTAAAATTGGATTCCTTGAGCAAATAGGAGACTCCTAGACAAGGCCATAAGGATCGGAGGAAAGTTAGAAAAAGTTCTTTCATATATATTTTGTTATGCTTCTTCGTCTTTAGAAAAGCTTTAGCCTCTTACTGCTCAATTTCCACTTCTATTTTGCTAAGCTTAAGTACTGAAACACTTCTCTGATGCTTTGACTCTTTCTCAATCAAGGAAACAAGATCTCCCTTAGATGACCTGCCAGATTTCTTAGTGACATTTAACTCACACGCATTTTCAAGCTAGAAAAGGCTAGAGACCATGGCATTGAACTTGGCAACAAACATAGTGTTCTCAAAGATAAGCTATGGGACAATGTAGGAGAAGGATTTCAATGCAGGGAGGACATTAAGGAATGACATGGTTGCAAGGATGTAACAGACAACCCAAGCAAGAAGCTCAACCTCTAGAATGAAACATTGTCATGGGTTAGAATTATGCAAAAAAGTGTGAAAGAGTAAAAGGGTAAGACAAAAACATCAAATTGAATTTATTCCATACACTAATTTGCAAATAGACAAAAATAGACAAAAATAGTCAATGGTATTAGAATCTCAAGCAATAATGTAAACAGAGACAAAACAACTGCATGGGTCCAAGAGTGCCACCTGTGCTGCTGTTTCCTATAAGTTTCACAAGATTCTAGTGATTCACACTATCATTAAATGCAAAGAGAAGTCATGGTTAACTACCTGAGAATTAACTATAAAATTCAATACACTTAGCAAGATTGAATTAGAATATTGTGAATTTATGCCTCAACATCATTGATGAAGCTAAATTTCCAGCCATTAAGGTGAGCATGGATTGCAATGTCCATGTCATCGATAGTAGCCCTCTCCAACCAACCATTAAATTCAAATGAGTTTGTATGTTGCATAGGAAATACTGCTTGAAAAGATGATAAATAGTTATAATGTTATAATTACTATCCTAAGAAATGAAACTAATTGTTATCTTGAAATATATCGTATCAACCTCAATGGTCCAAAAAACCAGTTACACCTAATGTATATTAATCTGGCGTAAGACGTGAAACAAAGCAGGCACTACAAGAAAAACTATTTTTAATGACGGTATTTTATGATGGTCTCTTATGAACATCATTAAAAAATTGAATACATAACGGTCTGAAAAGACTGTCATAAAAAAAAAATATACATGACGGTTCTGAGAGACCGTCATAAAAATATAGTATACATGACGGTTCTGAGGGACCGTCATAAAAAATTTGTAATAAAAAAAAAGTTCATGATGAAGACTCGAACCTGATCTCTCTTGAAGAGATTGATAAATGTTATTATCATCTCACCAAAGGAGAACATATGACATATTTTGGATAGATTAATATTTAATTTAAATACTCGAACCCGAGCCATACTGAACCTTATTTCGGGCTTACAACCATTTGCTCCACCCTTCGATTTTGGTTTGCTATGTTGTTTTCTTAGTAAAAGATATTTTTTAATTATTTTGAGAATGACGCCTGTAGGTGGACTCGAACCTAGGCTCCCTCAATCAATGTTACGAGACTTTACCACTTGGTCAACCGGAGTGTTACGTAATGATTTTGACAGTAATAAGATTTAAATAGTACACAAAATGTTCTATAAATATTCGGAAAGCTCTTTACCCACGCAGTAGCGTGGTATTCTTCATTCTCCCCCGAAATACCCAAAAATTTCAGAGATTTCTCTCTTTCAACACCATATAATCGATGAAAAACTTCCTTCCTTCAAGAAATTTTGTGAAATAGGCTTCGTGCACAGTCGGATGATACCATTAAAGCAAAAAAAAAAGGTACGTAAAACTTATCAAACCTTCATCTCACATTGTTAGAGAGAGATTTTTTTGTTGATTCTTCCAATTTCTTACTTAGTTTTGTTCTAAAATTTTCTTTTCTTGGCTTTATGCATTTTCGGATGATACCTATGTTTGTTACCCTTGTGATACTGAAAATTGTAAGTAAATGAAGTGAGAAATGAAGGGAGAAATGAAGGGAGAAATTGTAAGCCATGGATGGGGCTGCCAAGTTTCTCCTAATGGCATAACAAAGCCACACCCAAGTGTATACCGTGCATCTATTTGTGAAAAAGTAAAACCTAACAGAAAAATTAACTCTTTTTCTTTCTCTCTATGTACAGCCTTAGGTATTGCCTTCACAGGCTGCATTTTCTCATCCCTCTAGGTAAGAAATCTTGTTGTTAAAGCATGGTTGCTCATTCTTGGACTAGAATTTTAGATTATAAATGTTAGTTGGCTGGCAATTCGGACACTTAATTTTTTCTTATCTAAGATGTCTTGGAATGTGTTGTTCAAAGTTATCACCCATATTTATGTGTTGATAATTGAATCCTAGGTTGATAATTGAATCTATCGGGCTGGTCAAGTTTGCTCTTTTCGGAGAATCATCACACATGTAAGCTTGGAAAAAGAGCTGCCACTTGACTAACCCCACCATATGGAAGACAAAAGCACCAATATTCTATCATTTTGCTGCATGTGGGTGTCATAATATAGGATTGCTATTTAGTACATGAATTGAATCCTTGACAGAAATCAATGATAAAGAATAATCATTGAGAGAAAAAGTTTATTGATACTCCGACACTTCAATTAAAGTACAATTTTTTTAGTATTTTTTTGTGCTAGTAATAAAGGTTTTTTTTTCTCACAGATGCTATGGTTCATTATGCAGGATAATTGCTGTGATATTCAATTGCTCGTTTGAAGGAAGGGAAAGCTTGTTACATATTAATAGAAGCCATTACTTTTTTGCATAGATAACATCATTCCAGGTTAGTAATTTCTTAGTAATCTACTAATGTACCATGTGTTTCGAAGAAATAGTCTTCGCTTTGCCTGAGGCCTTTCAGTCTAGTGGGCACCTTGTTTTTTAATCTTATTTTTACAATAACATTACTTTACATGATACGTATTACATACATAATAAACATGCAGAATAAGTGGATGTTTTTTTTTTATTTGTCATCATAGGATAAAATATGGATAAATCTTGGATGCACTTGAATAGATTGTCCAAGGAGTTTTCTGATGGAGTGGATGAGTTTCTTGCTTTTGCCATTTCTCATTGTGAAGATCCTACACTCATTAGATATCCTTGTCAATCATGTGCTAATTTGACATTATTAAGTGTTGAAGAAGTTAAGTATCATTTGTTTAGTAAAGGGATTGATCAGAGGTATAAAAGATGGATTTGGCATGGAGAAGAGTGTTCTTCTAGATGTTGCACAAATAAGAAATCGGTATTTGATGAATCTTTCAAGGATGATCATATCGATAATACAACAGACATGGTTAATGATGCATTTGAATATTGTCAAGATGATCCCAAATTATTTCAAAACTTACTAGAAGATGCAGAAAAGCCTTTATATCCTGGTAATATGAAATATACTAAGTTGTCTGCGTTGATGAGATTATATAATATAAAAGGAAAATATGGGTGGTTAGATAAGAGCTTTTCTGATTTGTTAAGTTGTTTGTCTGATATGTTTCCTACTGGAAATCAAATCCCTACATCGATGTATGAAGCAAAAAAAAAAAAAACTATGAATGCATTGGGTTTACATTATGAGAAAATACATGCTTGCCCGAATGATTGTCTACTCTATAGAAAAGAGTATAAGGATTTATCATCTTATCCTACTTGTGGACTATCGAGATGGAAAGAAAATGATAAGGTAAAAAACCAAACGAAAGGGATTCCTGCTAAAGTATTGTGGTACTTTCCTCCTATTCCAAGGTTTAAGCGAATGTTTCAGTCACCACAAATTGCACAACATTTAACTTGGCATGCTAATAAAAGGGAACTAGATGGGAAACTAAGACATCCTGCTGATTCACTTACTTGGAAGTTAATAGACTTTAAATGGCCAAGTTTTGCATTCGAACACAGAAATCTTCGACTGGCTATTTCTGCTGATGGAATAAATCCACATAGTTCTCTTAGTACTGCATATAGTTGTTGGCCAGTAGTAATGATAACATATAATCTACCACTGTGGTTATGTATGAAATGAAAATTCATGATGTTATCCTTGCTTATCTCAGGACCTCGCCAACCAGGTAATGATATTGATGTATATCTTGCTCCATTGATTGATGATTTGAAGCTTTTGTGGGAGGTTGGTGTAGAAGTCTATGATTCTTACCAAAAAGAGTTGTTTATGTTACGAGCTGTTTTATTATGGACAATTAATGATTTTCCTGCTTATGGGAATCTTTCTAGTTATTCAGTCAAAGGATATTATGCTTGTCCAATATGTAGTGAAAGCACGTATACTTGTAGATTACAACATGGTAAGAAGAATGTGTATATGGGTCATAGACGATTCCTTCCAAAAAATCACCCATTTAGAAAGCAAAAGAAAGCATTCAATGGAGACCATGAAACCGGTTCACCCCCTTGTGCACTAAGTGGAGAAGAAATACTGCAGAAAGTAAGCTCTATTACTAATGTATGGGGTAAAAAAATAGTTGCTAAGAGGAAAATGACACGGGGTAAAAGATTGAATGACAATATTCAAACATGCTTCAAGAAGAATAAGATTTGATGATGATGTTTTTTGCTGTCCATTTTATTGCTATATTGGATCAGAAGATTGCTCTATCATGATTGATAAAAAAGAGTTGGGAGGAACTAGCATTTATTTGTATATCAGATGAGATAAAAGTTCAATATCAGTTTATTTTAATATCTATATTTATATGATTTAACTTTCAATTTGTTTACTTTCAGATATCTACATGCCAATTTAAAGGATACGAAAAAGTTGAAACAATTTGGCTTCATCAATCCTGTGATTGTCTCACTCTCTGGTGGACTAAACAATGAAAGTAGGTTAAAAGATAGAGCACGACATATTGCTGAGCGGTTAGAAAAAGCACATTCAAACCAAATTCTTTTTATGCCTTACAATCCAAAGTAAGAAATTTCTATCTTAATTGCTTTACCAAAACATATCTCATTTGGTTATTTATCATCTTTTGTTTTTCTTATTACGAATAGATTTCATTGGGAATTAGTGGTTATTGATATGGCATCACGAATAGTGTATCATTTGGATTCTTTGGGTCACGAAGTAGGGCCTGATTTTAAAAACATTGTGACCATGTGAGTGCAAGTTTTACTTTATGTCTTTTGTTTATTGGTTTCATTATTACTTTTAAATACTACATATTTTCAAATGTTTATTGGTTAATGATACAGGGGTTTTCAAATGTTTCATGTGAGATCAAATATTACATGGCAACGAATTCAAGTGAGTTTATTTTATTTTTTTATTATTAATAACATTAAAAATAATATGTGTTAATGATTATGTTTCCACTTGTATAGGCACCAATTCAAAGAGGTGGTGTAGAATGTGGCTATTTTGTACTTCGATTTATGAAGGAAATAATTGAAGATCTGAAAATTCTTTGTGAGAAGGTCAAATTACTTATCTTATTTACATATTAAATATTTTATATTTATAAATAATATCAAATTGATTATGTTATCTTCTTTTGTGTTTTAATCTTAAAGTTCAATGGTAAGGATACATATAGTAATGAAGAAATTGATGAAGTACGTCGTGAATGGGCTATGCATGTACAACAGTTACTATCATAGCCAGGTATGTAATCCTTGTTAGCTCATTAATAGTGTATTTTAATTGTGTGTTGTTTATCTTGGTTAAATTCAAGTATAATGAACTAATTATATTCATTGAACGCTCCACTCATTCTATTTATTGAGCCATCTACTAATTCTGTTAAGTTCTTTATCAATTCTGTTGAGAATTCTATAAATGTCATCTTTAAGCAGTTGGTAAAGTAAAAAACAAGAAAAAGTATTCAAGCATGCATATGAAATAAATATGTTCATAATCAGTTAATTTTCACACTTACTGTTGCATTACAAGAAGTTACACTTTTGATGCCTAGATGTAGGGAACTAGAATAGAAAATTACATATTATGATTAATATATACCTTATAGGTTACAAGGAGTTATATTTTTGACATCTAGATGCACTCTCAATTTTTCATTATATTTGATTTTCAAGCTTTATTATAATTGCTTATTTATTTTGATATGTAAATTAACTATGTGGTAAATAGAGTTTATATAATAATGTATCTTTTCTATAACTATTGCAGGAGTGACACATCTAATGCACTGGGTATTTTTTGATGTAATGGTAGAACAGAGCAATGAGAATGATAATTATGTAATTTAATTTATAGATATTTTGTTTATTTTTGATACTTAATATTATTTTGTTTTGTAAAATGATAATAGTTGTAGTTATAAACATATGTATTTTTTTGTTTGACATTTTTGTATTGTTTGATTGCAATTGAAAAAAAATATAAATATTAATTAATTTATAAAATTATAAAAAAAATTTGTAATTAATTAATAAAATATATATAATAAAACATGAAACATTTTTATGACAGTCATAAAAACCATCATAAAAAGTACCAAATTTTTTTAATGACGGTCACAAAGACTGTCATGATATCATCAATATATTTTATGACGGTCTGCAGTGGACCGTCATGAATTTTTATGACGGTCCATTACAGACCGTCATTAATATTTCAGCTTTTTAATGACGGTCAAAAACCGTCAAGAATTTATGACGGTCTTTTAGACCGTCATAAAGTTTCTATGACATCACTTACAATAACAGTTTTCTGACCGTCATAAAAAGCTTTTTATGACGGGCATTGCCCGTCATAGAAGATTTGTTTTCTTGTAGTGAGGTCCTAGTTTAATGGATGGAATTCAACTAAAAAATATTTTCAATATCAAAATTATTTAAATTTTTTATAATTTAAATTTAAAATTTATTTTATAAAATTTCAAATTTAAATGTCTCTAATTTTTTAAACTTTAAAAACATATGATTTATAAATTAAATTTACAAATGTTTTTGGCTTAATATAATACATGGCTCACACTATAATGATCCAAGTTAATATAAATTCACTAACTTGCTTTCATAATTTGTCTTGCAATTTTTTTTATGTTAGCTTGAGTACCAATTCATGAGAATTGTAATGTTAACTGTAGACCTATTAACATCAAATTAATATTAGTTTGTTTGCTATTCGCCACTCAGGTCGAAGGTACTTGTTGTAACATAAAAAGTGGAATTGATCCTATAATGATTCTATGTTAGGTCAACTTGGCTATTGGCCTAATCAATTATAAGAATGTGAGGTTCCTGATTTTCCGTTAAGCCTAAATTGATTGTTTATCTAGAAAACTATATATCATTATATGATTATATCATGGTATAATTCCTAACGAGGAGCCATACATATTAATGGCTCTTCCACCTAAGTTAACTGTGTTGGATGGAAGATAATGCGCACACATTATCATTCCTCTAAACAAATTCATATCTTGATCTTGAGTCAATTTAGAGTGATTAAGAAAATATTTAGGTTCCTAATCAAACCATTTAAGTAAAAAGGTCATATTAGGTTGATATTTTGCTTATACTCTAGCTGTGCTTGACACTATTGCAAAGATATTAGGAATTTCGATGTAAAATAAACAAATCCAAAATGATAAGTATAACACACTTTCCTAATATTTCATAAAGAGTTGACAAATGTAAAAAGGAAGATAATTTTATTAACAAAATATATAATGCTTGATATTAGATACCCTAGTTATTAATTCTGGAATATTGAATTTGTTCATTAGTTGTATAAGATTTGAGTTTATATAAGGCTAATATTAAAGACGAGCACACAAATATATTAAAATTCTAACCTAAGATAGTGAGTCATCATCTCCATCACTGATCAAATCAATAGAAATTAGAATTGGATAATCATCAAGATGGACGATTTTTTATATAATTCTAGATACCTAATTATCTAGGTATTTTAAATTTGTGCAAAACTTAGATATGGTTGATATAAGATTCGCACAGACTTCGGTGAATCATAGTTCATATTTAGTTCAATGGTGGAAGATTAAACATACACACCAACATTTGCTGTATGCGCATTTTTAGTTAGCTAAGAAACAAAATCCTAGGTAATATAATCCAATAAACATGAACATTCTTAGATCAAACAAGTAAAACAGAAGAGTTTTTATAATCGAAGTCAAGTTAAGCTATTTAATCTTACATGTTAATTAATTGGAGTAAAGAATTAACAATTCAAAAAAGAAGGGGAAATCAATAATTAATTAGGATTTAGGGTCCCATGATACATTTTAAAAATTTAACAAAAAGACTGAAGTAGTAAACAGATGTAATTTAATTTAGATTATGAAAACCATATTAAGCCATGCATTGGTTTTCGCACATAATTGGTTACTAACTTGTTATAAAATAAAATAGTTCAGATTTTTAAAATACACACTGAAAGATACCTAAAAAAATTAGAGTGATAAATTTTATTATTGCAACATACATGCAATAAGTCCTCTAAGCCACTATTGCTAATAATTAATCATGAGAAATAGGTAATTACTTGTATGTTTTCTACATCTCTAAGGATTCTTTCTCTAGCTAGGTTATTATTGGTTATTTCCTAGTCATTTATTTGATAAACTTTTGAGATTTTTGTTAAACCTTAAACCTAAGACCCTATTATTCTAGGGCTGAGAACAAAATCATAGCAAGAAACTAGTATTTGTTATTGCATTAATACGAAAAACATAACGTTGTTCATTTCACCATCCGCCTAGATAAACAATTAGTTTCGCAATAGTATTAAACCTAAAAATTTCTTAGTCGTGCTGTATAGCAAATATCTTATCGGATTCATGCTGCGTCCCCAAATATAAACCATCAAGTTGGTGGATAAAGCAAGGATAACCCTGAATAATTCACTCATTTATTATTTAGTCAATGGAATGTAAATCTAGATTACAAATAACAAGTGAATTATAGATCCTTAGGTTTCAATCAAACATGATCTACAGTGTTTAACATTGTAAACATGTCAACAAAGTAGAAAAATACTTTTCAATATTTTAAATCGGTTACTAAAAGCAAACAAAGCCATATTTCCAAACCATCACTAGCCAATGGATATCATTTACCAAATATAAAAAATATCTATTATATTAATCGTCATCATTCCCTATTATGACTCTATAAACGTATAGCTAATAGAATATGCACCCTTCATATTCAATAAGCTAAATTATTCTATTATTATGTCATGAATATCATTTAATATTTTGCTTATTAAACCCTATAATTACTCTTACATGTTAATCTAATTTCGAATGCATCTTTGCTAACTCAGTAGACATGTGTTTTAATTTCTATCGATTTGATATCTTGAAATTATATTCCATGGACGGATATGTGTTTCAAGCATTTGGCTTGAAATACACGTAAATAGTACAATCAAACGTTGTAATCGGTTCACATCCTTCTTTGTGCTAAACCATTTTTTTTTTTAATCTGGGAATAGCCATGTGGATTTAAGTCTTTAAATTATTTACTCTATTATTTTTGTACAACCAACCATTTAATTTGAGCTAGTGTTTAAATACAAAAAATTCATATACTACTTATATATTAATAATTAGTTAAGTCTAAGATTTAATTACTACATATCGTTATATTTCTCATGGCCTTAAACAAACGAGAGTTTAATAGACCTAATAATTTCATATAATTAATATCCTTACATATAGTTTTGTAGTTAAATATTTTTATTTAGTAATTTAGTTGCTATATTTTAAGCAATTTATATGGCTTGATCCTACAACCATATTTTGTTTTCTTCAACATAATTACACCATCTCATGGATAATTACTTCTACAAAAATATCATTCTTACTCAAGAAGTGCATTATTTACCATCTGTTACATTTGGATGGTAATAAATGATATAACAAATCATTTGTTAACTATTATTTCCTATATATCAACCATAATTAGTTAAATATTACTATCAAAATAGTGTACATGTGTTGAAGAAATTTTATTACATTAATTCCTTCGAATTGTTTAATTTTTAAAATTCAATTCATAACTTTAGAATTATGAATTTGTAATGCATTTATTTTTCTTTACTTTACCATATTTGGCAAAGATAAATGCATAACATTATGATAAATCATATAGTAATAGAAGAACAAATTATTATTAGTTATCACATGATTTATCTAAAGATTTAAGACCATTTAAGGATCATAAGCTTAGTGTTCACACGTCATATATAGGATCCCCATATATAAACTATAACTAGGTTGAGTGCACTACTCATGTTGGAATAATTGATTAACACCTATAACCACGTAATTATATCTTAGGCCCAATTTGTTCTTATGTTTAATTATTTGTTTAAATTAAGGACCCAACTCAGTATTTGTTGAATCCAATCTCTTTACCTTATGCTTTTCTCTTCTTTATTTAGTAATGATCATATCAAGCTTCGATCATCAATGTGATTGATTGTATAATTGAAATATAATTAAGTAACCCAATGTATTATTGAGAGTCTTAATTATTTCGCATTTATGTCATTTCAAATATTAAGATTTTTAAATGGGAAAAATAATGAAAATAGAGTGGGCAACATTAATGTGGCTAATCGATATTTTTCCTTATCAAAACAACACTTTACTGATCCCTAAAATAGATTATCATTCCATTGAACCTTAAGTAAATCACTCCATATATCTTTGTGGATTAATTTTTAGCTCAAGTAATTAGACTTAACATTAATATAAAATCATAGATACAATTAAGTTAAATGTATTTTGAAAAAGCCTCTAGTATACTCGGACATAGCATTGGGCTAGTTCTCAAATCTCCACTAAGATAATATTGTCCATTTTATGACACAATTGGATTTTATCTCAACTATCGATATAGTAGAATATGAAGCATGTATCATGGGTTTATGAACAACTATCAACAAGAGAGTAACCATATGATAATGTTTGTAATTGATCAGCTCTGGTGATATATCAATTGAAAGGTTCTTGGATGACTATAGGAATTAGTAAAATACTATTCCTTGGTAAAAGAAATGATTAAGAATTTTAAAGAAATAACTTTTTGTTATTTACCTAGACATCTATATAAAAATATTAAGTTAGGATTAACATAAGTCATAATTATAATTGAAGCACAACTTTTTCAAAGCAGATTTCTTTTTCATATTAGGGTTACTTTTATGCTAGTATCCCAACATTATCATTAATTAACCATTTTTAATGTTAGTTGAATTATCAACACTCGCAACCTCTCATTTTCATTCAATTGTACCAATTTTAGCAATCATAATTTAACAATTGGGAGCTGTAAATCACTAGACTATATGTAGGGCATGATTTTTAAGATAAGATTTTATATTAACCTTAAAATTCATGAACTATGGATGTTATGAAATATAATTGAGTATTATTACACATACTTCAGATGGTGTTCTATGATCTTTTGATACATAAATCACAAAAAAGTACTAGGTGCATTAGCTAGTCCAAATGGCAAAACCAACTATTCATATAAACCATCCTTAGTTTTAAATACTATCTTTCATTCATTTATAAGCCTTATCTTAATTTGATGGTAACCACTTCTGAAATCAACTTTTGAGAAAATGGATGCACCATACAATTGATCAAGTAAATTATCTATTTTTAAAATTAAGTGATACGATAATATCACCTAAAGATCAATTGACCCTTTAATTCTTTAAACCCTTGATACAAATAATTCAAATGTAATGAAAAGTTATGTACATGGCGAAATTGTTAATAAATGATGTGCACGAATAATTTTTATTTAAAATATTGGAAATTAAATCATGTGTAGGTCAGATTTCAAATAGTATTCATCTAAACGCATCATAGTTAGCATAATTGCATATCTTATTTTTTCATCCCAAGTTCATGCTTAATCCAAAATATCACCACATAAGATTAAGATATCATTCTCTCCAAATGCCACTAGAGTTTTAGAGGTATATCAAATGAGAGAATTAGGGCTTAACTTTCCACATGGTTGAGATATCTTTCTATGGGCTTCTTGGCTCCATGCTCTGCTTTCACCCCTTGCATTTAGCCTCCTTACAACTTGGGCTAATAGCCCATGGAAGCTATCCCAATGTTTTCAACTGAAGCCTCATGCTTAAAGCTTACTGACTTCACAGTGAAGTCATAATCAAAGTTAAGCTTAATTATATTTCAAGCTTTCCATTTAAGTTTAGCTTAGTAAACTAAAATTACATCTATTAAACTCTAAATATTTGATCAAGCCATTGATATCACTATTTCATAAACTAATCCTCATAATTGCATAAAACAGACCATAACCCCCTTAAAAGCAAAGCTTATTGAGCAAATTTACCTTAAAAGCATATATATTTACACTAAATGTCGTGAATGACAATAATCGATGAAGTTTATTAAACACAATGAGTTATATGTTACGGTTCTATTTATTAAAATATCATACTTGTGACCTCAATAATTTGGACTCGTTTCTTCCTTTGAATCCTCTAATTTTGAATCTGACTCTCATATAAGAACTGATGATTAAGTCTTGGACTTAAATTTAAGATAATTATGTCCTTGATCTAGATTGAAATGAACATCATATTTGTAAATTTCTTCAGCAAATAACAAGGAAATGATAAGGAAACATGTATCACAAAAGATATAATAATAATGCACATAATTTATTCTTTAGTACTAGTAGGTAAATATAATCAACACCACGAATGGCTTTGCAAAGGTGTTAATTTAAACTATGATTTTCTAGCCAATACAATCCTTATTAGTTGCATGATTTGTTGTAATCATTCGGTATGGTACCATACATATCATTATGAGTATATCACCAACATTTCTAATGTTAGAATTGATTAGTAAAAGCTAATGAAAGGTAATCAGCTTATGTAAATTAAAATAATAATTGTAGACACCACTACTAAATGATAGAGAACAAGCAAAGAACCTTAATAAAAGATAATTTGAAAAATATTTAATTTTACTTTACCTTTACAAGTACCATAACTAATACAAAAATAGTATATTACAAAAGGATTGAGCTCTAATCTCATGTTGTTGATTATAAACACATAAAATAATTAGACAATATGATCCAACATAATTAAAAAAACTAAATTTTTGTTAACATAATACACTATATATAGTTTAATTTCACCTAAAAATTACTTAGGCTTAATATTTAATTAGACTTAATAAACTATTTGTTTTCTTCTCAAAGGTTTCATTATTGCCTTCAATATTAGATTTTCATGATACATGATTTAATTAATATTTTAATGGCACACATCCAAGCAAGTTGAATAAATAGCTTTGCTTGCATTAGAATCAATTATTGAGCTTAGTAGTTAATAATTAAGATTCTTCTGGAGTCATATGGTTGTTAACATTCAATATTATTATGATCCTCTACCAATAGTTTAATTTTATGAAGTTTAAGCAATTCTTATCATTAACCTGATTTTACGCATTTCATAAACTAACATTTCCTATGTCATTCATCTTATTTCATTTTTTCCATTATTATTGATGCATGGCCTATAATTATGCTAGATGGCTAGATTAATTTAAAGATATTTTATTTGAATAATATTTAATGTATGAGAACTCAATTAACTGAATTGCAAAAAGTGTCAAAGAATTGTCTACCTATTTATATTTGTTTTCTACATGGAAAAAGAAACAAGCACTTATTTATTTACATGTCCTATGGATTTTTTTTCTACCAAATGAAAGCAACAAAATAGGTCATACAATAATAATAGAAAAAATATGACTAAGATAAGTGTTCAAGTTTGATTGGTAAAAACGAACTAGGCATTTTGTTTAGTCATATTATTGATTTATCATTTGTCTCGATAATGTGTGAGGAACGAAGTTATCTAATAGGTTAATTTCTATTACTATGAATGATGGCCCTAAAATCTAAAGGAATTATTATTACTTAAGGCATAACAAATCCAATGTTAGCTTCATGATATTGGACTAGTTGACTTTCAATTCTACAAGTCAATTATAGCTTCTTTATCCCAATTAATTAATTGGTCTCTAATAATCTACAATTATGGTGTCAAATCTCTCCTTTAAAGTCAATTTAGTTTATTTCATTTCACCACTAATCAAGAGCAAAATGATATAGATACCTTAAACCATTACAAAAAAAAAAAAAAAGATTTAGTGATCGATAAATTCATTGTTAAATTGACACAATCTGTCATAAATTTTTTAGCGATAGATTAATGACAGATAAAATTAGTAGTTAAAATTATTGTCGAGAGAAAAACTAATGACTGAATTTTATATTTGTTACTAATTAGCGATATATCAGAGACCAATAAAGATCTGAAGTTAAACTAACAACACGTATTAATGCTAGATTAGCAACAGATACAGGTCTGTTACTATTTTAGTTATTGATACCAGTCTGTCAATAAATAGTGACAAATTCTTATTTGTCACTAAAGTAGTGATGGATACTTATTGCTCGTTATATTAATCATTGATTTACATCTGTCACTAAAATGGCAACAGAATAATATCCATCGCTACTTTAGCGACTGATTCTTATTTATCGTTAGTTTAGTGACATAATAATATTTGTCACTATTTTAATGATGATAAGAATCGATCGTTAAACTTGGAGGCTTCACTATAAATTGATTAATGACTAATAGATCTGTCATTAATATAATTAATTTTTATAAATAATAATTTAAATATAACTAAACAAAAATAAAATAAACTAAAATTCATAAAACATAATAAATACAAGATCATATATTATGTTCTCATGAAATACAATATTCATATAAGAAATTACAACTAATTATTAGGCGATGTTGGGGGCCTACTTCCTAGAAGGAGAATCTTTATTCTTTGGATGTGCTCATTCATATCAACCTATGCCTATAAGTGCTCTTGCAATTTGGTCTCAAAGCATCTGCAATCATGTTCCCTCACCTTACGCTCCTCCTCCATACGCTCTTCCATAGACTTATGCTCTAGCTCTATGTGCTTTTCCATAGCCTTCATCTGAGAGCGCATATCCTGCATAACTACGTCATCACAGGGCATCCACTACTAGAGCTGCCACCTGAATACCATGATAGAGCTTGGCTTTCAAGCCCATACACTAAACACTTTTTCTCTCCACCTACTGCCTCATAGTAAAACTTACTATAGTCTACCACAAGCTTATTTAAAGATCCTTCATATGGCTAAGAAGTTGTGGCAACCAACTCTTCAAACCGTTCCTATAATAAATAAAGCACTTTGTTAACTTATTAGTTGAATGGAATAGTGAAACAAAAAATATATAATTATATTTATTTTTTGGATCCCTCATCTATGAATTCATCAAGATTAGATTTCTTAATGTGAGTCTGTTTAAGAAACTCTATTGCTGTAGGCTCACGACCCAACCCCCGCGCCTGAAAAAAATAGTTAAAGTACTAATATTAAGTATTTTGATAATGCCCAATATATTTCAAATCTTCTTGGGAAACAATAATTTATAATGATCTATTAATGTGAAGATTAGGAGCCTAATATACCATTAATTCAACCACATATGAGTTCCCTAATGAAATTACATTATTGGTAAATTCAACTAATAATTGGTTTAGTCCAATTATTATAAAGTGACCTTTGATACAGGCCATAATTATTTTAAATTTTATTATTCTCACTATTTAGCATGTGATTACTCACAACATTATGTAGATTCCAAAGACAATCATATTTAACAATTGTGCAGGACCTTACTAAAGCACAGTATGAGCAATTACATCTCGTAGTTAATGCCTTCATACAATGTTTTTCTATGAGTGGGACATGAGATATTAAACATAACTAACTCGGGATAAAAATCTAGCCATTTTGTTGCTAGATGTGATTGATTCAATATAACCTACCTTCAAACTTGTTACTTTAATTTTTATTTAATGATCAACCATGAAAGCAAGAGATAATCTTCGAAGGGCTTCATTTTTCTTCTTTATGTGTTTTGACTTAGTCCCTCTTGGGGTAGTTTTATAAGCTTTCATATATTCAGTATCAAGAATATAATGTCTAGATTTAATGGAAACTTACTATAATTAAACTTAACTTGACATAACAAACAATTAGGTGGTTACATTTACATCTACATTATCACTGTTTAAGAATTAAGTGACCATATCTAATGTTAAGCCTGAATCAAATGTTAGGAAGATAATGAATATTGTAAATATAAATATTTTGTAATTGAAAAAATACGATGTGAGAAATTGTTAGCTTAAAATTTGTATTGCTTTAGGTGAGCCTAAAGTAGTTCAGGCTAAAAACATGTCTCCTTTAATAAGAAATGGAACATTATAAATCCGTTTAATGAGAAGAGACAAATTAGGGGAGAAAATTTATATTGATCATAAATGACGCTACTACTAACATGAAAATTAACGAAATTAGTTGAGTAATAACTTTCATTTTATAGCCATGTTCATTATGATAACTTTGTTATCAAGTCTCCTAATTAATGTAAAAGAACATTGGGTCATCCCGATATTTTACCTAAATCTGAAATTATTTCTCCTTGTATATTTCGAGTTAATAATTAAGCTTAATTATGTAATAATGCATGCTTTTAGTGTTAGAGTTTTCAATTCATATTATAATCGCTAAAGTTTTTACATGAAAAGACAACAAAGTATGAGATTATTATGTAGAAAAAGCCAATCAAGATGGAAAACACAAGGGTGAAGAATAATTTTAAGGTGAATTTGAGCAAGAGCCAGTATTTGGAATGATTAAATTAAAGATAAAGTTTCTAAATACATATTCCTTAAGCTTAATTTTTCCCTCTTGATTGCCTTTTTCTTAATAATAATTGCACACTCTCTTGCCTTTTCTACTTCTAACTTCCTCTATTTAGTTCTTTGTTGAGCTAATGGAACTCATATGAGAATTCAACTTAGGAAATTTAAATCAATGGAAATTAATATAGGATTAAGATTCGATATACTTTTTTTTACGTCGTGAAAGTTAACATCTAGATATCAATGGAGGTGCATATGAAATCACTTGTAAAAAAATTTAATATGTCATATTGGGTTTGCAAACCGCATATTTGGGATTGTGGGATCAAATAATTCATTCTGCCAAAGAACAATCAAGTACATGTTAATTGACTCAATTATATTTCATAACATATTGCTAATTTAACTTAAGATATAATTCAGATCAATAAAATCATTATGGTATTCCAATTATTACGTTATAAAAGATATAACTAACTTAATTATATTTCATAACTTTAAGATTTAGGATTTAAGTTTGCTATTTAGATTAGTCTTCAAACATAAGGATAACCCGATGTAGTTATGATGTACCGTGGTAAGTTAACAAAAAGGTTCGTTCCAATTATATCGAAATGCTATGGTTCAGAGATTCTAGATATGTTATCCCTTCATGACATAATAAGTGTATTTGTAGTTTCATCAATTTGGACCATAAGAATTAGATGTATTAGCTTCATGCAATGTGAGTTCACTTGTTTGTTTAATTAAGATGTGTAAAGCTGTATGATAATATGTAAGTGTGAGTTGACATAGCTTGTAATCTTGACAAAAATGCTAGCAGTTAGTGGTAGAAGGCCTTAAAAGTTACTCATTAGTATATAAAGAAAATGTTCATGAGGTATTGGATTTAACTTTAGGTTATATCGAAGCAACTTTAACAAACATTATGGTGAGTAAAACTAATGTCTAACCAGAAAATTCTACCTTATAACACTTCATCCAGCCATATTGTTACTAGCGGTTATTAGCTTAATTTAATGAGAGCATTAAGTAAATTAGTATGGGTTTATTAAGAAGAGTGTTGAGAATTCTAATAAGACCTCAAATGGGGGGGTTAGGAAAACCAAACCAGTAGAAATATTTATGTTATTTTTTGGATATTTTATGTGACTTACATATATTATTTCATGATCTCTCTTACAAAGAGTTGTGTTGTATAACATATATCCATTTAGCTCATTGTACAAATTGGCAACATGTCTTTGGGTTACATATGTTTAGAAATTACGATGAATGATCATTATTGGTGTATATCCTTCCATATAGTTGATAGTAAAAACTATAAAGTAGCATTAACATGTGTCTAGTTATGTGAATCTTATTTGACAGCTCATGCTGCATCAGCGGTTCCAGTTTATTAATTACACTAAGATCACTACTACAAAAATTATAATAGTTGACACCAATTTAATGACAGTTATTCAAAGAACTGTCATTAAAAGATTTATCAACATTTTTGATGACAGTTATTTCAAAACTGTCATCAAAAGTAAAACTTTTAACGTCAGTTCTACTGGAACTGACGTTAAAAGAACATTTAATTGAATCAATTGGCAGAACTGGCAGAAGGCCAGTAACCTTCAACGCCAGTTATACAGAACTGACGTTGAAGGTCATCCTTCGTGGTTGCTCAATGTGTCATCTTCCTAATGCATTCCAGCAGCAACAGAAAGCTATATAGCATCATCAGAAACAACTGGAACTAAATTTCATTCCATCTCCGTGATTCTAACAGTCACCTATACTGGGGAACAGCATTCAAGCTAATCCAAACAGGAGAGAACAGCAGCATACCACGCTCTGTATGAGCTAAGATTTTATATCAAAATGATTTTAAGGACTCCCAGTTGGCAGTGCCCCTTGGTTGATGCACTAGCTGAAATTGTTTAACTTGATGAAGTTGATCTTCCATTGTCGAAGGGATGAAGAACCTGGTAGACCAGTTTCTCTGGCAGTTCCTTTTTGGCCTAAAATACAGATTTAAACAAAGTGGATCAGAAGATGAATGATGCCTCCATTGTTAGGAGGAAATTGAAGATGCTGACCTGGAAGTGTCTCATGTGCAGTATTGGCTCACATCCGACATCTGCAATTGATTTCCCCTGAGGTGTCTGTAACTTGAATCGCTCTGCTTCATAAGCAACAAGCATGTTCTTCTCATCAGGCAGATTGTGGCAGACTTTTAGGAGTGAGCTGAGAGAATTCATCTGCAATATCAAACCAAATACAGTATGAGCAGCCAAAACTCATGCATAAATTTGATTGGAAAGCATATCACAGATGAAATAGATGATGTTTGTCACAGCCAGATGATCATTCACAAGACTATAGAGGAATTAAGCTTTAAGGGTAACAGTAAACAGGCAGAAGCAGGTAACACCACAGAGCCAACCATGTCCAAGAGATTAGCTTAAAGGTCATGCCAGCAAGCAGTCTTGCGATGCTCTATGTGGTAAAAGGATTTAACAAGTGCAACTTGAGTATTCATGGATGCATGCCACTTGAGAGATGCAGTAGGGCAGACTAGACTGACCTTCATGTATGGACAGGAAGCACAGCCACCATGAATAGAACATCCCTCCCCGCTAGCAACTCCAGGTACAAATTCCAGAGCTGGCGTTGAAGGCCTTCTACCAGTTCTGCCAAATTCCAGCATCCATATGCACTTCAACACCAGTTTCGTTCTTACAGAACTGGCGTTGAAAGCCTTTTGCCAGTTCTGTTCTTACAGAACTGGCGCTGAAAGCCTTTTGCCAGTTCTGCCAAATTCCAGTTCTGCCAGTAACTCTTGTGGATTGCCTGCGTGCAGCAGCAAACGATACAAAAGGGTCCAGTTTTCAGGCAGGGTCAGGGTTGCTGTCCTGTTAACCCAGTTGTCCAACAGGATTAGTCTCATGGCACCATCTTCTCAATGTGCTTTTCATGAATGAAAAGCACAGGTTAAGAACAAAGCTCTGTTTACAGATAACTAAGCTCTGTTTATATTGGTAATGGCATGAACTATTCTAAAATCCAGCAACAAAGAAAATAGCACATACCTTCGAACATGTCCACAGTGACACCATTTGCCTGCAATCAGGCAGGGCAGAGAAAGAATGAGACTGAGGAAAGGATTAAACAAAGGCAGGTTGAGGGGGGATAAGGGAAAGCCAGTGAACTAGACCTTCAATGTCAGTACACTGGCGAACCTTCAACGCCAATGCTGTAAGAACTGGTGTTGAAGGCCAGATAGGGGTTCTAAATTTTTTCCAGAGCCCTCTAAAGCCCGCCATAACCTCCCGCTACATTTTTTCTCTCTAAGGTCAGAATTCTCCTCTTCACAGATTGTCTAGAAGCAGCTGAACCGCCAGCCTTCCATTCTCCGGCGATTCTCCTGTCTGTAGTCCATCCACAACCAGCTAGGGTAGCTGGTTGCAGTCTTTTCCCAACTCTTCTCCGGCCATTCTCCTTTCTGCAGTCAATCCAGAACGAGCTGGATTAGCTGCTGGCAGTGTTTCCAGCACTCTTTGTTTTGGTCTTTGTCCACACAACAGCCATTCTCCGGCGAGTCTCCTATCTGCAGTCCATCCACAACCAGCTGGGGTAGCTGGTGGCAGCCGTTTCCCCACTCTTCTCCGGCCATTCTCTATACAGGTAGATGAAATTTTAATTTGAGAAGTTTTTGTTTAATTGTGTTAGGTGAATTGTTATTGAATGATGAAATTTTAATTTTTTTTATTAATATATTTGGATGAATATATTTGGTATGAATGGATATATATTGATATATTTATTATTTTATAATTATTAAAATTTTTAGATTAATTGATAAATTAAAAGTGTTAATTAAATGCATTTATATTTTGATAAATTAATTATATATTAGGTGTAGATGAATTTATGGTTGAATTAATTTTTTTATGTAAGATTAATTGGTATGTTTTATCAAATTTAATTATATTGATTTATTGTTAACATAAATTAATATATTTAGTTAAATTTTAAATAGATAAGTAATTAGATTATGTTGTTCAAAACAGTATATTAGATGCTTGAAACGTAAATAATTAAATGTCTTTTAAATTTCAGAATGGATAAAACTTGGATGTTTGCTGATAGAAGATCAGAGGCATATGATGTAGGGGTGAATAACTTTTTAGATTATGCTGTTCAGAATAGTGATAATCCTGAATTAATTCGGTGTCCATGTATTAAATGTGGCAACATGAGGCGTCATATCCCATACGAGATACGAAATCATTTATATATATATGAAGTTGATAGCAGCTATCAAAACTGGATATGGCACGGAGAAACCAGTATTGTTGGGTCTTCTACTAGTAAGAATGCTAAAGTTGTTAAGGAGGTAGAACACATCGAAGAAGTTGATAACACTGTAGAAATGGTACAAGAGGCATTTGCAGAGGATGATAGTAATCCTAACCACTTTGAAAGATTACTTTGTGATGCTGAGAAACCTTTGTACTCTGGATCAGTGAAGTTTACTAAATTATCTGCTCTAGTTAAATTGTACAATTTGAAGGCAAAATATGGTTGGTCCGATCAAAGCTTCAGTGATCTTTTAAATTTGATTGCCGACATTTTGCCTGATAATAATGAAATGCCTACATCCATGTATGATGCCAAGAAAACAATGAATGCATTAGGGATGGAGTATCAAAAGATTCATGCTTGTCCAAATGATTGCATATTATATCGGAAGGAGTTTCAGGATGACATTCAATGTCCAACTTGTGGACTTTCAAGATGGAAAGTAATGAAAAACGATAACAAAATAAAGACTAGTGTGCCTGCTAAGGTGTTATGGTATTTTTCACCAATACCAAGATTTAGAAGAATGTTCAAAAGTTTTGAAATATCAAAACAGCTTACATGGCATTCAAATAAAAGGGAAATTGATGGTCAGTTGAGGCATCCATCGGATACACCCTCATGAAAATTGGTTGACTACATGTGGCCAGAGTTTGCTTCAGAGCCAAGAAACTTAAGGCTTGCTATATGAGCAGATGGGATTAATTCGCATAGTACATTGAGTAGTCGATATAATTGTTGGCCAATGATTATGGTGAACTATAATTTACCGCCATGGTTAACAATGAAGAGAAAGTTCATGATGTTGACGTTACTAATATCAGGTCCTAAACAACCTGGTAATGATATTGATGTCTATTTGGCTCCACTTATAGAAGACTTAAAAATGTTATGGGACACAGGTGTAAAAGTACATGATGCGTACCGTAATGAATCATTTTACTTGAAAGCTGTTTTGTTATGGACAATCAATGATTTTCCTGCATATGATAATTTATCTGGTTGCATTGTTAAAGGGTATTATGCTTGTCTTATTTGTGCTGAGAACACCCAAGCTAGTCACTTAAAATATAGTAAAAAGATGTCATATGTTGGACACAGGAGATTCTTACCACGGCATCATCCTTACCGCAAACAGAAAAAGGCCTTAAATGGTGAACAAGAATTCAGAATTGCTCCCCAACCATTAAGCAGTGAAGAAGTCTTTCACAAAGTTTAATTTTTATGATTGTGTAATATTTTAACTTATGTATTGTACATATAGAGTTTAATTATAACATCAAATATTAGTGATCTTTTGTTTTGTTTGTCTCTTATTACTTTTTTGCATTACATTATTTTGAGTGTTTTCAGATATGAAAGAAGTAATGATGATCTCTGTTAGAATGGTATTGAAGTGTATAACATAAAAATTTTGGTTGCATATATATTGTGAAGAATTGTATTGATGTATATGGATGATGTGAAAATAGGTTTTGGATAATATAAATTTTATTTATTTTGAAATAAATACAAAAAATACCTTTAATGGGTATCCCCTTTTAACGACAGTTCCAACAGAACTGTCGTTAAAGGGTACCCTTTTTAATGACAGTTTCTTTGGAACTGTCATTAAAGAGTACCCCCTTTTAATGACAGTTTTGTTCGGAACTGTCGTTGAAGGGTACCCCCCCTTTAACGACAGTTCTGTTTGAACTGTCATCAAAGGCACCCCCTTTAATGACAGTTCAAGAACTGTCATTAAAAACTCTCCCCTATAATGACACGAACAAAGATGACACTTTTACAACTGTCATTAAAAACCATTTTTAACTGTCATTAAAGCTTTTATTTGTAGTAGTGGATAGGTATATGTTATACACCACAACATGGAACACACATTAACATAATAACCTATTTGATGATGAAAATAAGAGTCGGTTCACTGAATACAATAGGATTAGAAGTTGGTCATTAATTATTTGGATAACAATTTATTTCACATATAACTGTCCCTAGGTGTTAGAGTTTAATTGAGCCTAACCTTATTCAAGATGGATGAAATTACATTATTTGCATGAATAAAATGAATAAGACATCATTTAATGGTTTTAATTAGTATAAAATTATTTTTAAAAAGCTAACAAGGGATAAGTCATATAAAATATTTACCAAACAATTCAAATAAATTCTAAACTACAAGTAAGATAATCCAAGTTGTAGTTATGTTACAAAAGGGTTGAGTTGTAAATGAAGGACATGAAGATTCAGGACCAATGCATGGCTTAATATGGTTCTCTAAATTAGCCAGCATCATGTGATTCTTTGTCTTGTCAAAGAAAGAATATGTCACAACTCTAATGGGCACAATACTATAGAATTTAATCAATGGTTAGGTGAGTTTGAATGGCCTCAATGTAAAAAAAATAACCAATTAGCTAGGAATAAAGATGTCCAATTAACTATTTAATCCCATTTCGTATTCACATATGGTATTAACCTTATGTTACCTATGGTTTAAAGGTGTTTAACTGCATGATTTAATTTACACCAAAGATGCTACCATATATTCATAAGTTTTGGTCCAAATATTAATTATTGTTATTTCATTAATTTAATGAGGATGACAAACAAGGTTGGTGAAATGCTAACTACACGTTAGAATTCAAAATTAGTTTTGCTGGGTACCTGACCAACATTGATCTAAAAAAAAAATATTTGATAACTTGCAGAAAGCTATTAACTAATTAAGATAGCATTAAACATTGATTAAATCACTCTAATAATTAATTGGACTTAACATTTAAACAACTGTAAACCGAAATAACATAAAAAATAGAAAATCTAAAATAAGAGTACACATTTAAATGACTCAATTATGACAAACCCTATAATTATGTTGTAATATCTTGATTATACTTAATCAAAATTATAACCTTAGTATATCATATTTAAGAAGCAACCAAATAAGAAACACATCTTTAATATTTTTATTAAAAGGTTTTGTTGAGATTATTCTATTAGTTAAATTATTCACTTCATTATTAGGCTAGGATTAACAGCAAAGGGTATTAATTTGTTAAACTAACACACAATCAATAATCGATGATCTAATCAATATTCCCTACTTAATCATAATATAAAATAGTTTGCCATTCATCTCCTCATCAATTTATTTATGTTTAGACATAGAAACAGAAGGATATTATGCTTTTTCCCGATTAGGATTAATATGGTACTACATTAAAAAAGATGAACATCATCAATGAAATTGCCTATAAAATCTATGATTCCTTTTGAAGAATTAGATACTCAAACTTTTATGTTCAAAGAGTGATAAATTGACCCCCTCTTCATGGAGGTGCATAATATAATCGAGTCAAATGTGATGATTTAACTAAATGAATAAATATCACATGGCTTACACTAGTGTGATAGACAGCGTACCTTATTAAACCCATTATATAACACAAAGTAGTGTCTAATTTAAAGGGGTTATCCGTCCTCCAGTAAGGTGACTATATGTTTTTCTATGGTTTGATTATAATTTTAAATATAAGAATAGCCTAAGATTAGTTTTTTTTTTTTTTTTTGCATTACAAATGGCATGATTGCTTTAAATATTTTTCAGTGCTATAATTTTGCACAATTGTGATTTTATATTAATTTCATTTTTTTATTCTATTTTGATGAGATGGAGGATGGTTGTCTTGGTGCTTCTCTTTATTCCTTGCATAATTACAAAGCTATAGGGATCTATGGTTTTACACTAGTCTTTTTTCTTTAAATGCCCTCACATGTAGAGGTTGACATTTTCTTATGTACTAGATGCAGTCCCTCTCCATAGCTAGATAATTTTTAATTAATTAATATTTCATAAACTCAAAATTTTTTATATAATCATACATTCTCATGTTTCTAAGAAGTTAATAAATACGATAGAGTCACTACAAAAAATTGCCATTTACTAATGCATGTTTTATTGATGATTAAAATCCATCAGTATATGTACATAAATAGTGACAAATTTCTCAATACATCACTAAATATATAATTATTACTGATGGACAAAAAATTTGTCAGTATATGTCATACATATAGTGACTATTTTTACAATCTTTTAGTAAACACTACAATAAAATTGATTGTTAATGGCACTTAATAAATGGCAGTTTTAACAAAAAAATCATTAAAAATGGATAAATTATGGATCAAAATGATTAGATGATGGTTTTATAACAAAATCAACGTTAAAAGAATTAAGTTGGACTATTTAACATCAGTTTTTATAAAAATCGATTTTAAAACACAAACATTTCATGTTGAATCTTTAAACTGATGTGAAATTGAAGTTTTCAACATTGAATCATAAGTAAATCGACGTTAAAATTAGTTCAATTCAAGTTGTTAACGTCAATTCATTCATGAACCGACGTTAAAATGAATGCAATTCATATGCATGTGAATTGCATGTCTTTCATGTGTGTGAATTGCATGTCTTTCACATGCATGTGAATTGCATCTCTTTCATGTCGATTTCATGTAGGAATCAACCTTAACAAGAATGCAATTCATGTGCAGGTGAATTGCATGTCTTTCATGTGAGTTTGTAAGAGAACCAACGTGATATCTTATATATCGTAAACCACTCCAAGACTTTGAGAAGCCAATGTAATCACAGTTGAAAAATGTACCCTTTTTAAGTTCCATTTCATAGCACTAAATCATTGTCATATTTTATATATGATTCAACGATTTTAAGAAAAGAGAAAGAACAAGCAATAGTATCAAAATTTTGCTCTGTAAAATGGAGCAGCCTCCAGAAGTTTGGTAATGAGATTCATGAATACTGGAAACTTAAAGAACATCAAGAGAATGAATAGGAAAATGCTCTTGAATTGCCTCTTTCTTTCCCATGTTTAAAATGTTATAAGTAAAACTAGGTAGTGGATTAGACAATTTAAGTGATACAAGCATATGGCAAGTTGAGAGTCAAGCTTTGTGTCATACTCAAATTCAATAAAGATTAAAGACATAACAATGCAGGAAGTAAAATTTCCATCTGAAAACATTTAATAGATTCCTTCACTTAATAGTAATAACTCTTACAAAATTTTTCCAATAAGAACCTATACATATAATGCAATTTAATTACTAGAGCTTTTAGAAGCAAATTGAAACCAACAAAGAAGAATTCAAACTTCTAAGATTAGTCATAAAAATAAAACCTACCTATTTGTTCTTCCATATCAAATCACCTATATATTATAGGTGCATCTATTGTCAATAACTTTGTTAAGCTCAAAGGCATAAATCATAATTTTTGTAAGTAGAAAAACCACCAAGGGTACTTCCTTCATGAAATATCTTATGTGCATTATATGAAAATATTAATTCTTTGAACCCTATTCGATCTCATAGAAAAGCACCATTGGAACCATTTTTAGCAAGACCAACCATAGAAATACAATAATTAAAACTACACAAAACATAATCTTTATAGGAAAATCAATTTATTTTTGTTTCAAAGAGTACAAAACCAACAGTTGAAGGAAAAAGGCAACCATTTTTGCTTAACAATACAAGGGAAGAAAGAGAAGAACCTCTTGAGATATTCCATGTTCCACAAATTCCTATGATGGGTTCCTGGTTTCTATCTTATGTGGAGAGGGACAGAGAGGAAGAGATCGAAAGAGAGAGATTTGAATAGAAAGAAAGCTATAAATGAGAATATAAAGAGGGAGAAAGAGAGAATGTAGGCAGTGAGTAGCAGTAAGTAGTGAAGAGGCAGGAGCTATGTGTGCCTCCAAAGAAGTTGCAAAATTATAAAAGAAAAGAATCAGTTTTTACCATAAAATGATAGAAATCCTAAATTATAATAGTTATTACTTTATAAATTAACTTTTGAAATTACAAACTTATAAAAGAAAACTAATATATGCTCCTAACCTACTCCTTACTTACACTTACGAATTTGTCATGCAAGTTTCATCCATTAGGTATTAGCTTCCAATCCCCCATGAATGATGAACCCAAGCACCATTAACACCCATAAATGTAGTTTAAGAATTGGTCAGATATAAAAGTAGATAAGCCCACCAAAGATTGATGAGATGGTGCATTTGCATTAATTTTAACATCTGTTCATAAGAGAACTGACGTTAAAAGTTAAGGATTTCACATCGGTTCTTAAAATCGATGTGAAATGATATTTTTTAACGTTGATTATCTTATGAACCTACATTAAAATAAGGGAAATTCGTGTTGGTTTCAAGAATCGACGTGAAATTTATTCTTTGACATTGGTTCACTAGAAAATTAACGTCAAATTGATATAATTTCATGTCGGTTTTATTGTGAACCAAAATGATAACCTTTCTTTCTCATCGGTTCAAGAATAAATCGATGAGAAAGGTTTCATATATAAGGATCTCGATACCCAAATCTAGGTATCAAAATCTAAGTTTAGGGAAGTATATTCTCTGGCAATTGTTTTCTCCTCATCCCATCACACCATTGTCCTCCCGTCGATGAGCTTCTTCTTGACCATTATCCTCCTGCCGATGTGCTTCTTCATCAGCAGTTGGTACTCTTCTCAGTCGACTTCCAATGAAGTAAAACGGTCTTTTATTTGTCCTCCTCGATCAATCCATTCATGGACGATATATTCGAGTATATCCTCCCTTATTTCAAAGATTTCTTCCATCTTGCATGATAAATATGTGAATCTTCCTCCCATTTTCTGCGATCTCAAATGTTTTAGTAGAATGAGGAAAGATGCGAGTGAAAAGAGATATGAATGAAGAGAGATGTAAGTGAAAAGAGATATACATATATATTGTCGACGAAAAGCTTAATCTATGGTATATTTGGTATTTTAATCTTTGATTTGTATATGAGTATGTATATCCTTGTGTGGGTAACATAATTTATGGGTATTTTAATGTTTCATTTGTTTAGGTTTTTGAATGTTCAATGTGTATGGTGTATATGGGTGTGTTAAAATTCATATGGGTATGTTAATTTTCAATAGATATATGGATATATTGATAAATAGGTTGATGAATTTTCAGTATGTATATAGTTATATAGGTATGTTAATATTCAATGTATGTATGAGTTTCTTAGGTTTCATTATGTATGTGTATATTAATTAGAAGCTAATTAAGTAATTAGATATTAATTAGGTATTCAGTTATAAATCAAGAAATTATATGTTAAATAATTAGTTTGTGACTAATTTATGTGACCTTAATTTGATGTTAATTCGATAATTAATTAATTAGAGATTTTTTAACTAATTAGATATGAGTTACATTTTAATTAAATGTTAATTCGATAAATAATTAATAGATGTCAAATAAATGTTATTTACATGATAATTAGAAATGATATAATTAAGTGGATCCTAAATAATTAAGTAAATGTTAAAGAATTAATTAGATTTCAAATAATTAATTATATGTCTGTTAGATATTTAGAAAAAATATAATTAGATGTTTCTTAGTTAATTATATAATAATTTATTAATTGGTTAGTAATAACTAATTTGAGTTTATAGTGAGATATCAGTTAGATAAATTAATTAGATCTTTCTTAGTTAATTAGAGGGGAGTTAGATGTCAATTAGATATTAAGTGAATGTTAATTAAATAAATAAATAATTAAGTAGGTGTTAAATAATTAATTAGATTTTTACAAACTAGATTAATTAATTAATTAGTAACTAATTAATTTTAATTTATAATTGGTATGAATGGGTATACATTGATGCAGTTATTATTTCATAATTATTAAGATTTTGAGATTATTTCATAAATTAATTAGATGAATTTATATTTTGATAAATTAATTATATATTAGGTGTAGATGAATTTATGTTTGAATTAATTTTTTGTCAAATTTAATTATATTGATTTTGTAATTAACATAAATTAATATATTTAGTTAAATTTTAAATAGATAATAATTAATTATGTGCTTGACAAATAAATTATTAAATGTTATTTAAATTTTAATCAATTAAGTTATTAGCTAGTTAGATGCTTGTGTTGTAATTAATTAGATGATAATTAATTTACTATGTATTAATTAACTAATTAATTATTAATCATTTATTTAACTAATATTAATAAATTAGATGCTTGTGAAACAAAAAATTACATGTTATTTAAATATTAATTAGGTTACTAGCTAGTTAAGTGCTTATATAGTAATTAATTAAATGTCAATTAAATATTGAATATGTCTTAATTAACTAAATAGTTATTAATTATGTATTTAAATTTTAATTAATAAATTTAATGCTTGTAAAGTAAATAATTAAATAATATTTAAATTTTAATTAATTTACTAGCTAGTTAATTAGATGCTTTTATAGTGATAAATTAAATGCTAAGTGAATATTAACTTTTTGTATTAATTAATTAAATAGTTATTAATCATTTATTTAAATTTTACTTAATATATTAGATCCTTGAGAAGTAAATAATTAAATGTTATTTAAATTTCAGAATGGATAAAATTTGGATGTTTGCTGATAGAAGATCAGAGGCATATGAGGTAGGGGTAAACAAATTTTTGGATTATGTTGTTCAAAATAGTGATAACCCTAAATTAGTTCGGTGTCCATATATTAAATGTGGTAATATGAAGCGTCTACTCCATGTAAGATACGGAATCATTTATACATATATGGAGTTGATAGTAGCTATCAAAATTGGATATGGCATTGAGAAACTAGTATTTTGGGTCCTCTACTAGTAAGAATGCTAAGGTTGTTACGAAGGTAGAACACATTGACGAAGTTGATAACACTGTAGAAATGGTATAAGAGGCATTTGCAAAGTACTTTGTGATGCTGAGAAACCTCTGTATTCTGGATCAGTGAAGTTTAATAAATTATCTGCTCTAGTTAAATTGTAGAATTTGAAGGCGAAATATGATTTGTTCGATCAAAGCTTGAGTGATTTTTTAAATTTGATTACCGAAATATTGCCTGATAATAATAAAATTTCTACATCCATGTATGATGCCAAGAAAACATTGAATGCATTAGGCATGGATTATCCAAAGATTCATACCTATCCAAATGATTGCATCTTATATCGGAAGGAGTTTCAAGATGATATCCAATGTCCAACTTATGGACTTTCAAGATGGAAAGTAATGAAGAACGGTAACAAAATAAAGATTGGTGTGTCTGCTAAGGTTTTATGGTATTTTCCACCAATAGCAAGATTTAAAAGAATGTTCAAAAGTTCTGAAATATCAAAACACCTTACATGGCATTCAAATAGAAATGAAATTGATGGTCAGTTAAAGCACCCGTCAGATACACCAACATGGAAATTGGTTGACTACATGTGGCCAGAGTTTGCTTTAGAGCCAAGAAACTTAAGACTTGCTATATTAGCAGATGGGATCAATCCGCACAGTACATTGAGTAGTCGATATAGTTGTTGGCTAGTGATTAAGGTGAATTATAATTTACCACCATGGTTAACAATGACGAAAAAGTTCATAATGTTAACGTCACTAATATCAGGTCCTCAACAACTGGTAATGATATCGACATTTACTTGGCTCCGCTTATAAAAGACTTGAAAATGTTATGGGACATAGGTGTAAAACTATATGGTGAGCACCGTAATGAGTCATTTAACTTGGAAGCTGCTTTGTTATGGACAATCAATGATTTTCCTGCATAAGAATGTTTGTGACAGTCTTCTTAGCACATTACTTGATATTCCAAGAAAATCTAAAGACAGATTAGCTTCAAGAATGGATTTGAAAGACATGGGGTTAAGGTCTGAGTTGGAACCATAAGTTTGCGGTAATCATACATTTCTACGGCCTACATGCTATACTTTGTCTAGGGAAGAAAAAAATATTTTGTAAAGTTTTTAGAGACATTAAGGTTCCAGATGGGTATTCTTCGTACATTAGAAATCTAGTATCCATGGACGACTTAAAACTATATCGGTTGAAGTCGGATGATTGTCACATCCTAATGCAACAACTTTTACCTATTGCTTTACAAGGTGTGTTACCCAAACATGTTAGATATGCTATTATTAGACTTTGTATGTTCTTCAATTTGTTAATCCAAAAGGTTATGGATGTGTCAAAGTTGCATGGAATCCAAAATGAACTTGTTACAACACTTTGTTTGCTTGAGAAGTACTTTCCTCTCAGCTTCTTTGATATTTTGGTCCACCTCACTGTTCATCTTAAAAAAGAAGTAAAATTGTGTGGTCACATGTATTTACGATGGATGTACCTATTTGAAAGATATATGAAAGTGTTAAAGGGTTATATTCGAAATCGTAATAGACTTAAAGGTACTTTTACTAAGTCGTACATTGGAGAAGAGACATTAGAATTTTGCGTTGACTATTTATCTGGTATGTATATTATTGGGATTCCTCTATGAAAGAATGTATTTGGTCACTCAACTTGGAATGAAAAAGCTCTAGCTAGTGGAACTATTGAGAAAGCTGACAATGTCCTCCTTTATCAAGTGCCTTTGTTTATTTTGATGAATACGTGCAAAGTTCAACCATATATAAGGTTATTAAATTTTACGACTCATAGTTCATTATTATATCAAATAATATTTGAATTATTGTTTGATGATTTATTCTTAATATGTAGTGAGCATTTAAATCAATTAAGGGTTGACAATTCTATTAAGTCAAAATGACTTAAATGGTGACACGATGAACAAAATCGAACCTTAAGTAATTGGTTATGCACATGGGTAAGAATACTTATTCTTGTCTAGCCATTAAATTTGTTTATAATATGGTTCATTTAATATATGTTATGATATAGATTAAGAATGAACTTTTATTATCCAATCATAATGTCTCATCAACACTATGATAGATTGCCCATGGTCCTCGATCCATAGTAATCAAGTATCTTGGATACATCATCAATAGTTAACGCTTTTACACAAAGCAACAAGATCACTTAAGGATCCATCAAAATAGTGGTATTACTCTAGTTGCTAACACCATGCAAATCTCTCGTGCTAAGGATAAAGATCCAATATATGGAGATTTGTCATTCTATGGAGTTATAAAAGAAATGTGGGAACTAGATTGTACAACGTTCAAAGTTTTAATTTTCAAATATGATTGGATTGAGAATAATAGCGATGTTAAAATTGAGGATATAAGAGTTATGCTAGTTAATCTCAATCAGATTGGACATGGAAATGATTAGTTTTTATTGGCTTCACAAGCAAGACAAGGATTTTACATTGAAGATCCAATTGATGCCAAATAGTCCATAGTATTATCAACACCTCCAAAAGACTATGATAAAGATGATAATTTGTGCGATATTAGTGTGAAGCACAGGTCTTTTTGTAATAATTTACAAGCTGTTGAATTAGTTAACCAAACGGATGACCATCATCTTGAATATGGTCGAGACAATGGTGAAGGATTGTGGGTTTGAGTATTTTTTAAGGTAGTGATCAATTGCCTCATATGTCAAAGTTATCGTGTTTTTTATAATTTTATTTTACTTTTTCAGTTTTATTATGTCATATCATGTTTTGCATATATGATGTTAACCATATTTTATTTTTGTTTTCACATTTGATGGATCCTACTGAACACTCAAGTGAAGGCTCTCAAGGGCAAAAAAAATGAGGTATCACTAGTATACCTAAGATAATTAAAAGTCGTGCTTCCGGTGTTAAGCTCACGATCGAGGTAAATGATAAAGGTCAACCAATTGGGAGGAATGACACCTAGTTTAATAGCTACATTGGGGTGGTGGTACGTAATATGGTGCCGATAAATATCATGAATTGGCACTCAGTAAGCAGTGAAATAAAAAATAAGATTTGGGAGACAATGTTGGTAATTCAAATGAAACACAACATACCGTTGCTTTTCAATTAGTTTATTGCTAATTAATTTGATTTGTACCAATCCACGTTTTTATAATACATTGTAGGAGACGTATAATATTGATGTAAGCATCAAGAGGTATGTACTTCAATCTACTGCAAGCAAATGGAGGAACTTCAACACCAATCTTACATCAAAGGACAGAAACCTCACATTGATGACTTAGAATTTCTATCATTTTCACCTGAAGAATATAGCAATGTCATAGATGATGGGGTGTGGCAAGACTTTGTGAACTCTTGTATAGCAAAAGAGTTTCAAGATACATTTATAGTTAGTAAAGTTTTTATTTATACAATTTTTTTCAAATGCTGATGTGTATAGATCTTACAGCAAAAGAGACAAATAGCAAAAGAGAAAAAAAAGAAGAATGTTTACGATCATCGTCTATCTAGAAAGGGATTTGTTAGGTCGGAAAGTGAACTTGTAAGTAAATTTTTTTTTTGTTTATTATGTTTACAATTGATAATATATTCATTTGGTAGTACATTTTAAAAATATAACACGTTCACTCTTTATGTTAAGAAAAGAAACAGCCATTAGGTAGCGATATTCAAATTGATCATGCCTTACTGTGGAAGGCGTCATGACAGAATAAAAAGAGAGAATATATGAATGATGCGAGCCGATTGTGTAGAGAAAGAATTGTAAGGGTAGTTCAAATTTTTTATAGCATTTATAGTAATACATTTCATGTTAATTGATTAATTTTATTATAACATTGTAGGATGAGTCGATGACGCAGAGCACACAGGGTAAATTTACAAACTTTGGTCTAGAAGATGTACTGACAGAAGCTCTTGGTACACTTGAGCACCTCTGACACATTAGAGGCCAAGGATCCGAGATAACTATTACATCTTATTTTGGGAAGCCCAAAAAGTTGATAGTCCCTTAAGATGTGCAATTAGATCAATAGCAATTGGTAGAGATGATGAGGTTGTTCACAGAGTATAAAGAAGTTTTGACAAACATTGTTGCGAACAAAACTGATGATTTCTAGCAAGAAAAATCTATAACACAATTTCATTTGAGTAAAGCTAGCAACAATATAATTGGATTATTAGAGGAAGAAGAATATCCAATATCTCCATCACCTATGCCAATCACACCACCAGCACCTACACCAGCACTGGCACCATACGACAACAACGTATGTTACATGGTAATCATAGTAGATATGATATCAATAATATTACGAATGTAACTTTTATTTTTTTGGATCATTGTAGTGTGTGCCATGCCATATGTTCATCCAGTGATCAAACTATATAATGGTAAGTGGGGTTATCTTCATGGATCATACTCCTAATTAGATGATCCATGGGCATCTATTATTTTCTGGTGATGTTCGGGTGACAATGGACGTAGCTATTCATAGTGATGCCCAATTGCCTCACCTAAACCCAAACGATAGATTGACAAATGTTTTCTCTACACTTAGTTCAGTTGTTGCTTGGCCTCGAGATTGGGTCATTGTTGATACACATGAGGTAATGTTTTTGGTAAATATATTTTATAAAGTTAACCTATTAATGTCAATTAGGTTTGCAAAATTTTTTCAGCTATCAACTATAAAGCAACAAGGTAAGTTGCGAGTTAAGAGAGCACCAACATTGACAAAACCACAATCATTGCAACAAGTATCTTCTGTTGGGCTACCACTAAGATTACAGAAGATGTATAATTATGTGAATAAGGTGATGGCATCTGATGAAGCAATACACATGCCTTTTACTGAAGTTTTTGCTTCTGATGGACATGTATTTGTGACTAAAGAAGACATCATGTAATTTTGTCACATAGAGAAGCTAAGTGTCACCATTATTTAGGCTTACATTATGTACGTTTGTCTTTTGAATTTTTATTTGGTTATTATTGTTTGGCTACAACATATTTATATTTTTCTTACTTTTTTATTATTTTAGTAAACTTTATATAGATTTAGCTGCACTTGGCTTGGGAAAGTATTTTGTATTTGCTGATCTGTTAACATTATCATATGAAATGTCTATAAGTATGGACATCTAAGCCCGTCACCTAGCCAATAGAATGATAGATCCATCTGGCAGAGGAGTAGTGATATTACCTTATAACTTGAGGTAAGTTCTAATACTGGTTAAAATTATTAACAGTTTTGTTCACAATATTTTTAACATTTATTCTTCATAATATAGGCAGCACTGGCTGTTGGTGGTTGTCGAGCCTCATAATTTTTTGTACAGTATTTTTGATCCTTTGAACCATGGTTCTTGTCAAGAACTAGATCAACCTATGTCTATGCAAGTGAAAATACTTTCGTTTATGTTAGTATCTATTTTTTCTTACTATTAAGAATATTGATTATTTTCTATTGGTAGCTCTTTTAAATTGTTCCAAGTTTTCAAAGAATCAAGCAATAGGCGCATTTCTAGGAGTATTCTAGCTAAGGTATGTATATTTAAACCTATATGTGATGTTAGTATTATTTATTTTATAAAATATAATAATTAAAATTTTTAATGCAGTGTCCATATAAGCCTTCAAATACTGAGTGTGGATATTATATTATGAAAATTTTAAGCGACATCATTGATGGACGTGATAAAAATATCCCATATGCGAAAATGGTAAGTTTTTAAGCATTTGCTTATGTAAACACTTAAAGTAATTAATTGATGTGCTTATTAAAAGTTTTATTTTTCTTATAAATATAGTTAATAGACATAGATACTTACACCCAATCGGATATTGATGAAGTTAGAAAGGAGGTTGGACAATTTCTTTGGAGTGCCATATTAGAAAGTTGAACCTTGAAGATTTTTGTGCACATGAACATCATTGAATTTATATAATTGAATTTTTAGGATTGTGTATGATAATGTATATTTAAACTCATGTATTGTACATATTTAATTCAATTATGACATCAAATTTTTTTTCTTTCGTTTTGTTCATCTTTTATTACTTTTTTGAATTGGATTATTTTGAGTGTTTTCAA
Source organism: Moringa oleifera (assembly GCA_021397835.1). NCBI lineage: Eukaryota > Viridiplantae > Streptophyta > Magnoliopsida > Brassicales > Moringaceae > Moringa > Moringa oleifera. Next base: position 1,731,826 of record JAJFZO010000446.1, on the reverse strand, counting down.
ACATGAAAAAAGTAATGACAATCTCAGTGAGAATGGTATTGAAGTGTATAACAGAAAAATTTTGATTGCATATTGTGAAGAATTATATTGATGTATATGGTTGATGTGGAAGAGACGAAAAATTTTATATATGCAGATTTTGGATAATTTGAATATATAAATTTTGTGTTTATTTTGAAATAAATAAAAAATACCTTTAATGACTTTTTTAACGATAGTTCTATCATAACTATCATTAAAGGCACCTCTTTTAATGACATTTCTATCACAACTGTCATTAAAGGCCCCTCTTTAACGATAGTTCTATTAGAACTGTCATTAAAGGCCCCTTTTTTAACGACAGTTATTGAACTATCAGTAAAACCTCTCCCCTTTAATGACATGAACAAAGATGAGAATTTTACAACTGTCATTAGAACTTTTATTTGTAGTAGTATTTTTTTACTTATATTGTATTATTTATTTTTTTTATGCTAGTTTTATATCTTGGTGTTTATCATTTTTGTTTTTATCTTTTTGCTATTATTGTGGTTTGTTCTTTGTTTCTTTTTTTTATTTTATGTTATTGTTTCATTTTTCTTCTGTTTGTTCTTTATTCTTTGTTTTTAATCTTGTTTTTTCTTTTTAATATTTGTTATATTTTTATCTTTATTCTTTGTTTTCTATTCATGTTATTGTTTTTTATTTTTCTGTTTCTCTATTTTTGGTCTTATATATATTTTAGCATTGTTCTTTGCTCTATTTTAATGTATATCTCCTGCTTTTTTTTTTCCCTTTTTCTATTGTTCCTTATTATGTTACTATTCTCATCAAGCCTTCTTGTTTTAGCATTCTCTTTTGCTTTTTGATTATTTATTTTGGATTTGTCCTCTATTTTAATTTTACATTTTATGCTTTTTTTTTCTTTTTGATGTTGTGCTTGTTTTCTATTACATGTTGATAAGAATTAGGAAGCATCACTAGAGGATCATTACATGTTCCAATTAGGTCAATTATAAAAGCAAGAACCAACAGGACCTAAAAACCACTCCTTTAGGGTATGCATCACATGTTCTCCTACTTATTATATATTGTTTAGTTTCACATTGGAGGTGGTGTTTGTGTTGTTATTGGTCTTAGTATTGGTAGTATAATTTGTTTTGATCTTGTCGTTTGTAGTTATAAATTTGTTATTTGTTCTTTTTTCTTTCATATTCTCTATTATTATTCTTTGTGTTTATTCTTTATTTTTGTTTTTTTTTATTGTTTGTTCTTTGTTTTTATGCATGTAATTTGTTCTTTATTCTCTATTCTTATGCTTATCTTTTGTTTTGAGTTCTTGTGCTTATTAATTTTTTGTACCTATTCTCTATTCTTATGTTTGTTTTACAGTTAGTGTTTAAACTTGTTTTTTATTTTATGTCCTTTCATCTTATGCTTGTTCTTAGTTAGTTGTTTTCATGTTCATTTTTATTTTATTTTTTGTCTTCTGTTGGTGTCCATGTTGTTCTTGTTTTACATTTTTTCAATTCACTCTATTATATGCACACACATATATATTTGCTAGTTTATATCATTTTTTTTGTCCCAGATTTTTTTTTTGTTGCGTTATTTTTTCCTTTTCTTATTCACGTAATTGTCTTGTATTTCCTCTGCTTGTGCTTTGCTCTCTCTTCTTGTGCATGTTTTTTATTTTAATGTTTCTGTTTCTTTTGTCCTTAGTTTTCTATTCTTGTTATTGTTCTTTGTTTTCTTTATTTTTTTTGTTTTTTCCTTATGGTTCCATTTTTTTGTACTTATTCTTTCTAAGTTTTTATGCTTGGTTTTCATATTTTTCTCTTTGTTCTTATGTTTGTTTTACAAATAGTTTTTGAGCTTGCTTTTTATTTTATATTTTATACTTTTATAGTTGCTTTTAATTTTTTTATGTTCATTTTTACTGCATTTTTGTATTTAATTTTTTCCTTTTGTCTGGTCCCCTCTTGTTCTTATTTTATATTTTTCACTTTTGCTTTATTATCGATTTTTTATGTTAGTTTTATATCATTGTTGATTGTCCTTTGTTCTTTTTTCTGTTATGTTATGATGCTTTTTATTGTTTTCTTTTTCTTTACCAAATTGTTCTTTTTTTTATAAAATTTTTGGTATACTTTGCACTCTCTTATTGCGTATGTGTTTGGTTTTAATATTTGTCTTTTTTTTCTTTATCCTCAATTTTCTTTTCTTTTTATCAATTTTTGTTCTTTTTTGTTTCTTTACTTTTCTTGTGCATTTTTTTTGTACTTTTCCTTTATTTCCTGTTCTAGGGTATATTTTTTTATTTTTTCTATTGTGTCTACATTTTAGACTTCTCCTCTTGTTTTATATTGTTTTATTATTTATTTTTGAGCTTGTCCTTTATTTTAATTATGTGTTTTGTTCATGTTTTTATTCAATACTCTTGTGCTTGTTTTTTTTTTTATTATTGTTATTATACATGTTATTTATTCTCTATTATCATGTTGGTAGTGGTGTTTGTGTTAGTTTTGGTATTCAATATTTTTATCATATTGTCTATGGTTGTCATATTGTTATGTATTCTAGTGTTTGTTTTTGTTCTTTGTTTTGTCTCTTATTCCTTGTTCTCTATTATTCATTTTTGTTTTTATTGTTTATTGTAGTTATTGTTGTACTATTTGTCCTTTATTCTTGTATTTACTCTATGTTCTTCATTATTAGTTCTTATGCTTATTCTTTGTTTTATATTGTTATGCTAGTTTACTATATTTGGTTCTCAGTTTTAATTAATTTTTGTGTTTATTCTCTAGTGTTGTTATCTTGATTTGTTTTCTTTTTTGTTTTTTGTTATTATGCTTAATTTTTTGTTTTCCTATTATTACTTTTATGATTCTTTGTTATTATTTTTTTCATCTTGTTTATTCTTTAATCTTTATTCTTATGTATGTTTTTTGTTTTCATGTATCTTTCTTTTTTCTTTGTTCTTAGTTTGCTCTTCTTATTACTTTTCTTTGTTCTTAGTTTGCTCTTCTTATTCTTTTTCTTTGCTTCTCTTTTTTTGCGTTTTTTTCTTATGTTTTGCCTTTTCTTTCTTATACTTATTCTTTGCTTTATGTTCTGTTGTGTATTTTATGTTTTTTTATTGTTTGCTACTATGTCCTTATTCTTGACCTTTTTTGCCATTTTAATTTTATTTTCTTTTTTTAATTACTTTTGGTGGTGTCCTTTAATCTAATCTATGTTTTGTGCATTTTTTTTGGCTTTATGCTTTTGTGTTTGTCCTCTATTATTTGGTTTTCTACTTGTATCTATTCTTTATTATCGTGATGGTAGTGGTATTTGCATTTGTTTGGGTATTGATGTTCTAATTTTTGTGATATAATTGCTTATGGTTATAATATTGCTGTTTCTTCCTGCGTTGGACTTTTGTTCTTTATTTTTTCTTTATTTCATGTTCTTTATTATTCATTTATGTGTTTATTCTCTAAAGTTGTTATTGTTGTACTATTTGCTCTTTGTTCTTATGTATGTTCTTTATTTTGTATGCTCTAATATTATGTTTTTTCTTTGTTCTAGGTTCTTGTGCTTGTTTTTTATATTTTGCTCTGTATTTTTATGTTTGTTTTACTTTTACTTTTTAAGTTTGTTTCTATTTTATGTCTTTTACTCTTACGCTTATTCTCAGTTATTTGCTCTATTTTATGCTTATTTTTGCTTTATTTTTTGTGTTTTCTTATATATTTTGTATTCTTCCTGGTCTTTATGTTGTTCTTGTTTCTTTTTTTTTTTTTTACTTTCATTTTATCATCTACTTTTTCATGCTAGTTTTATATTGTTGTTGTCTATCATATGTTCTTTTTTTGTTGTTCTTATTGTACTTTTTTGTTTCCCTTTCCTTGTTTATGTGTCTTTTTTGTGTTCTTTTACTCCCTCTTCTCATGTACCTTTCTAGTATATTTATTTGTGTTTTTTCTTTTTTATTAGTTTTCTATTCTTGTTGTTATTCTTTATTTTTTTCTTTTCTTTTTGTGTTTTTTTAGCACTTATTCTTTACTTTGTGTACTAACGCATATTTTTTGTTTTTTATTTTTCTTTATCATGTGCATATTTTTGTTTTCTCCCCTTGTTTTACTTTTTTTTAATTTTTGAGCTTGTCCTTTGTTTTCATTTTTTGTTTTATACATGTTTTTTGTTTAATGTTCTTGTGTTTGTTCTCCTATCATTTGCTCTTTTACATGTTATCTATTCTTTGTTGTGGTGTTGCTAATGGTATTTATGTTTGCGCTGGTGTTAATATTAGTATTCTAATTTTTGTGATCTTGTTATTTATGGATGTATTATTGTTGTTTGTTCTACTGTTTTTTTCCTTATTTATTATTTATTTATGTCTTTATTCTCTAGTATTGTTAATATTGTATTATTTGTCCTTTGTTTTCTTTTACTTGTTCTTATGTTTATCTGTTTTTGTGCTAGTTTTTATGTTTAGTTCTTAGTTCTTATGTTTATTTCACACTCAAAATTTGAGCTTGATTTCTATTACGTTTTTTACTCTTATACTTCTTCTTTGTTCTTTGTTTTTGCTTATATTTATTATTTTTTTTGTTTTTATTTTTATTATATTTTTTTTTGTTTGTTCTCCATTTTTTTCTTCTTTGCTTAGTCTTATATTTTTCAATTGTTTTATATGTTTTTCACTTGTGCTCTATTACTTTTTCTTTTAATGGTGTTTCAATGTTATTTGTCATTTGCTCCTTTTTTTGTTGTTATTGTACTTGTTTTTTGTTTTTCCTTTTTTTTTTATTTTGTGATTCTTTATTTTTTTAAAAATCTTGTTTGTTCTTTGTGCTTCACTTTTGTATATGTTTTCTATTTTTATGTTATGTTATTTTTCTTTTTTCTTAGTTTTCAATTCTTATTTTGTTCTTGATTTACTATTTTTGTGTTTTTTTATTGTGTTTTGGTTTTTTTTTATTGTACTTATTCTTTGCTTTTTGTTGTAATGTATATTGTTATGTTTTCTTTTCATTCACTATTATATCGCAATTGTCGACCTCTTTTATGTTAGGAATTTGTATAACAAATTCCTATTTGATAAATTAAATATCAAACCTTTAAAATCTCAAAACAATAATAATTAATACAAGAAGAAATTAAACAATCACAAGAACACACAATTATAGTGGTTTACGTTCAAATGAAAATTACATCATCTTTGCAACCGCTATAAAAAAGCTTTTTGCTATGAAAATGGATCATAAAAATAGTATTTGCTTTTTTCCTAACCTTTTCTTTATTATAATAAGGTCTGGGACTCTCACTCTTTCTCTTTATTTGTTTAAATAGATAAAAAAATTCCCTTTATATAATAAGCCTAGAACTAACAATGCATATGTGAAAACTTTAAAACACCATTCTATATAATTGGTCTCCACACATACTTAATTATCTCCAACTTCGAAACTAATTCATTATTTCAATTGTTCTCTCCATCTATAATGACCATTACTCTTCAATCAGTAGTTGAGAAATACCATTAAAGTGAAGAAAGGGATTTAACTCCGATGAAGTGAAAAACCTCGATCTCGACCTTGATGACAAGAATCCTGATCTAAACTTAGCTCTTTAGAAGCCCAATTTGAAACAAGTACTCCAAATTTTTACCTCTATCTGAGAAATTGAACCACATGAAAGGAAATTTAATCTTCATCTTTGATTTCAAACCCTAATCTAGGAAATTCTTGACCTTGAACCATATGAAGGAAACTCTCGATCTTGATCCTAAATTTAGAATCCTGAGTTAGGTAACTTTAATCTTGGATTTGGGTGAAATGAAATCTCGATCTTGGAAAATGATCGATTTGAGCTTAACCCTAATCTAACTAAAGATCCAAAGTTAGTTTCGATCTTACATTGAAAATGTGGAGTTAAATCTCAATCTTAAATTCAAAGCTTTTTATTATCAAAGATTTCCCTAGTAGTTTCTTTGGTTTTAGGGTGGGGGAAGTTAAGTGTCAACATTGCCCATCTTTATTCATGCTTTAAGTCTCAAAGATTGGACAAAGACTTCAAAACAGCTAATTTTGCCTTGTATTCTCCTCATGGCATTTCTTTGTAGTAAGAAGAAAGTTTTTTCTCTTTTTTTTAAGATAAATTATAAAATAATTAACGAAAACAAAACTCTCTCTCCTCTTTGATGAATGACTTTGTGACATTAATTGTGATTTATCATCTGAAGATTGAATTTTTTCTTCTCTTTTGATGAAAATACATTGCTCAATGATGAAAATCTTCCTAACTTCTTGGTTCTAATGTCTTTTATCAAAATTCTTCCTCGATTTCTATTGAAAGATCCTAAAACAACCCTTGCTTCCATCTTGTGATGAAATTTGTCCTTGTTATTTAATGACATGTGAATCTAAATTTTACTATTTACTATCAAGATTCTTCCTCGATGTTGGACAATTTTCATCTCCTATCACAATTCTTCCTTGATATTTAAGGATATAAAATTTTTTTCTCCCATCAAAATTATCTTCAATGTTCAATGATTGACATTTTATCAAAATTCTTCCTTGATGTGCCATGAAGCAAAGATTTTTGTCTCCTATTGAAATCGTCCTTAACATTCAACTTGTGAAAATATCCTGATTTTTGAAATACGTTGCCTTCCATTAAAATTATCCCTCATGTACAACAATTTGCATTTTGTCAAAATTCTTCGACAGCATTCGACATCAAAATCCTCTTTGGTGATTGGTATTGAAAATGATTTGCTTTGTCAGAATCTTCTTTGACATTTAGCTTTAAAAAACATTTTGCCAATAATCAAAATCCTCTTAGATGTTTGGCATTAAAGATAATTTGCTTCTTGTCAGAATCTTCTTTGACATTTGGCATTCAAAATTTTTTTCTTATAAAAATGTTCTTCAACATTTAGCATGAAAATTTTTGTTTAAATATTCTCATATTTTTTATTTTGTTGCAATACATGCTTTTATTTATTCATTCGTTTGGTCATTAGGATATGTAACTTGCAAATTCCAATTCTTTTTCCTTGGTTTTCCTATCTTTATTTTTTTTTTGTCGCATTGTTCAAATGACAGATCCTCTCGACTTTGACATCCTTTCATAAAACCGTATTTGCTGGGTTTTTCTAATTGACAAATCGAATCTATGATTAGGATTCTCCTCATAGAGGTGCTTTCTTTCTATTCTCCTTAGTTTTTCACTTCTTTAATGTGTTTTCCAAAGACTATCCTTTCCCTTGATTTTATTACAATTCTTCTTTGTTTAAGAAAATCATTTTCATCATGATGTTCAATTTATTTTGAACAAATAACGAATTGTCAATTATCAAAAATAACATTTAATACATCGTGGAATAATCAAGAAAAGGTATAATAGTGAATGACTTTTATTTTTGGTAAAGATGCATATAGTAAGGGGATAGAAACAAAGGTTCACTCCCTTACTATCTGGCATTAACTTGGCCAAGTTTTTCTTAACAATGACCTCATTAATACATTAGGCTCTTTTAATTTGAAAGTTGAAGACACTTTTTTTTATCCTTATTGGATTTGCCTTTTTTGCATCATATTTCTTGACAAGATTTAAATTTATAGGACTAGGTAATTCTTACCCATCCATTTCTTAAAGAATTACAACTCCTCTTGAAAAAGTTTTCTTCACTACATAAGGTCCATCGTAATTTGGTGCCTATTTAGCCTTTAGATCCATTACATTTTTAGGTATAAATCAACACTAGATCTCTTTCTTTAAATTATGTGGGATGCACTTTCTTGTAATATGCCTTTTCCATTCAATTTTGGTAAAACTGCCAGTGGCAAATGACCTTCAATCTCTTTTCATCTATAAAATTTAGCTACCATATTGTGCTCTTACCCAATCGAGCTCTTCGAGCTGTGTTTCCATAAGGATCCTCAAGGACGGAATTCATATTTCAATTGGCAGTACTGCTTCTATGCCATATATTAAGGAAAATGGAGTTACCTTTGTTGATGTTCTCATTAAAGTTTTATATGCATGAAAGGCTAACAGTGTCATCATGTACAAATCTTCATACATCACAATCATCTTTTGAATTATTTTCTCAATATTTTTGTTGATCGCATCTACTAATCCATTCACTTTGGCTTTGCTTGGGGCTGAGTTATAGTACTTTATAATAAAGTTTGCACAAATCTCCTTCATTTACTTATTGTTCAAATTCACACTATTATCTAAAATAATTCTTTTCGAAAGCCTATATCAATTAATAATTCCCCTTTTTAAGAATTGATTCACTATTGCCTTCATCACATGGGTAAAGGATCCAATTTATACCCGTTTAGTGAAATAATCTATAAAGACCAAATAAAGCGATAGCCATTCGACACTTTCAAGGATATCAGTCATGTCAAAACCCCAAATGGAGAGGCCATGGTGAATTCATCATATAAAGAAAGAATGGCAGGGCATGGATTTTATCTTTGTAGATTTGCAGTTTGTGGCATTTTCTCACATAATAGAAGAAAACTCTTTCCATGACCAATTAAAAATACCCTGCTCTCATAATTTCTTTTGCCATTTTCAGTCCACTAGCATGAGTACCACACTTGTTTTGCGTGTTTCCTTCATAATTTTTATAGATTCATTCTTATTTATGCATCCAAGTAGGGATTTGATCATAGTTTCTTTTTAACAATATTTCTCCATCCAATATAAAGTTTGCAGCCAATGTTCTTAACAACTTCTTAGCATTTTCTATGCCATTTTCAAGATATTGCTGATCTTCATATATTTTTGTACATCATAATACCATGATCTTTCTAGCAATATCTCTTTAATTAAGGCGTGATAAGTGGGTGACTTTTTAATACTCATTTTAAACAACAAAACTAATGAAGGATTGTTCATTTGGAACATGGATGCCAATGTTGCCAATGCATCTGTCATTTGATTTTCTCCTCTTAAAAAATGATGAAAGGTTATTTCTTCAAAATTCATGATCAATTCCTTTGCCAAGGAATAGTGTTAAACCTCGAAACATTTTTCAATGAGTCACTTTCTTACTGATCACAGCTTCTAGTCATCTAACTTTAACTAATATATTATTAGTGTTAAACCTCGAGACATTTTTAAATGAGTCACTTTCTTACTGATCACAACTCTCAAACTTGTGATACATGCTTCATATTTTATCCCATTATTGATTAAGATAAAATCTATTCATGCCATAAATGGGCAATATTATCCTTTTGAAGATTTAAGAATAACTTTAGTACCATGTCTGAGTATATTAGATGCTCCATCAAAGTACATTTGCCAATTGTTTTCAAACTTCTTCAGCTTCTCGATTGTTGCCATTAAATCCATGTAAGGAAAATCAAAATTTGCTGCTTGATAATCATCATAGTCACTGTCTGCTGAAAATTTAGAGATTGCACTACTCTTTATAAAGTTCTAAGAGGTATATATCAAATCAAACTTTGATAACAAAAGTTGTCATCATACTAACCTTCAAAATAATAAGTTTTTTTTTGAATAAGTATTTTATAGGGTCCAATTTGGCAATGATCTATGCCAAATATATATTTACGTGTGCTTAAAAAGTATTATTGAACCTTCCTTTACCTACACATGTTGACATTTAAATTATATATGAATAAACATTATAGTAGATGCATAATATAGTTTTTACCCATATTTATATGTGTTGAAAAATCCTTCAAATTCTTGTACTGCTGCTAAGTAAACTCAAGAAGATGGCAAAAGTGATAAGTTGACATCACAGATAATGTATCCCTCATAGGTGATAAGGTTTATTCTGATTAGAGGCAAACCTACCTAATCAGTAGAAGACTCCACGTGGCAAGTAGAGCTACTAACATGATAGCCTACTCGAAGGTCGTGCAACAAAAGAGAGTCCACAGTCCTAATCTTATTCAAAATTTTGCCAAATTCAATGAAATTTTGATTGAAAATCACACAGAAGATGACAAAATGGAAACTTAGACTAAAAACATCTTCTAATTACAAGAAAGATGAATCCTATTGGGAGTAATTAGATGACATTGCAAAAGTTAGCTAGGTAGAGCTATTCTACAATCATCTAGAGTCTGATTTTTGTGTGAATGATAGTGTTATTACACTTAAAAGAATTTGGAAAAGTGTTAAAACAAAATTAAAATTAATGAAAATGACTCAAAAGAGTCTCACTTTAGTATAACAGACCCCACGAAGACAAACTATTGAGTCTGCAAGAGCTACTAAGTACAATACACCCAATTACCATTTAATGTTAACTTGCGCCAAATAATCTTTGTAAATAAAGATGAATTTCCAATTGTAAACAAACAAAAACATAGATTCACTGATTACGTAAATAGATTCATGATCATGCAAACAAGCAAGAAAACTCTCTCAAGAATTCTCCAAAAAATCTCTTGCTGTAGCTTTAATTTTTCATTTAAATTTTCTTTCTTCTAGAAGAATTTTCTCTAAAATTTTTAATATTTTTCTCATATCTACTTGAAGAAAAAGGAAGAATACTAAAAATTTGATTTTCTTCTCTTAAAAAATGATGAAAGGTTATTTCTTCAAAATTCATGATCAATTCCTTTACCAAGGAATAGTATTTTACTAATTCCTAGCTTCTGGTCATCTAACTTTAACTAATATATTATTAGTGTTAAACCTCGAAACATTTTTAAATGAGTCACTTTCTTACTGATCATAGCTCTCGAACTTATGATACATGCTTCATATTCTATCCCATTATTTATTAAGATAAAACCTATTCATGCCATAAATGGACAATATTATCCTTTTGAAGATTTAAGAATAACTCTAGTACCATGTCTGAGTATATTTGATGCTCCATCAAAGTACATTTGCCAATAGTTTTCAAACTCCTTTGACTTCTCGATTGTTGCCATTAAATCCTTATAAAATCAAAATTTACTACTTGATAATGACCGTAATCACAGTCTGCTAAAAATTTAGAGATTGCATTACTCTTTATGACGTTCTAAGAGATACATATTAAATCAAACTTTGATAATAAAACTTGTCATCGTATTAACCTTCAGGATAACAAGGTTTTTTTGAATAAGTATTTTATAAGGTCCAATTTGGCAATGATCTATGCCATATGACTTAATAAATATTGACAGAGCCTCTATATTACCCAGGATATTGCACAAGAAATCTTTTCAATAGGCGAATAATTGGCCTCATATTTAGTAAATTTCATACTTAAATAGTATATAACATATTCTTTCTTTTTTGAATCATCTTGTTGTACTAATATACGTCCCAGTAATATTTTATATGCTGTTAAATAATAAAAAAGGGGCTTACTAGGCATTGATGGCATCAGTACTGGTGGATTCATCAATTATGTTTAGATCATTTTTCTTCAATAGTTTGAATATTGGGTCACATACATTCTTCATCTAAGAAATGAATCTTGATATGTAGTTAAGCCTACCCAAAATTGCTCTAACCTCTTTTATGATTTTTGGCTGTGGAATTTCTAGATGACTTTCACTTTATTAGGATCCATTTCAATTTCTTGTTTACTGATCACAAATCCCAATAATTTTCATAATTGTACCCCCAAATGTCCATTTAATCAGGTCTAACCTCTTTTTTTTATTATTGTCTTACTCTGTTGAACAATTTTCGCAGATTTTCTACAATGCTCTCATTTTTATGAGATTTTTGCTATCATATCATCTACATAGGCTTCAATAGTTTTATGCATCATATCATCAAAGAATGTTACATTGCTCTTTGGTGTGTTACTTTCGTGTTGTTAAGCCCAAATGGCATCATTCTATCACAAAATATACCCCACATTGTTATGAAAACTATCATATCTTTAAGGGCCATCACTATCTAATTATAACTCGAATAACTATCCATAAATAAGAACAATGCAAATCTTATTATGTTATCTACTAATTTTTCAATATGTGATAGAGAGAAATTATCTTTTAGGCTGGCCCAATTTAGATCTCTATAATCCTCGTACCTTCGTACACTCTCATCTTTCTTTCGTACAGGAATGATGTTAGCAACTCATTTGAGCCACTTTGATGAATCTCACATCTAATTATCTTTTTATCTTCTTTTTTATTTTTATTAATACATCTGGTTTCATTCGTCAAAGCTTTTATTTAGCTAAGGAATATTTCAATTTCACTATACTCTAATCAAGCCCTGACATGTCTTTGTAAGACCACACAAATACATCATGTACTCTCGTATTAACTAGACCAACTTTATTTTTTTTTTATGGAGTTAATGTAGAACTTATTTGAACTTCTTTCTTGCCCAAATTGATCATTTTTATTTCTTCTTTATGAAGGCTTATTTATTTTCTCTCTTTCTTCATTTACCAAAGAATTTCTAGGGGTATTTTACAGTCTTTTTCTTAGAATAAAAATCATCTTTTAAAATAATGTTCATAGTTATGTGTTGTTAAAGTGTTTTTCATCAAAATTTCTAGACAAAAGCATGACATATTTCTCTTACAGCAATATATAAATATAAAGATGTAAGGATAAAGACAGAAAAAAATAAGAAATTTTATTGATGTGATAAAGAAGTACATGAAGCACCAATGTAGATTTCTAATAGTCATCTTCATTTTATTTGTTTTATACAATTTTACCACAGGATTGAGAATAATTTTTTATTTTGCTTACTTTAAACATAATTTAGGTAGGTTAGTGTTTGAATTCAAATATGCTATCAAAGATTGATTTGCATGATAAAACCTAGCGAATTTGAGTATGTGATAAAGGGGTTAGCTATAATCAATTAGACTCGTCTCCTCCTTTCTACTCTTTCGTATCTTTTTTTTTATTTTTATTCTTTTCTTATCAACCATCGCTGGCTCGTAGCCTAAGCCCAACTAATTTCTATTTTTTGTGACCTCTAATGCTCGAGTTATTCTTAGTAAGTCCTTTTTAAGTCCTTTTCCTATTTGGCAAATGTTTCCTAATATTTTGTTTAACTAGAAGATGATATTATTATATAATTTTGGTTGCCAAGCCCAAATGCATTATGTAGCATACATGAATTCAAATGTCTGGAATGAGGACTCATCTTGGTTTGACACTTCAATGTAAGGATGTTCTTCTAATATTGATGCAACCAAAATGTCTTTTGCCTATATTATACTGAGTTACTCCTTCATAAACTTTCTGATGCAGCATAGAGGGAACTATTTCTACAAAATGTATCCATGGTATTCCTTTTAAGATGTTATATGATGAAAATATATCCATCACCTAGAACTCAATCGAGTAGTAAATCAAACCTATTTTTACTATTAGGTCAATCACTTTTTGAACAATGCTACTAGTTTTATCAAATACCATTATAGTTTTAGACCTCCATGCATATGATTGATATCCATTGGGAGTCTATGCAAGGTACATCATGGCATAACGTTTGGCGGTGACCCATTATCAATTAACACCCTGGATATAATAATCCTTGTATATTTGATTGAGTTGTATAACACCTTTGTTGATCTTTTTTCTATTTAAAGGCATTCATCATCAATGAAAGATGTTAGATTATCTATTATGATATGCACGATGAACTCTTCTATTTAGTTTGTAGGGATCTGATGCGATACATAAGTATTCTTGAGCACCTTCATTAAAGCTTCCCTATGAGGCTTAAAATTTAGTATCAAGGACATCAGTGAGATTTTTGCAAGTGTTGCACAGTTGGTCTATCACACTATACTCATTGTGTTTGATGTACTTAACAAATTTCACGGCCTTTTTTTAGGTCATTGGCTGAGAACTTTCTTTTTCTAATTTCTCATTTACTTTTCCCACAACTTGTACCTTGGTCTTGTTATTCTTTGGTTCAATGATCTTATTTTTTACATTAGCTAGCCTATAATACTTACTGCTCTTTATTACATGATTTAAGTCAATTATATTTGTCACTTCACTTTCTTAAACCATTATATTGTATCGCCATGGTACAATATGACTATCCTTGTAAGGAAATGGTGCAAGAACTTTGATGATGACCTTTAGTTTCTTAACTGTTTTATGAAAGCTTGTATCTTGACCTTAAATATGAATGGTTTAGTGCCTTCCACCACTCTTATATCATAAATATTATTGCTTGTTTCTACCATGTTGATTTGATGTGTTTCATGCACGAACAATGGGTTATATTTATGGCTTTGAACCCAAAGACTCAATTGTCCACCAATGATTAGACTTTGTATTTAACAACATGCCATTCTTGATGCCATGCCCCACTGCCCCATTATGATATTTGCACATGGCATTGGCATCATATCGCTTTAAGTATAAAGGCTAGAATGGCTTCACAAATAATGAGGCAACAAATTTCTGCTCTAATAATTAGGGATGCAATTCTGAATATGTGTAGGGTATAGGTCTGATAGCTATTCTCTATCTTTGCGGCCTTTATTATGTTAATTCTTTGTTCACATTAGCTACATTCCTTTGAGGAGCCTTGTACATTAAACTTAAAGATATGAAGTTGGCCTCCTTTTCTTTCTTTTTCGGAGCAAATGATTTCTTTTAGTGAATGGAATCTTCCAATATTCTCATCGAATAGCATTATGATCAACCTCTAATTTAATGACGCCTTGATGGTTCTGATGAAAGTCTCGGATAACTCCTTTTTAGTAAGGCAAGGTTATACTTTAGCCGTGAGTTCTTTCCATCATCGATCATATTCTTTGAATGTCTTGTTCCCCACCTTGCTCATGTTTTGTATGGTTATCTTATTGGAAGCTAGCTTTTTCCCATTTTTGCATTTTAGTGCTTTTTTCTTAATGGATTTTCCTCTCATGAACCCTTCCATGGATTCATCATTTCTTCAGATTGTTTAGCCCTGGGGTTTTAGAGGTTTATATAGTTTTGTAGCATTTGATTTTGCATCTCAGTTTGGGCCTGGGCTATTTTTACTTAAGTGGCCTTGATTATCTCAATCTTGGCATTACAATCTTCCAGATTTTCTTATAATAAGGCCTTTAATCGAGTGTTATATTCCTTGATGACTAACCATTTCTTTGCTTTCCCTATTATAATGTCTCTAAAATGTTTCTAATTTATTTTAGTTAATATGCATAATGATGCTCTACTAAAAATTCATTTTTTTAAAGAAAAGATTATATTAATTTCCTTAGAAACAATCAATCTTTCACATTTAGATCATAGTTAACATGAGTAAGATCTATTCATGAAAACTTCTATATCTTTAGGTTATCAAAGTTAAAAAGGATTCAAATGCCTGCGGATTTCTTTGCACATATTTGTGGCCATCTAAGTTACTAACTCTATGTATGCCTCTAGAGTGTCAAGATTCTCTATTGTTCTTTGATACTTTTCTTGGTCTTAGTGCTAACTAAAGCAACTCTCTTTGGCTTTATATCTTCAGACTTTGGTGCTCATCCCATCATTTTTTTATTCTGCCAGTAATAAGTCTTAATCCATTAATTCTATTAGCTAATTCAACTTGAGTATGTATTCTTCTTTCATTTATTATTGATGCAATTTCATTTCTTTAATCTATTCCTCATGGCTAACCTAATTTATAGAAACGATTCTCTGAAATTTCCTATTTTCTTTTTCTGTTTCTTGTAGGGCCTTGACTTTCCTCTTTAACTTTTTGGGTATCATATTGTTTTTATTCACGAAGAAGTCTCTTTCTTCCAGTGTTTTTATTTCTTGAATTAGTCATTGTATTTCTCCATCATTCTATAGTTTAAAAGATTTTTATTTCTCCTATTTTAGATTCAGCTTCATTCTTTTCTTTCTAAGGCTTCTTCGCCATTTCTCCATGGATTTAGACTTCATATCTTAAGGCTACTATCTCTTCCTGTCACTTGAACTTTTTGGCCTCCCATGATTCTCTTTCCTTCTAAAAGTGCTCAATTTCAGTTTGCCTTAACTTGGTGAGGGAAGTTTTAATCAGGGATAACTAGGTCGGTAACACTAAATCTTGAGTTTTGCTCTTTCTCTAAGTGGCATATTTAGTTATGGCATTATCCACCCATTTACTCTTATGCATTAAATGAGGTTTTCCCCCAAGCTTGTCTAATTTTTATTTTGTTTTGTCTCGTACCTAGATGTTAATGCATTCAAACATTCCTCTAACTATTTCATGTAGAATCGGTATACATTCTTTGCCCCCATCTATCTCAGTACTATTGCTATTGATATATAAAATCCAAGTAGGGATATACATTCAAAGTCTCCGGTTTTGAAGAGGATAACTTTATAAGAAATCTAGGGCACTATCCATTGCACTTCTTCCTCTACTATGTAAGATAGACTTTCTATCCACTCATATATGGTTTTGTTTTTGCCCTAGCATTCCTTGTTGAATGTCTCTATCGGGTAGTGCCAAGCCTTTAAGTATTTTAACATCCACTCGAATATGGCTTTTTAGCCAAGTGGAGAGCAAAGAAATTCCCCCCAATAGGTATCCTCCTTCGATCCTTTTGTAGTGTCCTAAAGATCTAAAAGTTTATGCTAATATCATCGGGATTGGGTTTATACCATGAAGTTATGCTATCAAAAAATCTATTACTAAAATCACCAATTGACCTTGTACTTTAAGGAATAGAAATATTCTAGAGATTGCTAAGGCTAAACCTTTCCTTCCTAAGTCATCTGTTATACGGTTTTAGATATGAGGGAAAAGAAACTCCTATGCTGCATAATTGACTTTTCCTCTATGATTGATAGCCTTCTTAGCTTTGCTTTTGCTGATCTCCAAGAGCTTTCCTCGTTGCTTCTCAAACCTCATCTTCTTTCATGCATATAAAATTTGTGTGGCTTTACAGATACTAATCCCAATAAGGTAGTATACTTTTCTAAGGTTGGCACTAGGTTGTACTCTCTGAAGTTGAAATAATAGACAACCACTCTAGTTAATGACTCCTCCACTGAAGCTACAAGGAAGTGCCTTACATATTCATAGGCATCTTTGAATTTTTGTCAATCTTCTTTATTCATCATTTCTCATAATGAGGTTATTTCGTCAAATTTGTTTTTCTTTATCACTAATTTAATCTTAAAGGATAACTCTATTTTAAAATTAGGTCTTTGACAATCTCCTTTTTTAGAGTATTCTTTCTCTGACCAGCATAAGACCTCTTTTAATTTAATGAGAACTAATGAAATTCTCATGTTTCGGGAAAGTTAACAAAAGAATGTGCAAAATAATAATAATAATAATAAGTTTTCAACTTAGATGACATGAAATTCAATAATTTATAATTATCTGTGTCCTAGTCGGGTATATAATCTCTAATCCTAACCATGGATTTACCTTAGGTTTAATAAATGTCATGGTTACGTAAGGGAATATGGTCTTTTAAAGGTTCCTTGATTCTCCTCATTGGACCAATGAGGGCTCCCTAAAATATTATTAATATCATGGCGGTGAATACCATTTTAGGATTAACAACACGTCCTAGGTTCAATATAAGTAAAATACTTCACCAGTTTTGCGAATGAGAGGTTATCTCTTGGAAGCATGGCCACACATATTTATCCAAAAATTGAAATCTCGAGCCTAAAGCTTATGTTATATTTTGCGGTATCAGCTATGTTATGAATACTTTATTAAAACAATTAAAACAAAGCAAACAAGAAATTGAGCCAATACAAGATAAAGTAGGAAAAGAAATCAAAAAAATGGCTTGACTCTTTTAAAACCAAAGATTTTGGGTTCCATCCTTAGTGGAATCGCCAACTATTATAGCCAAAGTTTCAATTGAGAAAACCCACAGTATGAGAAAAGAAAGGAGTTACTACCAATCTTTTTAATTATGATTGGCCACTATTATAAAGTAAGACTAAGTAGGTTTAAAAGTTTAAGACTCAGGTCATGGAGTCAGTTATGTTAGGGAAAGGATTAACATCCCCAAAATTCTCATAATTGGTACCATTTGATTTCTTTTTAAAAATATATTTTTAAGGGTATTTTGATCAAGGTACATAAGATTTCATACTTATTCCATCTTGATATATAAAAACATTTTTTTAGGGAAAAGAGAAGAGTTTTCACTTGCTTACCCTCTCATATCTCCAAAGTAAAGGGTTTAAAACATGCATTATTCTTCTTACAATGAAAACAAGTTTTTCATAGTAAAAATTATCATAAAGAAAATTATCTATTTGATGACAAAATGATGCTACATTTGTATAACTTAAAGAGATGAACGCTAATAATTTAACAAAAATTTCGATGGGATTTAACTCAGGCCAAAGTCATTTTATTCAAAAATATGAATTTGATACAAGGTAACATTATAAGAAATTAATACCTCTTGAAGTTTGTTACTCTTTTGGTAGTATTCTTCCTTTTTCTTCAAGCAAGAATGAGAAAAATATGAAAAATTTTAGAGAAAATTCTTCTAAAAGAAAGAAAATTTAAATGAAAAATTAAAGCTATAGCAAGAGATTTTTTGGAGAATTTTTGAGAGAGTTTTCTTGCTTGCTTGCATGATCATGAATCTATTTGTGTAATCAGTGAATCTATTTTTTTGTTTGTTTACAATTGAAAATTCATCTTTATTTACAAAGATTATCCGGTGCAAGTTAGCATTAAATGGTAATTTGGCGTATTGTACTTAGTAGCTCTTGCAGACTGAATAGTTTGCCTTTGTGGGGTCTACTATACTAGAGTGAGACTCTTTTACGTCATTTTCATTAATTTTAATTTTCTTTTAACACTCTTTCAATTTCTTTTAAGTGTAATAACACTATCATTCACACAAAAATCAGACTCTAGATAATTGTGGAATAGCTCTACCCAGCTAACTTTTGCAATGTCATATAATTCCTCCCAATAGGTATCCTCCTTATTGTAATTAGAAGATGTTTTAGTCTACTTTTGCATTTCATCATCTTCTATGTGATTTTCAATCAAAATTTCATTGAATTTGGTAAAAATTTGAATAAGATTAGGACTGTAGACTCTCTTGGTTGCACGACCTTCGAGTAGACTATCATGTTAGTAGCTCTACTTGCCACGTGCAGTCTTCCACTGATTAGGTAGGTTTGCCTCCAATCAGAATAAACCTTATCACCTACGAGGGATACATTATTTATCATGTAACCTTATCCCACTTTTTCCATTTTCTTGAGTTTACCTGGCAGCACTGCAAGAATTTGAAGGATTTTTCAACACATATAAATATGGGTAAAAACTATATTATGCATCTACTATAATGTTTACTCATATATAATGTAAATGTCAACATGTGTAGGTAAAGGAAGGTTAAAGAATACTTTTTAAGCACACATAAATATATGTATGGTTAAAGTTTAATGAATTACGCATATCTATAAGTAAAAATTTTTATGTGCTGGTATTTTTATTTCAGAAATTTAAAATAGTGACATGTTAATGATGTAGTTGCACATGTGGTTATTGATCTAGTATCCATTAACTGATCATGTGGTTATTGACGTGGCTATGATGTGGTTGCTCATGTAACTACTGATGTCGTTGTTTACATGGCTACTAACGTTGATATTGATGTGGCGAAACACATGGTTGATGATCTGGCATGACATGTGTGTTTTATTATGTATAGTAATTTAAGCTTATATGTGGGTAATAATGAAAAATAATAATTTTTATATGTGTAGATAAAAAATATATATATGTAATATGAGTAACAAACATATTACATGTACGTAATAATATAAAAGATAATTTTCATATGAAATAATATTTTTCTTATGTGGCTAAAAAACATATTATATGTGTGAAAATTAAAATTTTATGTTTAAAATTTCAATTGTTGCAACATCTAAAAACAAATAGTTTAAACATATATAAAGCAAAACAACTAAAAAATCATAGATCATAAAATGACTATAAGGTCATAAAGTAACCTAAGCAACACATGAAACATATATTATTAAGTCTCGTCCCTAAACTCTTGCTCATTAGAATGAAGTGAAGGGCTAGATCTAAATGTCCTTAAGTAGGATGGACCAGGATAAGATCATCTTGAATTATGTTTCGATGGTGCATATGGGATAGGTGAAAGAGGTATAAGATTTTCTTAATCAATAGTTATTACAGCATGTTTACGTCTTCTTACAGCTCTTCTACTTGTGCCTCATAGTGATTCAAATCTTTAAGCAATGGACTGTAGATAGGATGACTTGACTGCTCATTACTGCATGTCATCTCGAAAATACTAAAAGATCATCCCCAACCAAACAAGTGAATAGATTATCATCCAATGATCTTCTTTACGATATCTTTATCAGTCATTTAATCTGGAGGATTATCTTGCCTTGACTATATCATTTATTCTTATAAAAAAAATGCAAATTCATAATTTAAATTAGAGACAAAACTACATAAATATCAATGAGCAACTAACTAATAGATTTTCAGTGAGATCTCTTTCCGGTAAAGTCAAAACATTAAAAGATTCAACCGATCCAAAACATTCCATGTTATAGTATTTTCTAATGATATAATATACTTCATAATGGCCACATCTATAAATTCAATGTTGTGAACATGAAGCATATTTAAATTATCTTCCTAACCAACACACATTCCATGTTATAAAATTTACTAGCAATATTATATACTTTCTAATGATTACATTTATAAATTTAGTGTCGTTGACATGAAGTATCATTTAAATGATCTCCCATATTACAACATTTCCTAGCAATATTATATACTTCATGTTGATTACTTCTATAAATTTACTATCATGGACACGAAGGATCATTTCAATTATCTCATGGTCCAAAACACATTTCATATTATAGAAATATTTCATCTATATATTCAATGCCATAAACACAAAGTATCATTTATATCATCTCCTAAACCAATATATATTACATGTTATAGCATTTCATAGCAATGTTATACACTATATATTAACACATCGGACTAAGATTCACTTTTTATAGAAAATATACTCATATCTAGCCTTTAACTCTAGAGATAACCAATTGTGTTCAGAATGCCAATATCAAAGATACCACATCTTAATATGTCCTGTCGGAGCATCCAAGTCAGCTCCACGATTAATATGATAGGTCATTATACTCGAACTATTTTTAGATTCCCGCTTCATTTTGTAAGAGAGTTAGCATTCTTCTTTGATTGTTCCTTCAAAAATTAACAATTCACTAATAAATATACACTTTAATTAATAAGAAAAATGAATCATGAAAAAGAAATAATTATAGGAATTACCAAAAAAATAAGATTTGCCCAAAGATCACAAAGGTAATCCTAATCTTCTTGGCTGACTTCCTTGTGGCCCTTATTCTTAGCCTTAACTGGATCCTCTCTCATCCAATTTCTTTGAAGTGACTACATAGCTTATACTTGTGGCCTTTCCAAACTTATTGCATTTGTCTATCATTTATCTTTCTTATCCTCAACATTAATATCAAAAATAGTCTACAAAAAAAAAATCATAAGTATTTGAAACAAAAAAATAAATGAATATACAAAGTAATAACATCATAATTTAGTTACAAAAAGTTTTTCATGCAGTGATGCCCTAACTTTTAGAGGTACAAACCTACACTCCTTGCATTTAAAGCTGCTGCAATGCTTACATTTAATGTATCTAATTTCATTGTTAAACATCTTTACATTGTCACAAATAGCTCACATAAGAGTAAAATTGAACTCCACAATCAATCGTCCCTTAGCATGTACTCCCATTTACATCAGAATGCTAGGTACGTCCATATCTAATAACATAGTCATGAATTGACAAGTATGTCACCAATAACCACTAAGAAGCTATGATTGCTTAGATTACTATTAATTCAATATATTTTAATACATCATACATGGAGAATTTTATTTTTATTGCTCTTATCCTTAATAAATATCTTAGCACCGATTTCACATTCATGTATTGATGTTTGTAGAGAATAACAACTTCATTACTTTTCATTTCTTGTATTATACTTTCCAATAACCAAATTGAGCATCTAAAAAGAACTTTAAATAGCCAACTTATAAAGAACAAAAGCCATTGAGGTGATCATTAAAAGAGAATCAAATAGATCTAACATTATAAGTAAATATCATCATTTTAAAACTAAATCAACCATAAATTCTAATGTAGATTATGTAAGTTGGCAAACCAAAATGTGTGCCAAGTGATAGAGATGGGATTGTAACAAGTTTGAGTGACGGAGATGTGGTTAGGGTAGTAATAGGCTCTTCTATTCTTTATCATGTCCTCCCACTTAAAAATGAATATGCATATAAGCACCAAATATGAGTTCACAAACAAATAAATGAGTAATAAATCTACATACAGATAATAATAGTTGGCAAACCATAATGTTCACCTACTGAGGGAGACGGGACTATAATGGGCTCCACAGATCAAAATGTAGTTTAAGCCACAATAGGCTCTTTATTTTCTCTAACATTTCTTCCTATAAAAAAAAATGAATATGCATGTAAGTAAGAAATGTGAATTGACAAACATATAAAATAAACGATAAATCTAAATGCAAAAAACACAAGTGTGAGATGATGGAGGCATTAATAGGTTTTCTCGATCCTCCAACCAGCCGTCTTCGTCCACCTCTTCGCCCATTAGAAGCCATGCAAGAACTATATAATAATAAAAATCAATAGATGATCACACTAAAATTAGTAATAATCAAACAAGGAAATTATGATTGTAATCTTGACCAAAATATTTTCCAAGGATATGCTCATTAAATGATTTTACACATATCATAATCATTTCTTGTGGATGAAAATGCATCCATGAACAAATTATTCTAATTACATATGAAATAAGATTTTTAAAAACATTGGTATAATTCTAGACTTAAAATTGGACTCGAAAAATAGGCACATTTGGTGAGCAGATAAAATAAACCAAAATGATCAGAGAAATTAATAGAAAAGCATCAAGACAAACGGCTATAAGTCCTTCAAAGAAAAAATCCAATCAGTTGAAAGAGCAAAAAGATTGGGAAGGGAAGTATCCATGGAAACTTTGGGATCATGAGAAGGACCTAGTTGTGAGGTGGCAAAGCATAAAATTAGATGCACATAACATTGTTAAAGGCTTGGCTTTCCAGGTTTTCTTTGAGGAGCTTTCGTAGGACTTCCTTTAGGCTTTTTATAGAGTTCTGGTATTTATAATTTTCAAGTTTGCATAGTTCACATTACATATGTGACTTGCTTGTTTATTGCTTATTCACATAATGTAAAGAGGAGCCTTAGGTTACCAATGTGATTTATAAAAGGTTACAAAAGGGGCAGCAATAAGCAAATGGTATCATTCACCTCTTGAGGAAAAAAAAAAGAATAATAACAATAAAGAACCAAATTACATATTTTTGCCTCGAAATACTACAAAAAATCTAAAAATAACGATAAAATTTAGTGACAAGTAAAATCAGTCCCTAACAATAACAAATTATCGACAAAATTGTGATAGAATAAAAAATGTCATCTTACCAACCTATTAGTGATAGACTAAAGATGAAAATTAGCAACCAATTAAATATCCATCTCTATATTTAATTTTCATTAATTTTATATTATTATTTTAGGCATATTAGTAACCTCTTAGCGACCAAAATATCAGTCTTCATTTAGTTACTAAAAAAGTCGATAGCTACTTGGGTTCTCGTGGTGCTAGCTAGGATATAGTTTAGCGATCGTAGTAGGGCTGTCATTGGCCAATGACAGCCACGGGGCCATGACTAGGCTTCCTTAGGGTTGACATTGGTGTCTACTAGTGCTAATGACTGCCCAATGGCAGTCATTAGAGGAGCCGAGTACTACCGCTAGTTTTGACCAATGCCAACGAATACGCCAGTGTTGGGTTTGGCTTCTCCCAACGCTAGGGAATATCGCCAACACTATGGCTCGCTTCTCCTAATGCCAGCAAATGTCGCTAGTGTTGGCTTCTCTTAACATTGGTGGTTACTATGCATTCGAATGGGGCAACTTACTACAAATTTGAGGAGGCCAGTGACTACTACTTATGGCGACCATTGGACAATTAGAAAACTAGGGCAGAAGCCTTAGTTTTCTTTCTCCAAGTGCATCATTCCCCCCATTTTCTCTCCTTATCTTCTATTCTCTTCTCTTTTCTACAAGTCTCCCTCTCGTCTCTATGCAATTCCTCCTTTCTCTCTCTGTAACTCACCTAGCCTTCACTATCTTTTTGTAACTCTATTTTCTACTTTGCAAAGCTCTTTCCTCGAGCAAATCTTCAACTGACTAAAAAGTTTTAGTAATTTATGAATGGTAATATTCTTTATTAGATTGGATTTGATGGTGTTCTTTTGTTAGATGTATATATATAGAATAGTTTTTGTTATATTAGCTTTAATAATTTTACCAATGTAGATAGAATAATTTAAGTTAGATTAGATTGAAAAATTGTTGTTAGATTAGGTTCAATAATATAAGTTAGATTGAACTGAATTTTTTTTTGTTAGATTAGATTTAATAATTTTTGGTATGATTAGATAGATTAAGATGAGATTAAATTGAAAAATTTTGGTTAGGTTAGATTTAATAAACTTAAGTTATTTGGTTGTTAATTTTATTTGTTGGTAAGTTTTGTTTTTGTTACATTAGTTAGATAAAATAATTGAATGAGATTGTGATTAATTTGTGATAGAATAATTTAATTAATTTTTTAAAAAATTAAATTAGTTTGATTTTAATTAAAATTTAAGTTGTTAATTTTATTTGTTACTAAATTTTGTTTTTGTTGCTTAAGTTGAATATAATTATTTAATTACATTGTAATTATTTGATGATAAATAATTTAAATGGATTTTCTAGAAATATGACCTTAGTTATATGTCAATTAAAATATTAAGTTGTAAATTTAATTTGTTAATAAATTTAGTTTTTGTTATATATATTAGTTAGATATAATTATTTAACATTGTAATTAATTAGTGATAAATAATTTAATTAGATTATTTAAAAATAATAAATTAGTTAGATGTTAATTAAAATTTTAAGTTATTAATCTTATTTGTCAAAAAAATTAGTTTATGTTAAATTAATTATGTAATGATTTAATTAGATATAACTTGCATCGGACATAAGTAATTTGAATAGATGTTTATGACAAACACATTAATTAAGATATCAACAAAATTTAGTATTTATTAATTTGAAATAAATTATTTAATTATATTTTGTAGGTTTGTTAATTTTATTTCTTAATGAGTTTAGCTTCTTGTAGAGTAGTTAGATAACTATTTAATTAGATTGTAACTAATTTGAGAAAGCAATTTATTAAATTTTGTATGAATATTGAATTAATTACTTATTAATTAATTTTTTTAGTTTTAAATTTTATTTGTAATTGAATTGAGTTTATATATGTTTGATTTAGTAAATAATATATTAAATCTAATTACAACATATTTTTTAGATACACCGTTTGAGAATTATTAGTGAACATTTACTATTGCTTATTATGTATTTATATATGCATTGAGGTAAATTCTTTGGCAATAATTTTCGAATGATAAGACAATTTAAAAATGTGATAATTATATGCAGCATATGACATATATAGATTGTTATTCTTTTTATTTGGTATAAATGTTGTGTAGTATCTACATTGTTTTTCGAGTACATACTAATGGATATGAGTATATGTTTCAATTAAAAATATCAACTCACATCTATACATGTGATGTCGGAGAAGAATCTATCACTGTGCATGAATATGCCACTACATATCAAATAATAGTAATGGATGCGACGGGGTCTAGAATTTAATCTGGAATACATGAAAAAATCCCCCAATCTAAATGCCTAATGTTTTTATGATATGTTAACCACTGGTATTGAACAATTATGGGATGGGTGTCAAAATCATTCAAAATTGTTTGTTATTGCTAGAATGTTGAACATAAAGTCAGAACATCATATTTTTAAAAGTTGCTACGATGATACTTATCAATTAATGAAAGAAATGATGTTAGTCGAATCTAATGATAGAAAATTTTTACAATACAAACAAACGCTTATAAGATATAGGTTCTTTGGTTGAAAAGATCCACTTTTGTCACAATGGATGCATGATATACTCAGGTAAGGATAGTGACCTAAGTTTTATGATTATCCATGATATAAGAGATGAAGACAAGGATCTGATAGACAAAGGACTCTTGTTCCATATAAGAAAAGGTATTATTTTTCTCTTAGTCCATGCTTACAAAGACAACACATCAGAAGCCACAGTGAAGAACATGGAATGGCATGCAGAACACGAGATCAAAGATGATTTATGCGTTATTGCTTTGACTCTCTTCCTTGGAAGCATTTTAATCAATGTCATCCATTTTTTGCTATTGAACATAGGAATATGAGAATATGTTTGGCACTCATGGATTTTAACCATTAGCTCAATTAGGACAATAATATTCTTCACAACCAGTAATAGTCACACGATATATGTTTCTAACTGTGATCATTCCTGGACTGATGAATCGAAAAAATAGATTAGATGTCTAGCTGCAGCCTTTGGTACATAGTAAAGTTACAAATGTTATGGAATATTGGCTGCCCATATATGATATTTCTTCCAATCAAAATTTCATCATGAAAGTGGCTCTAATGTGGACATTAGTGATGTCCTTACTTACTCAATGTTGTCTGGCTAGAATACATAGCAAGACTGGCTTATTCTTATTGTAAAGAAGATTCAGATGCATTTTCCCTTTCCAACGGACGTAAGTAGTCTTGGTTTGATAACCATCATAAGTTCTTACCGAAAGATCATCCAGTTCAAAGGAATAAAATTGCTTTCATTAAGAATAAAACAGTGAGAAGAATAGCTCCTTTTATTAAATCTAGGCATGAATTGCTGCATGAAATAGATCAATTCAGACCTAGAAAGATTACATAAGTTGGACATGTATTTGGAAGAAATGAAGCATATTTTAGGATTTATTTTATTAGAGTACTAATTTAATATGACACAATCTCGATTTCATGCGCATAGAGAAAAATGTTTTCAATAACATATTTAACACAATCATGAATGTAGAAGGAAAGATAAAAGATAACGCAAAATTGAGGGAAGACTTGAAGACATTTTATAGACACCTTAAGTTAACGAGGAATGTGGCAACTGGGAAATACTCTAAAGCTTGCTACACCCTTGACAAAGCAAGTAGAGAAACATGGTATGAGTGGGTGAAGAGTGGGTGAAGAATCTAAGATTTTCTGATGGATATGCATCAAACATGGCAAGGTGTGTGGATATTAGGAAACATAAGCTGTTTGGGATGAAAAGTCATGACTGTCATATTTTTATGTAGCGGTTACTACCCATCGCATTTCATGAACTGTTGCCAACAAATGTATGACAAGCATTAACTGAGTTGAGCATTTTTTTCAAAAAACTTATGTCAATTACAATTCATGTTGAAGATATGGGACGACTTGAGAATGAGATCCTTATATTTCTTCATAAACTCGAGCGTATATTTCTTTTAAGCTTCTTTGACATAATTGAGGTAAATTACATTAAGCTCTACTATGAGGATGTAGGTGGAGAGAAGAAGCATTTGGTGTACGAGATTGGTAGTCGAGCTCAATCATGGTATTCAGACGGCAGTTCTAGTTGTGGACTCTCTATTAATGACAAGGTTATGCAAGATATGCTCTCTTAAATAAAGGCTATGGAAGAGCACATAGGATTAAAGCGTAAGGCTATGGAGGAACGATTGGATGAGGAGCACAAAGTGAAAGAGCATGATTGCTTATGCTACGAGAGTGAAATGTAAGAGCGCTTACAAAGAGAGCTTGATATGAGTACGTGCATCCGTAGGATAAAGGTTCCCTTTCTGAAAAGTGCACCTCTAACACCATTTAATTCATAGATGTAGAATATTTGATTTTGCTTAATTTTTATTTTATGGATAACAAAAAAATAATTATTTTTAATTTTTATTTTATGTAATTTATTTTTAAGAAATTTTATGTAATTTAAAATAATTATGTTTTAAAATTAATATTTTAATTAGCACTAATTTTAATTAGTGGCTAATTAAAATCTTAGCGACAGATATGGCAACCGATTTTAATTAGTTGCTAACTAATTAGTATCATCACTCTCTTGCTTGGATGCATTTTAATTAATATCATCCATTTTTTGTTACTAAAAGTAGGAATGTCAGAATAGGTTTGAATACTAATGGATTTTAACCATTTAGTCAGTTAAGACAACAATATTCTTTATGGCTAATAATTGTCACACCATATAACTTACCCCTTTGGATTTGCATGAAGGAGGAGTATATGTTTCTAATTACAATCACTAAATCAATAAATTAGAAAGATAGATTAGTGATTTTCTTGTCTATCAATCTTCTCTTGTTGGAGTATATCAAGAAGATTGACTTGTCTTTATTGCAGAGAAGATTTAGATGTATTTACCCTTTCATATGGATGTAAGATGTTTTGGTTTGATAACTATCGTAAGTTCTTACCGAAAGATCATCCATTTCAAAGGAATAAAACTACATTAATTAGGAATGAAATAATGAGAAGAATAGCTCCTCCTGTTAAATCTGGGTATGAATTGCTATAGAAATAGATCAATTAGGATTTAGAAAGGTTATAGAAGTTAGACATGATCAGATCAATGGTCTTATTGTAGAACATGTGGTTGGAAGAAACAAAGCATATTTTGGGATCTAACTTGTTAGATTACCAAGTTAATATGATATAATTTTGATGTCATGCACATAGAAAAATAGATTTTCGATAACGTGTTTAACATAATTATGAATGTGGAAGGAAAGACAAAGGATGATGCAACGTCAAGAAAAGACTTAAAGACATCTTGCATATGCCTTGAGTTAGGAAGGAATGCAATAACTACGAAAGACTTGAAAGCTTGTTAAACAACACCCTTGACAAAGGAAATAGAGAAAAATTATGTGAGTGGATAAAGAATCTATGATTTCCTGATGGATATGCATTAGACATGGCAAGGTGTGTTATGAGAAAACATAAGCTGTTAGGAATGAAAAGTCATAACTATAATCCTTTTATGCAACGATTATTACCCATCACATTTCTTGAGCCATTGCCAACTAATGTATGGCATGCACTAATACAGTTAAGCATTTTTTTTTTTAAAGAACATGCATTAACCACCATTCGTGTTAAAGGAATGGGATGACTTGAGAATCAGATCCCTATAATTCTTTATAAACTCGAACATGTATTTGCCTCAAACTTCTTTAACTCAATGGAAAATCTTTCATTTGAGAGGTATCAATCATAATTTCATGTAATTAGTTTGTCAATTCAGTCACTTGATTACTTGATCATTCATTTAAATCACTTAATTATTTGATCATCCTTAATTGTCATTTTAGGTACGCGAAAGTTCAAAAATAATGTTAAAAATAAAGCAAAAGTTGAAGGATCGATATGTAATGCTTATTTAGTTAATGAAGTGTCATCGTTTTGTTCACACTACTTCAAGCCACACGTCAACACACAACATCAAAGAATGCCACAGAATGATGTTAGTGATTATGATTCAAAAAAGTATGAAGGAAATCTATCGATCTTTAAACATCCAGGTCGAGCATTTGAAAAAGAAAAATCTAGATATTTGATAAAGGAAGAATATCAAGTCGCTCATACATATGTTTCATTGAACTGTCCTGAGGTCGAACCACTCATAAAATGCGTATCTCATCCTTCTGTCATAGAAATTCACTTAGCTAGATCATCTTTTTTAAACTAACATTTTGTAAGATTTATATTTCCCAATTGCCTGAACAACATTAATACATAACTGATGTGAGGTTGACACTTATCTAGAGCTTTAATTTTGAAATTTGTTTAATCTATATGTGCGTACTTATAATCTATCATTTTAAATTATTAATCTTTTTTGGTAAATATATGTAGTCAAATGATCAATTTTCAATATTTATAGGTACATGACCTACTAAAGTTTATTGATAACAACTTTATCAAGGATGTTGCAAAAGATCCATTACGATTTATGAAGTCATACCTAGGATACTATATCAACGGGTATAAATTTCATACTAAAAGACATGGTTCAGATAGATCAATAATGAATAGTGGAGTTTGATGTAGATGAAAGTAACTATTTTGGTATATTAGTGAAGGTGTTACAATTTGAATACCCTACGTTACCAATCAAGAGAACCATTTTATTCAATTGTGAATGATTTGATCCTACACAAAACGTTGGCACCAAAGTGCATAAATCATATAATTTGATGGATGTCAAATACACAAGGACATTGGACAAGTGAGAGCCACTTGTCTTAGCTTCACCAGCAGCTCAACGCTATTATGATCCTTATTCAAGCTTAAGGCGTGATAAGCGTGATTAGTGGGTTATTTATAAAATAAAGGCGAAGTTTATCATCAAACTTTTAGACTCTAATTTCATTGATGGATCAACCCAGTATGCTCATTTTCAAAATGATGAAAGAAATGTCCATCAAGTTAAGAATAATATGAACGATGATCTTATATGCTTGAATGATTTAAGTGAAATATTAATTGATATTGATGATGAGGAAGAAGACATGCTAGATTAGTCAGAATTAACCATTTCTGGTTCCACATCATATAAGAAACGTGAAATAGTGTCATAAACTCCCTTTAGATTAAGTGCCATATTTCATAAAAGTATGAGGACCCAGTGGTTGCTTCATGAAGTGTTATATGCCTTACATAACCTTATTCGATATAAGCACTGAAACCTATTATTGATTTTGGAGATGATTTGTCTCATCATCCTTATTCAAAAATTTCTTCTCAAACTTCGTCTAATTTATCCTCATAAAAGCTTCTCTCCTTATGTTTAGCAAAGTCATTAAGACTTCAACTACTCTTTGAGAGGAAGTTCATTCATAAATGCATTGGTAATCTTTACCACCTGAGTAGCACATATAAAATTAGTTAAATTTGTAATCGTGAAGTCTGGACTATATCTCTCTATGGCTATTTTCACTTCCTCCACCTTATACCCCATATTTGCTATGGATAGCAACTTCTTATCCTCATCAAGAGCAGGATTTAGGATTTCCTTGCCAATTGAGTGTTTTCTATATATATCATCTAGAATGCTACATGCATAATCTAAAAGGAGTGATCTGAAGAATAATTCTATTATATTGGAGGAGATTTTCCAATAACTAAGCATGTTAGAAGAGTTTTTGATATTAAATCTATGTTGTCTTCTTCATTTTCTTTAATTACTTTTAAAATCTTATCTTAAAAAATCCCATTCCAATGAAACGATCAACCATCTTGGAGTTGAAAGATGCTTCTAGGGAGCTCATCGAGTATTTAAGGAAAGTTCCAATTATCAAATATGCATTACCCTCTCCTATCAAAATCTTTTTTCTTGTTTGGCAATAAAAAATGTTTTACTTCTTGTCTAGATTTCCTTCAACATTTGGTTTTGAAAGTATTTTTATTGTTTTATTTTTAGTTTTTACTTTTATTTTATTTTGCTTAATCATCAAAGTATATAACTTGTCAATCAAAGTTGCTTTGCTAATCTTTTTTCTTTTTTCCTCTTTATTTTTTTTCGAGGAATGATGCAGCCTTTCGAATTCTAGCATCCTTTTTTGAAAATATGATTGTTAGGTTTAAACGTCAAGTCAAATTCAAATCTATGATTAGTGATTCTATTAATAGAGGCATTCCTCATACATTCTTTTTGGTTTTTTTTTCTATTATGTTTCTCAAAGAGTGTTTCTTTTCTGTTGATTTTATTTATAATTTCTCTTATTTTACGAACTCATATACAACTTGTTATCAAATTGTTTTGAGCAACTATTCGATCATGAATTTTCAGAAATAATATGTAGCTTATTAAGAAAGAGAGGCTACTATGAATGACATTTTTTTCGATAAAAACATCAGGTATATAGGTCAAGAAAAGGAAACAAGGGTTCACTCCCTCACTATCAAGTATTAACTTTGTCTAGGTTTTTTTTAATGATGATCACTTTAATACACTAATTTTCTTTTATTTAAAATGATAAAGAAGCCCTTTGATCCTCATCGAATTTGTTTAACATTGAGACTAAGTAGCCTTCGCCCATTAAATCTCCTCTAAAGAAGGTCATCCTCATGAAATGCATCTCTATTTGGCACTCATTTCCCCTTTTTGGTCATTTATTTACCCATTGAGTTTATGGCATTTTTTGAAATTCATTGTTTAATATGCTTTTTCCATCTTACTTTAGTACGACGTCCCATGGCAAATGACTTTCAATCTTT
This sequence comes from Moringa oleifera, assembly GCA_021397835.1. Lineage (NCBI taxonomy): Eukaryota > Viridiplantae > Streptophyta > Magnoliopsida > Brassicales > Moringaceae > Moringa > Moringa oleifera. The sequence continues at coordinate 1,699,504 of JAJFZO010000446.1, read as the reverse complement.
TCTTATCAATCAACACTACAACAAAATAGCCTTTTATTCACAGACTTTTAATGGCTTTTGTTCACAGTTGTAAAACTGTGAACTATGTTGATGTGAACAAAAGTCAGTGAAAATAATTCACAGTTCTAAAACTGTGAATAAAACGAATTTAGTTCACAGTTCATTAATGTTTTGTTCACAGTTATAGAACTGTGAATAAAACTATATTAGTTCACAGTTCATTAACGTTTTGTTCACAGTTATAGAACTGTGAATAAAAACTATGTTAGTTCACAGTTCATTAACATTTTGTTCACAGTTATAAAACTGTGAATAAAACTATATTAGTTCACAGTTCATTAAAGATTTGTTCACAGTTATAGAACTGTGAATAAAAGTTTGAATACCACACTTTAATTCACAGTTTATTAAAGTTTTGTTCACAGTTCTAAAACTGTGAATAAAACTATTATTTTTTATTTATTAATTTTAAAAAAAATAAAAACCAAATTGATAAATAATTAAAAATTTAAATTACTATATAATTTGTTTTTGTTTTTAACGTATAATAATTTAAAATTAAATCATTATTTAATTTTTAATAATCTTAATTTTGTAATTATAATTCATATTTTTAATTATTATTTGATTACTTGTTTTTCAAAATCAAAATTTTTTGCTTAGGATTTCACATTTTTCTATTTACTTAAAAATAAAATTTAAAAATATAAAAAATATTGCCTATAATTAAAAAGTAAACCATCACAAATAATTAAAAAGTAAAATTTTTTCTTTCTTATGGTGACATTTGATTTTTCGATGTCATAGCGTGAAGTTACTCAATATACTGGAAAAATATTTGTATAGGAACAAGTAAATTGATGCAATTTTGTATTTATATATAAACAAAAAGTAAATGAATTGAAAATAAAAATATAAAAAGTTACAGATTCTTCCTCCTTGATTATTACATACAATACTATTATTTACTCAATACTTTATTTATAACATAATACTGAATATTAGATCATGAGTATTTCATTTGCCTTTTACTTTAGATAATGATTTATCTCATGCTCTAATTTAGGCTGCATGATAGTTCACTTGCTATTAAAAATTTCTCAAGAAGCAAACTTAAATCAAGGTCCACAAAGCTCTTTTTTTATCATATTTGCTGGAGAAGAGCCATGCCAATAGCTGGAAAAGAACAAAAAAAATAAAAGCTGATACTAATAAAAAGAAAAAAAAAGTAATTATAAATTGGGGACAAAAGATTAATTCAGACCCCTCACCTAGGTCTAGAATCCTTAGTCGAAATCTGGAACCACTCAGCCAGGTCTGGAACCCCCAGACCCTTCACTCAGATCTGGAAACTCTAGTCCAGATCTGGAACCCCAACCCAGATTTGGAACCCTTCACCTAGGTCCGAAACTCTCAGCCTAGATGTGGAACCCCAGCCCAGATCTAGAACCCCTTTCACCTAGATCTGAAACACTCAGCCTAGATCTAGAATTCTAGCCAAGATCTGGAACTCCTCTCCCCCAGATCCGAAACAATCAGCCTAAATCTAGAACACCAGCCCAGATTTGGAACTCCTAGCACCCAAATCCGAAACTCTTAGCCTAGATCTAAAACCCCTCAACCAGGAACTCTCATCCCACATTCGGGAACCCATACATCTAAATCTTGGATCTAAACAAATATTTTGAACCTCAAAATAGATCTAAAATCTTGATGAAAATGAAACCATGCATATATCTAGAATCTCAATGGGAGGAAAACCACATCCGAATTTGAGCTTAAAAATAATGAAACTAAAAGCCAAAAATCAAGGAACAATAATTTCTTCATTTTAACAAAAAAGATGAGCACAATATTTCGAGAGAAAAGATATAACTTATTGAAAAAAGGGGAGGAGATGTGGAACCCAAAAGCAAGTAACACTGCACACACTCTTAATCCCTTCGATGTAAATGGTTAGGACCGATTGAATGTTTAGTTTGCACATCTACAGCCCGGAGAGGCTGTCCTCACAGTGTGCACTCCTTACCTAAAGAATCGAATAAATGTTTGAGTAATTAGAGAAGAAGAACGAATGAATGAATTGATTTGTCGATGTTTTTGGAGAAGATGCAGAAATTTATTCACAGTTATGGCTGAAACTGTGAATAAAAGATGTAGAGCTTTGTTCACAGTTACTGCCAGAACTGTGAATAAAACCCTTTATTCACAGTTATGGCTGAAACTGTGAATAAAAGATACAGAGTTTTGTTCACAGTTACTGCCAGAACTATGAATAAAACCCTTTATTCACAGTTATGGCTAAAACTGTGAATAAAAGATACAAAGTTTTGTTCACAGTTACTGCCAGAACTGTGAATAAAACCCTTTATTCACAGTTATGGCTGAAACTGTGAACAAAGGTTAGTGCCTTTATTCACTCACTGTCACTGCCTTCTTCATTCACTTGCACATGGATTCACAGCTTCGCCAAAAAAAGAAAGCGCAGGAGAGAAGGGGGAGGGCTGAGGAAGGCCGACTGTAACTTCGGCTTGGTGGTGGTGGGCGTGCGTGAGCATCCTTTTCCTTCTACTGTTGTGAGGCAGCAGAGGGGTTTGCTTTTTATATATGTTCTCATCACCTTCTGAAGAGGGCATGACTTCCATCTGGATCCTCTTAATTCATTTGGAATTAATTAATGGTTTGGCTTAACTTTACAGCATATCTCATAGTTAATTACCTCCTCTTGGCATCAAGTTCATGTTTTGCTAGTTCCTCTTATTCTCAGATATCTGCTTATATATATATATATGTATATATATCCATCGAAAAAATCACAAAAACATGCAAAAACAGAGGAGAAAGAAAGGGACAAAGAGGGAGAGAGTACCTTTGCTCGGAGAAGCTGGTTATTGTTATGCAAGTTAATTTCCTGCAAGACACCCATGAATGGTTTCAATGAGACAGAAAGAAAATATTTGCAGGTTATAAGTGGACACTAATTTTCCAATTCAGACCTGAAGCTACTGAAGTGATTTTCAATGGCATAATCAATGGAAACTCAATATGCTTGTTTAAACTATGTTACCATATTAGAAATTTAAGGGGATTATGAGCATAGAGTTACCCTCTTCTGCATGTACTCAATTTTGGCAAACAACAGCTCATTCTGGTTCAGGAGGGGGTTGAAGAAACGGAAGAAGAAAAGAAAGGAAGACCTGTAACAGAGGCAAAAAAATTCAATGCATGGTGCACATACCTTTTGTTCACAGTTATAAACATAACTGTGAATAAAAGTTTCACTTAGTTCACAGTTATAAGCATAACTGTGAACAAAAGTTTTCGTTTATTCACAGTTTTAGTAACAACTGTGAATAAAAGAAATCTTTGTTCACAGTTTATTAAAACTGTGAACTATCCAGTGTGAAGTAATCCCATTTTTCTTGTAGTGCAAATTCAATTATTTGTACCATTTTTTCATTGATTTTGCTTCTTTGAGCTACCGTTCCAAGTGTATTTTTGGGAAAGAATCTATATTTTAATATATGATACTATTTCTGCATTATGGATTTTGCCCTAATTAACGTCCTCATTGAAGCTAGTAGTCGCATCTTTGCTAGCTTTGATAGTTCCTGGTCATTTTTTGAATTGCAACTTTAATTGCTTTGTTTTCATCCACTTAACTTTTTTCTTTTTCTCCTCTATTTTTCTTTTTTTTTTTGCCCCTCCTTTTTTTTTAGTTGGTAGTCATTGACATCATGTAGATAGCGTGATTCACTTTTCTCGTACTACATTGAATCGATTGAGTTAACTAACAAATGATTCATGTTCTTCTTATTACATTAATTTTGGTAGTTCATTAAGAAGAGATTCATCATGATGTGCCAATGGTTTTTTCATAATATGATTCAATTATCAAGAGCGTCCATGGATTTTGATCTATGAGGAATGATTTTTTTTATTTCTTCTTCAAGTTTTTTTTTTTTTTTACTTAGGGGGTATGTCATTATGCTTCCATATCTACATATCCTTGTAATAACTAGATTAATCTGTTCTTCAATTTTGTGGCATTTATTTTAAACTCTTTTTATCTTTTTTCATTTTCTAGCTTGACCATTTTGGTTTCTTCTTTATGGAGGCTTTTTTCCCTCTCTTTTTCTTGCTCAAATTGCACGAGAATCTCTTAGGCCAATTCAAACTTTTTCTTTCATATCCTCAAATTGAGAATCATCCTTTTAAAAATATTCAAAGTTATCTTTATTAAACTTTTCATCATCAAAACCTCTCTAAAAGAGTATGCCAAATTTCACTTAAAACGACACAAAAAAAAAATCGAGGGTTTAATATGGTAAGAACTTAAATAAAGCTGCATGTCAATGAAAGGCATGGTAAGAACTTATACGAAGCTATATATTTTTAATGGTCAATTTCAATATAACTGTTTTATACAAATTCATAACAGATTGAGAACAACCATTATTTTTTCTTATTCTAAAAATGTTCTAGCTATGTTAACGTTTGTATAGTAATCTATCATCAAAGACAGATTCACATCCTATAACCAAGCAAATAGAAAATGAGGTGGATAGGCACCAAAGTCGATCATATCCATTTATTTCTTTTCTCCCTACTTCCTTTTCTTCTTCTTCTTTACTTTTTCTATTTAGCTCTCGTTAACTCATATCCCAAGCCCAACAGATTTACATTTTGTTTGACCACCAAAATTGTGGCTATCATATTTGCTAAATGTACTCCATGGGTAAGCAATAAATTATTAGCAACATTGAGGCTATTCGTGGAATCAAAGCCCAAAACTCTGTTACTCACAAGTGATTGTACTTTGTATTTGCATGCTAAGCAATCTTCTATATTATGCTTTAACCCTTTCTGATAATTGCATTTGGCGTTTGTATCATACCATTATGGGTATGGGGTTGAAGTGGCTTCATGAAAAAAAGGGCAATCAATAGAGTTAGGAAACAACTTCGAACATGAGCATCGTATCAATCTAATAGGTACCCTTTGTTTTTGTGGCTTTTGCCTGGTAGGCTTGTTGTTTGCATTAGCCATATTTTTCGAGGAAGATTGGTACATCAAACCTGATGGTTTAGAGAAAAGTTCATCTCTCATTCTTTCTCCTTCGATGTGAAAGATTTCCTTTATTTCGATACCTTTTTCTTAGTGATCTTGCCTTTCACAAGAACTCCATCATCTGCTAAAACTATCTTGCTATCAAGTTTTGGACATCCATATAATTTTGTTTCATTTGATTTTGCATTACAGTTGAGGCCTAGGTTATCTTTGCTTGAGTAGCTTCTATCCCATCTATCATGCTATTATAATTTTCCATATTTTCTTGCAGTAAAGCTTTTGAACAAATGTTATATTCTTTGATGACCAAACTTCTAAAATATACATTTTAATTTACTTCATATTATATGATAGGTAAAATAATGATACACCATGTATATTTGATGTGTGTCCTAGTTGGGTTTAGAATCTTTAACCGTAGCCATGGCTCTACCTCGGATTAAATATATGCATTGGTAGCAAGGGAAGACCAACTTCTAAAGTTTCTTTGTTTCCCCTCATCGAACTGATGAGAGTTTCGTAAGACATAGTTGTTATCTCGGTGGCAAATAGTAGTTAAGATCAACATGCGTTAGGTTTAATCTTAGTGAAATTCTTCATCAACTCTATAGAGAAGAGGTTTCTTCTTGAATGCATGGCTACACATATTTCTCCTAAAAGGTGAAGCTCGGGTTTAGAACATTTGTTATGCTTTGTGATGTGTGCTATGTCAGAAGCAATTAATAAAACAAATAAAAAATAACGAGCAAGGAATATAAAACAATATAGCATAAATATAAAGCAAGAAAGAAATCAAAATTTGGTTTGACTTTATTAATCATCCTTAGTAGAGTAGTGAATTATTACAATCGAAAGAAACCAGCAGCGTGATAAAATGTTAGGAGTCACCACCAATCGTTTTAGGTACAATTGGTTACCATTTAAAAGTAAGGCTAACTAGTTTTAAAACTTCTACACCATTTGGAATTTTTTTCCTACAAAATGATTTGAAGTTATTTGATCAAAGTACTCAAAACTTTGTACTTCATCTCAATATATCAAAACATTCTTTTACCGAGAAAAGAACAGTTTGCACTTGCCTACCTCTTCTCTTCTCCAAAATAAGGGTTAGAATTCGTATAAGTAATATTTTTGTTAAAAAAATAAAATTTTTCTAAAGAAAATTTCTAATACAAAAATATTTTTTATTTCTATAATATGATCTAACTAAATGCTAGAACATTAAATAAATAAAAAATATAAGTTAACGGGAATCTATTGATAATTATCTCAACTTAAGTAAGTTTATTCAAATTAACGAATGTGTTGTAGTCAATGAGTTTTATAGATTTACTTAAATATCTCTTGAAGTCCCCTACACTTTTTGTAATGTTCCTCCCTTCTTTAATATTAATGGATACAAAATTTATGGAAATCTTCTTGAAAAGCCATGAAAGCTACAATGGAAACTAAAATTACAAAAAGAATTTTTTTGAGAGAACACTAAAGAGAGTTTCTTTTCTTTTCGTTGTGTTCGTGTGTGTGTCTCTTTCGCTCAAATCTTGAAAAGCCATGCATTAGGTGTAAGCAAAAAAGATGCCTTGTGTTTGCTCAAACTGCTGGTTGAAGGATCATTTAGGGATAAAGGGATCAAAAGTTCCCCTATGAATGCCAAAAAGGAGATATACCTCTTAGTCCTTGGGAAACTTGCTCTCTTCTCCTTTGATGATGCATCACTAGTATGCAAAATATCAACCTCATAAGGCACATCTTTTGAAAAAGAAAGCCTGTTTTTAAAAAACAAATAAAAACAATAACAATAACAAAAATTAACTTTGTATGTTAAGGCTCTATACATTTTGGATGCCTCGGGAACTTCATCTTCTACTCTAATGAGTTTTTTTGTTTTTTTTTTCTTATTAATACAAGTAACTAATTCAATGAAGGAACATCAAAGGTTTGAGGGGCATTTAGATGGAACCTCATCAGAAGTCGTAAATAACTAAAAACAGGATCAAGTGAGTAAGATTTGATAATGATGCAAATGTTAAATGGTGATGGTGCAACAAATTTCTTAAAAGTCTTTATTTCTGAGATCAAATCTAATTGATTTGTCCACCTCCAAATAAGGAAGATTGAACTAAATCTAAGCAGCCTTGGCAAGATGATCCTAACTCTTGAAAAAGAAACGATCAACCAATGGTCTAATTTGTTTGTATGCTTAGTTAATAAATTATTTTTCGAATAAGGAAAGAGAAAGTTCCATTCAGATCTACATCTTCTTCATAAATAAAAAGGTTTCACAACAAATATTTCACTAAAAAATAGTGATAATAGGAAAGGAAAACTACCCTCAAAGAATCAAAAGTTAATTACCAACACTTAGGAGTAAGTTATGAGTGAGAAATGTTGAGATAATGATAAACCTCAAAAATTGAGGCAGGAAAAGGAAGTTTCATCATCATCTGAAGGATATCGTCATAAATACCTATGTGAGATTAAAGCGTCAAACACACCTTGCCATCAATAGAAGGGCGAAACATAGAAATAAAATTAGAGAATCAGTGTTCTTGATTCAAAGAGTCCAAACCAATCAAGTGTAACTAATGAAGAAATACTGTGAGTAGTAAAGTAAGCCATGAAAGAAAGAAGGAAAAAGGAAATATGATAATCTTTGACAAATTGTGAAAAGGCTTTCAAAGCTAGAAGAGGTAAAAAGGCATGTAAAACAACATGAGAGAGGAAATTAATTAGAGAAGTGAGAACTTGACAATCACATTTAAAGAAAGGCAGTTGTCAAGGTAGTCAAAATATTTAGGAAAACGCACATAATGTGTTGAACAACAATAGTCCTCCACTATTAAGTACTTTTAGACCAAACTACTCTTAAGCTTTGACTATACATAAAGGACCAAGAAAACTCAATTTACCTTGTATAAGAGAAAATGAGATAAAAAACACAAAACAGTCTAATGGAGCAATCTGGATGCAGTATGACAAATAATGCAAAGCATGTGTGAATAAATAAGCACATCAAAAAGTTGGTGATATAATATGGGCCAAGGAAAGCTAATCGAGCTATATGCATTCAGTGAATACCCAAGCATTCAAAGCCTTGGAAGCAACATTAGTAATACTAGCACCAAGCACATCAAAAAGTTGGTGACACAATATAGACCAAGGAAAGCTAATCGAGCGATATGCATTTAGTGAATACCCAAGCATTCAAAGCCTTGGAAGCAACATCAGTAATACCAGCACCAGCATAAGACCCTTAGAGATATGAAGACTCAGGTGGTGAAGTCATTCCATCAGAGGAAGGATAAGTATAACTTGGGATGGGCTGGAAGTATCCAATCCTAAATGGCTTGCACAATCGCCTCCATGTTAGCATTATAAGCAACCAACTACTTAAACACCTTAATTATTTCTGCTTAAATAATTAAAATTTCAGGACATATTTTAAGGTAATAGCATTTGAAAGCACTTTTGAAGCCTTTCCTTTACCCTTGACATCTTTAATTCTAATTTAACAACAATGGAAAATTTCATAAGAGAAATCTTGACCAAGTATTAATATTTGGCCTCCAATTCCCTTCTCATACTCTACTTACTCCACCATAAAGAAGAGTTCATGGTTTTAATTTTTGAGTCCTTATTTTTATTTTTGAAATTCCCTGCTATGTTTCTTAATTGACACGCTGAAAGCGTGCTCTTCTCTCATGAGCACTTTTAATAATCAAAGCAACTTGAAAACACAAAAAAAAAAAAAAGCCTTAAAAGACATATAACCTTTACGTAGACAACTAACACCTACAATGCCTAAACCTAGACTTAGAGAATAGGTACACTCGTTATACTAGAGGAAGAAATTGGATAACAACAACTAGAAAGTAATATTTATAACATGACCCCTAAAGTAGGAGATATCAAAGTTCCAGTGGATAAAATCATCATGACAATAACAACCAATACAACATCATGAACAAAGCAATCATGGCAGAATCGATTACAGTAAATGATGACAAGATTAAAGCTTCAAGAAAGGATGATATCAAAATAATCGGAGAGCTATTGGCATCCAAAGGAACTTCTCATGGGTCCTAGTGTCAATCATCACTGACCTAGTTGAAAAACTAGCTTTATTAGTATTAGCGAAGCTGAAAGGTGACATTAAAGCACTTGACAGTCTATTCTTCTTTTCTTTGAACAAGTCATGTTATAAAGGTCACTAATCTTAATAAGAACCTCGAGAATCTCTATCATAAAGTCGTCAGTGAACTCTCAACATTGGTGAGATTCAAAAGAATGACCTCTGGCCATCGGGGCAAACTCTTCCAAAAAAAAAATGACAAAGAAGCTAAAGAAAACACAAATGAACAAGAAAGAGTTGAATCAAACATAAGACATATATGTAAGAGACTAGAGAACAATGGAAACTACGATAAAACTAAGCAATAGTTTCATTATCTGAGGGAAGTGGTGTACTTAGGATAGCAAATAAAGATGAAATGTGAGGGTGTACGCATGACAAACAAGAAACTGAAAAACATATACAGTTGACCACTTTTGAACGAACTAAGAAGGGCACATTAAAATGGGGTAAATAATTCAATCGACGATAAAGTAACTTTACTAAAGGCCTCCATTATGGGTGAAGGATGAAAGCCCATGAAACAAAAGGAAAACCATGCATTATCATGATTGGGGCCCATCTTATCAAATGAAAAAGAAACGGCTCATCCAATCATGGGATTCATTAAGAAGGAGCCGAAAAAAGGTTGATCATAAATTAGTGAAATGCAAAACCAATTGACAAACAATGTATATCATTCTAATGAAAATAAGTGAGTAAAGGCATTTAATGGGAACTCTTGAAAGCCACCCTTGGCAAAAATGCTTAAAACACTACATAATTTCCCACAAATCGCTCGGAGTCAATTGCAGTGGATGAATTTAGTGGTATTTACACTAACTAAAGATGAAGGAAGGAAAAGGAAATCTTACCCCAAGGGATAAAATGTCCACGTGCATGAAAACAAAAAAAGGATAGGGGTTATAATCCTTATCATTAGAAAATGGAGGATAAAGATAGATAATGAAAAAAAATGTTGTAATATTTTTTTAATGTGGTTGTCAACAATCGTAAACAAGAAATATTACTCATAGATAAAATGCAAATAACCATCATGGAAAGAACTTGAGTTCAAGAAAACCCAAAAAAGGAAAAAAGATGATGACGAATCAAAAGAAACTTATTAGGAAGGTTTAGGAAAGGCAAGAAAATCTAAGAAGTAAAATCACTTATGAATCAAATTATAGAAGTAACACCAAAAGAAAAACCTAATCAACATTACAATAAGTTTAGGAAACAAGAACGATAAAAGCCAAATGATGATGTAAGAAAGAGTTTAACAACGAAGCTTAATCAAGAAAGCAAATAGGTATAATCAAACCAAGTAGACACAACCTCAAAGAAAGTAATCAAAAAAGCAAGCAACAGATGGTTAAGGATAGAGTAACAAGCCACTTTTTTGCACAAGCAAGATAAAGGACAAATGATAGAAAAAGGACCCTTACTCTTACACCCGAGGAGCAATGAACACATTCCATCAATTGTAGGAATGTGGAGGCTTTAATACCTATTCGTAATCTTGGACCACAAATATGGGCCCGTCACCCAAAATACTAGTCATTAGGCTTGAGGGCTCATTCTCAAAAATGGGTCACTTAAGTACGTCCATGAATGAAACACAAGCATTGGGCCTTTATGACATATGTAAGGGGGTTAGACCAATAACATCAAGGACCTTAAGGCAGTAGCCCATAATGCCCTAGGGAAGCCTGGCATTAGAGCACCAAGCTACCCAAATATGAAAAGCATAAGTAAAAATGGCAAGAGTAGCCACTTCAATGCCCAGCACGAATAGAGGTAAAAAAACACAAAGTAGACGTAAGAAACTATATAAAAGACGAGAGGCAAGTAAACATATTAGACATTATATTCATACATTGTTACCTTGCCCATGCACCAACTAACTTGCTTGTTAGAAGACCTCTTAATCATCTAATAATACCCTCATTAATTTTTTCTCATTGTAAGTTTCTCACCTTTTAATTAAGGCCAATTTAAAAACTTTATCAATGTAAATCCGAAAATTAGATTTTTGAAGTATTAAAGACAATTGCAGTGTTAATGTGAAATTATTTTTCTTTATATTTGTAAATCTTATTAGAATTTAGGAAGAATTATAGTTTTAATGAGACTATAAGTGCTGAGTTTCGTGTCATGATATTTAACATGTTCTCAAATTTTGATTAGACCAATTCTTCTTGGATAAAGTGTTAATCTAAATCTAATCATAATTTTGAACTTAATATACATGATTAGTTTTGATTGATGGAGAAAGCATTCATGTTCTAAGCAAGGCTTTAAAATCATATTAGACCACCATTTCAACAAGTTCAACTGTGACTCAAACCATTAACTAGTTCAATCCTTTTTTAAAATTGTATGATAATTGACTTTTTAAAAATCAAAACCTGATTGAACTAATTAATCGATGAACCAGTCTAGTTGTAGGCAAACCGGTCTAAAGTTAATGGAGGAGAAAATAATGGCACCAGGCCAGTATGATCGTTGCATCCTCCACTCTCTATGCATTTTTAATATGCTTCACTAATGTAGCCATTGATGATGCCTTTAACTAATTTTGTAATCATCAAAATACGAAGAGCTAACCAAAAACAGCATGAATGTTTTTCATTTTTAGCTAATCAAAAAGAAGTATTAAAAATTGAAGCTAGAAATCAAATGGAAAAGAAGCAAAGCATGAAATGCTAAGAAAGAAAAGAATGAAAGAGACATCTAGAGAGGTGAATATGTTGCAAATGGTTTAAGATACCATGGTGACTTCCTTGTCTATGGCGAATTCAAATCCCTTGACACTTAATAGCTTCACTTTGTCCTCTTTCTTTATATTCTTTGCCCAAGATTTTCGGCTCTCATTTTCTTTTTTACTTAACTAAAAAAATATTTAAAATTAAAATTATAAATCAAATAGAAAAAAAAAAAAAGCAAAACATGAAATCCTAAAAATGGAAGTAGCGAAAGAAACATCTGAAGAGGCAAGCATGCCGCGAATCGTCTAAAGAACCACAATGACTTCTTTGTTCCCCACAAATTCAAATCCCTCTACATTTATTAACTTCACAGTGTCCTCTTCTTCTCTGCATGCTTTTATATAATTTTTAATTGAAGTAAAGAATCACATCCTTTCATTAATTCTTGGATTGTAACTACCTTTTATAATTTTTTTAATCATTTTTAATTAAAATAATTAATATATATTATTATCTAAATAAATATGTCATAAAATAATTTTTAATAAATAACTTTCTATTTTAAACAAAAAAAATTATAGGATAAATAAATTGATAATAATTTCTAATAAATAGTTTGCATATTTTTAATTTATATATTTATTATTTTATATTCAAAAATTATTTATTTATATATTAAATCATTGTAGTTTTATTTTTTATTCAACCACAATCTAATATTTAAATCTTGAACCTCTTTGTCTCTAATGTCTTTTTTTCTTCCAATGAAAAAAAAAAAAACGAGGCCATGCTACAGCCTTCTTTTTCATAGTAACAATAAATATTATTTGATGAAAATCCAACAACAATAGCTATTCAAATGATTCTTTTATCGATAAACTAATAAAATAAATGAAAAGAGGAAAGAAATAAAGACAAAGAGAAAGTACTCATTAATATTCTTAAAAGTAAAAGTAAGGCTCTTCCAACATTCTACTCCTCTTGCCTCTCACACAGACACTAAAACGATTGTCACATTTCATTTCATTTCATGCAAGAAGTTTGTTGGAAACCAAAGACCTATTGCCTCTACGTTGCTATAGAGCATTGCAGATGCTTGAAGATCCATCTCAAGGATACAAAGAATGGGGTACTCAATAGGTTTCTTGGTACACTCCACCACATCAATCTCCAAACATAGCTATGTGTTGGCTGGTTCACAACAATGCCTCTCACTCATTTCATCTACTTATATGTGTTTATATAAACAATTAAACAACTATAGAATGGTTCTTGAAAACATTAAGACAAAAGCAGTCGTATGGTGGCAAGCTGTTATTGGTTGTCTTAATTCTTAACGTGTTTGATATTATGCTACATCATAAAATTTTCCTACTTTTATCTAAAGAAGAAAAAACTTAAGTGGTACTTTACGATTAATGGATGTTTGCTCTATTGAAAATATTTAAAAACAGTAAGTTGTATCTGTATTTGCCTATAAAAAGCATTAAACAAAAACAAAATGCTTTTTGACAAAAATTAGTGGAAATGATGCCAAGTTTTGTCGAATTATTTTAATTATTATGAGTTATTTTTCTCTCTTGTTTCATGAATTTCATTAAAAATCAAAAGCAAGAATCAATTGAAATTTTAAACCTCACATAATCTAGATTTTCTTAGTGAATAAGTAAGGCAATACCATGTTATTACAACTGAAAAATAAAATGTCAATGATAACACGCAATGAATCACCCTTTTACAGTTTTAAATAATAAACAATATATACACAAGTAATTAAAGGGAAATAATCATGGTTATTATTATCTATGAAGTACTATTGACTTTTTACTTAAATTAAATTTACTAGCTTGCATGAGACAGATCATATTATGTGAAATGAAGACTAAATTCACATAAAATTAAAAATAAGAAGAACTTGGCAACTCCATAATTCATACAAGTTCTTTACCTAGTATCACTTAGTTTAACTGAATGTTGTATGTGGGAATTGATAAATTTGAAACTTTCTTCTCATGTGGATCCATTCATATGTTGTTGAAACTTTCACATGCCCTCATATAGTAAGGTTGATCTTACTAATAATTCTATATGATGAAAAGATATTTTCTTGTAATTCATTTTGTTCTTTATCATGAGGATCTTATGAACACTTTACCCATTCACAAGTGTAAAAATTTTTGTTAATATTTTTAGTTACTTTAAGGGCCTTAAACTTCATGTTGATTTTGCAAGATTATAAATATTCTTTGGATATGTGGAATCTAGACTATGTGTTTGCAAGAATGTTCTCGGGTTGCACCCTTATTTTATTTTCTGTTAAAAAACGATATTTTTAGGAATGGTAATCATTATGCTAGTATTGCCATTAGTACTATATAATTTTTATTTGTCCACCTTGACAAGTTCTTGTAATGGAATTTTGTCGTGTGGATTTTTAGCAAGAAGGCCTTCCTTTATGGTCATGATGTTACATCATGATCAAGTTGTCAAATAATCAAGGGATTTTGTTTAGTGCTTAGCAAATGATTTTAGAGTTATAGTAAATCTAGTCAATTTATGCTAAACTTATTTTCATTGTTGGGTCTAGATGCAATTATATGTGTTCCTTCAGTTATTATCCTAGAAAAATTTGGTTTTTCTTTCTTTTACAAGATCATGATTTTTTTCCACTATTGTACTTTAAGAGCAAGAAGAAAGTTGTCCTAATTGTTTGGCCATGGAGCATTTGTGGCTCTTTATTGCTCATGCTTGATGAGAATGCTTAACTTCGGTGTTTTTCGCTTTGGTACAGATCAACTTTCATCCCTGATCGATTGTTGCATCGGGTTCCAATATTGCCAAGACCTTAGCCAAGCATGCATATAATAAGTAGACTAATGTTTAAACCTAAAGTATTCCTTGAGTGTGATCAATAGCATTTACATATTTTTTCTTGAGTGTGTTATAGATTATAATTTTATAAAGATTCTATTATCAAGGTGATTAACATGCATATTTTTAGTCTTTTCTATTATTTGTCTCTCTCTGCAAAGTAAAAATACAGGTTTCTCACCATATTTCTAGCCATCGAATGAGTCAAAGTTTGCAAGTAGACTGAAGATGGACTAAAGGTATTATCTTGCTACTTCATGGCATAGCAGGTAAATACTATCAATAATTTTAGTGAAATATCAGATAGGTTAGGATGATGAATTGTTAAAATACCTATGACTAGAAACTGAAAACTTAAATAATCTTTCAAAAAAAAAAGCTATGTTAATTAGTCTGTTAGGCTATGGTTGTCTAGAGAGGTTGGAATTACATTCATCTATGGTTTATAATAATTGTATAGTGCACTATGGTGATGCTATATTGCAATGTTGCACCTATAAGTTAGCATGGCACTAAATGGAAAAAAATAGTTTCTTGCTTTCTTCCATGATAAGCATTACACTCAGTGATAAAGAGGTAGGCCTACAGCCAATACAACTATAATCTATGAACTATGCATAGGTTTTATTGCCAATCAGCATTAGTTTTATTTACAAGACATGATTTGTTATGTTACGATGCATACATGTTTTTTGGTTCTTAGAACAGATGAATTAAATGCATACTTGAGCAAACAAGGTTTAATTATAGTAATATGACTTGTTTCTGGTAAGAGTGGAGTAATGTCATGCACCACTCGTATAGAAAGAGCTTATAAAAGTCTTTTGTTTCGTGCTCTGATTTACCATGAAAGCATAAGACCCTCATAATTTTCATCATAATTTTTTAAAAAAAAAAATAATTTGGTATTTGATTATTGTCTAGCTAATTCTTTTATTTCATGTGTTTATCTTTCAAGCTCATCCGTACTTCTACTAATTGAGATTTCAAGAATAGCAGGATGCGGACCTAATGATGTATGTTAGCATACTTGAAAATCATACAAGTTGGTACAACACATATATATATACACACATATTTTTCTTAATAGTCTTAATTTGGGCTATTGATTGCATTCATAATTTTGGCATTCTAAAACTGTTTAACTTTTAGGTTAAATATACATCTAATATCAATTGTCTCTTGATCATACTTTCTTATGTTTGTTGTTTAATTTCTCTAATAATGATATAATAATGTGAATTTTAAAAACATATGTAACATCACTAATTGGATTATGCTACAATCACCATAGTTAACAAACATATGTAATAGGCAATATTGCAACTTTTGATAAGGTGCATAATTTAGATCTACATGCATAATCAACATTCACCATACATTATAAGATATTTAATGTAAACACGTGATAATATAATTATAACAGTACCAAATTGTCATAGATTTTTTATTCATTTTCAATTAACTTTTTGTATAGAAACCATAGTATAATTGTTCAAAATTAAAATTAAAAGCAGCCAAATTATGAGAAAGAATAAGATGTTATGGTTAATTTAATGGAAAAAGATTAAAATATTATGTAAATAATAATCATCTTTCATTTGATTCTTAGGACGACCTAAGAGTTCTGATGAGTCATTATTCAATTATTTGAATTATAATAAATAAACTTATTACTTTCATATATATTTAATGATCAACCATGAAAGCAAGATAGTCCTTAAGGAGTTCCATTTTTCTTATTCATGTGCCTTTCACAGACCGTCAAAGAGCAAATAAATTTCAAAGACTATTTTTTAAGTTATATGTACATAAAACTAAAATAAGCTTGTCAATAGAAAACAAATGAAAGAAAAATTTAGATGTTTTTTAAACTGTCAATTCTTCATTATGAGTTGATTTATTTACTTAAGAAGCAAGAAGTTATTATAACCAAGCTCACTTTGAATATTGATTGATTAAGGAAATCCTATGGTGTCTACATTCAATTCATCTTTAGGATTTCCAGCTAGTGAGGAGCTTGTTTGCCATTATCCTTGGAAAAGTAATGGACAAGAGTTAAGGATTGATGGTTTGATCTTTAAAAAACCATGAGCCATGGTTACTACAACTTCTTTATAATCATATCTTTTTAATAAATGAAAGTATTACCTTGTTAAGCTAGACAATATCTCTAACAATGGCAAGGGTAATAGAGTTAGATATGCCCCTGAAGATGGTTTTAATGATGGCTGCTGAAAAGCCAACAATGAGGATCATTCAATTCCCCAAATAGTTTTAACTAGCTACATCTATCTTATGGATCATTAAAAAACCCTTTCTTTGTACTCTCATTAGAAGAAGAATGAGAACCACAAAGAAGCTAATGTAAGCATTAGATTATGGATGAGCATTGATTTGCTTTTGAGTACTTCCAAGAATGGGTTTTATGTCGAATTCATTATAACATTAAAGGAAACGGCATTCAAAAATCGATTTAGATAAAAAGATGCCAAGTAGAGAAAAATGATAGGATTGCACTCAAAATAAGCTTTATCTTGATTGGGTCAAGGAGATTTTTGTTGATGATAATGATTCCATGTAAGTATTGGTGCAGTACGATGCACAAATTAAAGGCTGAAGCAAAGAAGTTAGTATTGCCTTATTGGATCTAAAGTTAATTATTACATGTTATGAACAACAAGAAAAGCCTACCATGGACCATATTCATGCAGTAGAATGCAAAGAGATATAAGAAGGTTATGATTTAAATGATGCAAAGCTTCATGGTGCATCGATAAGAATGCTCTATCAAGAAAAAGAAGAACAAATATCTTTGAGCACATCTCCCTAGTTCAGCTTTTTACTGAAAAAGCTATTAGATTAAGATTTTTTTTTATTTGTTAGTTACTTGTATTGTACTGTGGTTAGATAATTGTAAACTAAAATAATCTAGATTTTGGGTAGACAACATATAATCTATTACTTCTTATAGTTATATAAAAAATAATGTTCTTTCTCTCTCTGTGGCTCTCTCTCTATATGTGTGTTACATTCATGTTTAAATGTGTCTTAATTTTAGGATACTTTTGGTTATGTTAAGAATCTAGGTATCTTACTATTATTATAACAAGCACTTTAATTAGGTTCATGTTTAAATGTATATCAATTTTATCATGTCTCTATTATGATAAGAATTCGGATATCCTTCGTGACCATTACTAACAACTCAAACATGGTAGCTTGTTTGTTATTGTTCAATAATCCTTGTGTCTTTTGTTTAAGTTGATAGAAAAAAATTTAGACTGTTCTCATTGCTGTTTAAGAAAGAAAGTAAGTGCTTCTTTTGCTGTTACCTTAATTTTATTGAACTGTGAAGTGATTATATAAATATTCATTCTGTTGCCATTATGCTAGTAAAAGTTAAAGACTTAGCCTTGGTAACCCTTTGCAATTGTATCATCACCACCCAGTTTTTAACAATAGGTTAACAGAAGGTTATAAGAAAACACATTTGTGCCATTACTTATCCAAATTTAAAATTAATGTAACCTTCTAAACTAGAAAAGCTTGAGCTATTAATTGGCCTATCATATGTTTGTGTTATTGTTGATCTATCATGTGTTTTGATAACTCCGATGTTCACCAATGCTTATGAACTTGTGGCGGCTTTCACGTTTATGACTAAGTTTTGAATAAGACTTAGAAATATAGTTCTCTTAAGTCTTGACAAATTAATTCATTAATTAACCCTGTTCACTCATGTGCAATTGATCTTTGCTTGTCAATGTATCACAACCAGTGAGAATGATGTGCTTATGATTCTCTAATTGATATTCATTAGCATTAAAAATAGATTGCAAAATTAGTATCATGTGTTTTCATATGTAATATGCATACAAGCATGTCATAGTTGATGTCACTAATTCATGGAAAAATTTTCAATTAGTTCTTTTTCCATCTTCTTGTTAATTCTTTTAGTGTATTTATATTGCATTCAGCATATTGATTTCTTGGACAAGGTTCAACAATGTGATCATTAGAACAACCTTATAGCCAAAGAAGCAATGGTATGTCTCTTAGGTTATTGACTTATTCTTTCCTCAACCACTTTTATCCTTTTTTGATAACTAATTGCCAAGTGCTTGATCATTAAAAAAGACATGAAAATCTTGTGATGCTTTCTGGAGATACTGTTAAGCATTCATCACCTCATGAACTTGGAAGTTCACATTTTTAGAAAATTCACAAGTACAAAAAGCAAATGTGACATTGTTATGAACACAAAGTCCCAAGTGCGGGGCCAAGATAGTTACTAGACCAAATTAGGATAAATGGCTTACATCATGTTCTAAAATTCTTTCCAATACATTTTCTTCATTTAGTTATGATTATTATTTCCAATGAAATATATAGCTTCTTGCTAAGCAGTTCTGCCTTAAAAGTATATTTATTTCATTAACTTAAATTGTACCTATTATGTCCATATAGAATTGTAATATGTCATTGAGTTGACATTATATATCTGCTCGTCTTACACCTTCCGTCATCTCTTGCAGTGCTTGTTATTACATAGTATTATGTGGACTTGTTCCACTTGCTGGCTGATGTAGCATACGTGTATACATCTGCCTTCTTTGATTATCCTGATTTAGGCCATCAATCATATTCAATTTTTTTAGTATTTTAGATCTATTTAACTTTTTGTTTTAAAAAGTATAATGTATTTTTAATTCCAACTATTTCAATTATACTTTCTTGTATTTGTGTTTTTATTTCATTGTATATTTTTCTATAAGTTGATTATGATTTTAAATATAAGAGCATCCTGAAAGGGTGAACCAATATGATTGGGTTGAATATTGTGATTGCAATAGGATAAACACATTAGCTTATTGATTTACATTGCAAGGATTGTTGATATGATCCTAATTTCATGCTAATAAGATTTCTCCTTCCTCTTTGACTTTGGTGCTTATTACTTCATTTCCAGTTAAACATTGCCAGCATATGTTCTCCAGCAGGTTCTTTCAAGCCTATTTCCTTTAAAATTCTTATTCTTTTTTTTTTTTTGAAAAAGATAACAACATTTTTTTCAATATTTTCGTAAAAAACCAATCATAAGACAAATCTTTTGCCATATGACGCTGTTGTCATTTCCTTAAGTTCTTCCTTAGAGTTTGAAAAAGTTTTTACTAAGATTTTAGAGTGTATTGCTAGTGGTATTGTAATTGCATCTGTTTAGGATCTCTCACAAGCTGTTTAACGAAATATATCTTCTAGTAAAAGGAACAAATGAACTGTTTTTTTATGTTCTTAATTATACCAATAGTCAAAAATCCTCTTTACAGGATCGAACTCCATCTTAAAAGTATTTATCAACTCATGTTTATAATTATGAGTTATAAGCATATCATTAACGTAGAGTCGCAAGTAAATATTATGTTCATCATGCAATATCCTAGGCAGACGAAAGTATAATATTTACCCTTTTATAACTATTTTTCAATATAATACTATCAATTTTTTCTATTATTGTTTAAAAGACATTTAGACATGAAAATTTTCCTAGAAAGACATGTGATTTTTACTACTTAGAATTTCATCTTTTGGTGCCTACTCCATAGAAATGATTTCTTCAATATTTTCAAGAAATAAGACTCTCAAGTAGATTTTCATAGTTTAGGAAAAGTGCCAAGGATTTGATCCAGGTTAGATCCAATTGCCTGCTTCTTTGTAAGAAGTTGTTGATGATTTTACTTTTATATTTTAAGGCAGGTCTCAATATTTGTATTAAACTTGGGAACACAATGTCTATCACTCTTTTTTTCCATTTCACTCCTTATGACCATATTTTAATGGCCTTTTATTTGTTTGGATTCTTTTGAATATTTATCCAAGTTAGGTTCATTTTTTTGTGAAAAATAAACTTTTTATGAGATTAAAGCATACGTGTGTCGATACTATTTATGCACTTTGATTTGTTAAACAAAATATGACTTATGGTCCAATTAAAAGGAAGTTAGTCTAAAACAAGATGATTATTATTGATGAAGTTGGTATGAAATGAGAGAGCATCTTTCCATCAACAGTTAAATGGTGTGCTTATGAAATATTTTTAGGTTTGAGAATTAATCTATTTTTCCATAGTAGAGAAAGCAAATTGCAATAGCAATTAATAAGGAAAAAGAAAGAAATTAATAAAAGTTCCCATAAATATCAATTATTTTTTGAGAATCATTTAAGTTGTGAAGTAGGTTTCTCATTAATCTTTTGGGCATTTGCTTGGTAACGCCAAATTAATTTCATTTTGATTGTGATCATATTCACATAAACATTACCTCTTTTGTTGATTCTAGATTTTGCCTCGTAACATTTAGACATTAGATGTATTATTACCTTATTTGTGTCAAAAATTTGTATTCTGTTCCAATAATGTTCATTTTTCCATGTAGGATGAAATAATAAAATAAACACAGGCTTGCATTTGTGCTAAAGAAATTTTTGGTAGAGTATTTTTCTATAGTTAGAGATAAACACATAGTGACAATCTTAGCTAGTTGATGCATATTTTTAAATTGTGCATCATAAACCTCCTTAATTGGCCATGTATAAGCATAACCATTGCCCTTAAGCCTCGAATCCTTCATATTATGATTCTAACTAATATTTTTCAATTTTCTAGAGTGTTAGTTCTCATATCTCCATGAGAGCTGCAATGCAGATCCACTTTATATATACATGGATCTTGAGGCTAGAAGGAGACAAACAAACCTTGAAGATATATATGTCAACTACCATGCTAAAGATGATGTACAAATAACCTATGTTGATGCCTTCTCTCACAATGATTGAAATTATCACTTGATTTTTCATAAGAACAATGTAAGATTTCATTTTATACATCTTTCCTCATTTTAATAGTTTTATCGATTAGGATCGGAATGAACTTGCCAAGAGTCTCCTTAATTTGCTACCCCATCATTCATTTGGCAAGTGCTTGAAGAATGTTGGTGGCAAAAACATGTTTCTTTCTTTATACCTAAATGTGCAAAGAAAGATGACAGCTTTAGTATGAAATGATGTGACAATTTACACTATGCCATGTCTTATCACAAGTTTGTGCTTGCAATTGAAAACACTATGATAGAGAGTTACATTATAGAGAAGCTATTTTATACCCTAGACTCGGGTGCAGTGCCCATTTATTTTGGTGCCTTGAATGTTGGGGATTTCATCTCTGCCATTCCATAACAGATGCGACTAAATTTTGCTTTACTAAAGAATTAGCTTTTTATGTAAAAAAGGCTCCTAACGACAATGTGGATTACTCTAAGTGCCTTACATGGAGAATATGTGTTGTATTGGGTGACGATTGGAAGATGCAGGCAATAAGCCTTGATAGCTGACCATGTCAGTTATATGAGGTATTTAGTACAACATATGAAAGAGATGCAAGAGCATGATCAAGTTCTTATTGTTTTATAATTCTATTAGATTACTAATCTTAGTGTTAGTTGGCAATGGTATAGCGATATGACTGGGATGGATAGATGTAAAATGACATGTACAAGTAAAAAGAAAACAAACACTTGATGAATTTCAAAAATGATCACCTTAACCCAAGTTTGGTTTTATTCTTGTTATTTGGTTCTATGATTTAATTTAATTGGAATGCTATGGATCTTTGAAAGAAGGTAGATGGGCAAGAGTTGAAGAACTTTAAAGGATGTTTACACTCATGAACTATGATTGTTGCAATATTAATACAATCCTCTTAAGAAGGATGAATGATACTATTTTGTTAAGTGAAAAGATGTCTTCATTTCATGATAATTGTTTTAAAATGGATGCATGTGTATTGAACCCATATAATAAAAATTCGTCACACAAAGCTAGTTTGTGAGGGAAATGTGTTCAAACACTAATAAACTATTACCTAATCTCATATTTAGTCAATTGCGAACTATGCACTGATTAATTAATGTCGAAAGACAATATTTAAGTGGAAGAATTAGTAAAACCACAAAGAGCTTATGATTTAAATGATCAACAGCTTTATAGATGGGATGCTCTATAGAGAAGAAAAAAATAAATCTGTTCAATAAGGATATATTTTCAAGATGGATAATAAAATTTGTTTGCTTTAGTCTTTTGTAGAAAAAAAAAAAGTTAACTAATTATTTCTATTTAATGGTATAATTAATTATTTACATAAATTGTAAATTTTAAAACCATTTTGGGCAAGTTTCTTTCTCTCTTTATTTTTTATTTACTAACACCAAATTTTGTTTCATTTTAAAGTATTTCTTGATTTTACGATATATTTTTTTGTTATGTTAAAAATATTAGTGTCCTTTATTTAAACTATTATTAAGAACTCAAAATTATGTTAATGTCTCCTATTTTTCAATAGTTATAATTAATTTTATCGGTAAAAGTAGAGAATTATTCTATGCTTAAAAAAATAATGTTAGTTTATTTATTTTCACTATGTAGAAAAAGATTGAATGATCGCAGGATTAATCTGCTTTTTAACACATTAAACAAAATAAAATATTTTTGCAACAAAAGTGTAGAATAAGATACTAAGATAATATATTCTTCTTTGGAATTAAGTGTTGAATCTTCTTATTTTCAGAGCATTCTTGATAGAACCTTTCAAAGTAAAGTTATTGAAGAGTTAGACTTTGCGATCCTTTTGGAACATATTGTCAAAAATAATAATAATAAATTAACACAAACAAAAAGTAAAAATTTGATGCATAATTGCATAAATTAAATAATTTGTGCAGCCTTTTAAATTATTGAAGAAAAAAGTATATAAATCTTATAATGTATACAAAATATTAGTTTAGATTATATATATCTTACTTTTTATCTATGCTTATCATTTTGATTGGTGTTTTAAAATTCCTCTAACTACTTACGTAATGTAAAAAGATAGAAATCTATGTGGTTGATATATTAAATAAATAAATAAACGTCCAAGGCAAAATCGGTTATGATTTCGACAACAAATAAATGTGATTTACTGAAGTATAATTATATTTTCACATGCTATGTTTTGTGCACCATTTAATTATTTTTTATATTTACTGCGACAAAAAATTTATAAATAATTTTTTATATAAATTAAATTTATGTATCTTTAGTTTTATTATTGCATAGATCTTTTAATGAATGACGAGATAATTTAAACTTATTTTTGTAAATTGCATGTCTCTTGGTTTATTTTTTCCTTTGTTATGTGCATCATTTAACAAAGTTGATGATTCTATGATGAACATCTTTAGCTATGTATCTATATGCTAATTTTGTTTAATAACCTTTTGACCTTTTTAACATAAAGAGTAACTTGACATATAACAATAATATCAAATCTATTCCCCGAATGTATAAGTTGTCTTATAGCAAATTTGAATTGATTAGCTTAAAAAAAATGATTGTTATAGTGAACTATCCAGTTTTGTCATGAAAGTTAGTTCATAATATTGACATCTTATGAGGTAATAATTATGACAAATTCATTTTTATATATATTTTTTTAAATTTGAGGTTAGCAAATGAATTATTAAATGATTTAAGTATAAATGTTTAAATTGTTTATTAATTTAAATTTTGTTGATTTTATGAAAAATAGTATCATTTAATAATTTATAAAATAAATAATTAAAATATTTTATTATTTTTATTAATATAATAAAATTATGAAAAGAATTTATTTTTATTTTTTTAAAATAACACAAATTATATGAATAAAAAATAGTAATATGCATAAATCATAACATAAATGAAACGATAAAGTTTTTAACTGAACTACCATCAACTCTTAATGATAGCTAGTAATTATTGTACAATAATGATTTAATTTTTTCTCATACTTCTAAAAGAATTCTCTCTATCTTAATCAAGTCAAATGTCTCTTTGATGCAAAGTAAATCCTACATAATATACTTATAAAATTAATGGAAGCATTAAAAACTTAGACACCAAAAAAAAAAAGTTTGTCTCTTGAGCAACCTTTAATAAAATTGGAACTAGTTGCCAAGTCATGATATTATAAATTATGTAATGCATGTCATCCTTGACATTATAAATTACAGTAAAATCAACCTATTACATACATTCTAGAAATTAAAAATATAAACAGCATAATCTTGAATTTCTAATTTACAATTTTATATATAAAATTTGTAATTTACAACGATTTATAATACATCATAATTAAAATACTGAATTAATAAAAAAATTAATGCATATTTTATGCATAAAATTAAATCTTTTTAGTTAAAGTTTAATTATATTGGTTTTAAAATGATAATGATACATGATAACTTAATGAAATAAATAATGAATAATATATTTTTATGTATTTACTTTTAATTTTAATATAAAAAATTATAAATATATTTTATATTTTTTACAATAATACAAATCATATTACTTAAAAAAATTAATGTAAAATAATTATACATAGATGCCATAAATCAACTATTCATATCAACAATAAATATTAAGAGGTAAATGTTGCACGACACCATTTTAATATTTCCTTCCAATTCATGAGAATGAGTGCATCATCATGTGAATTAAATCACATATGACGTAGTCACAAATTGAAGATTTATAGGCGGACGTGACGACAAGAGTTAGGAGAGTTTGATAAAATTGGAAAGATATAGAGAAAATTCATGTGACGTTTGTGCAAGGATGACACACACAAATTAAGAAATGGTCAAAAAGTTTTTTCTCCTCCCTGATTTCCATCTTGACTATGGTACGTTTCAAATTTTGTAGACATTCATCCATTTTACGCTTTAATCTTCCATGATTTTGTTCACTCACTTTTGCTGCTTGCTACTAATTTGTCCGTTTTTTTTTTTTTTACATTTTTGTTTTAAGATCTACTATAAGATTTGAGTATCGTGTCATATATCAAGGAGAATTCATAGGACAGTTATTGTTAAATTTGGTAGCTAAACTCTTTGTCATTGTGAATTGAACTATGTGTTCGTTGTTTTGTTTAATTTTAGTTTATTTTGCCTAATATACTATATAGCATGATTTTTCTTGTAAGAAATATTGAATCTTACTTTTATTCATCCTTTCCACTTTAGTTAACATGTGATTTTCCCAGTTCTTTGTCTTTCTTATTGAACTGTTTCCATGTTCCTATGAGAGATACTTGTGGTTGCTTTCGATGCTTTCAATTTGTTGGCTTTGTGCTTAGTCATTGAATGTTTTTCTCTTTTTAATTGAAAATTTTTCAAAACTAATTGGTTTTTGTTTTTATGGCACAATTAGTAAATGTTAGTCTAGATTTTTTGTTTAGTTGAATTGTTTTTTTATTTTCATGTATGATAGATCTAATTATATATTAGGCTTTATTATTTATTATTAAGCCAAATTATTTATTGGGCCTAATTATTTGCAAGACCTAATTATATCTTAAGTCTAACTATAATTTGGTCCAATTATATATTAGCCAAAATTATATCTTTGGTCCAAATTATTGCCAAGTCCAATTATTTGTCGAGCTCATATACACTAGCTTTAATTCATTATTGGGCCCATTTATATTTTAGACACGATTATTTATTAAATCCATTCCATTTTTTAGCCCAGTTACTTCTTAGGATCAATTATATGTTTCAATGAGTTTGTTTTACTAACAATTTAGGTTCTTTTTACTTGCTATTTTGTTAGTTAATTAGGAATTTTTGGTTCATTTTTATGCATTTTTTATATTTGTTTTATAATTATGTTTGTTAATTGTGGTGCCTAATTTTATTAAGGTTATGTCTCTAGGAATGAATAGGATACGTGATGTCTTTATAAAAAAGAGATAAATTCCAAGAGGCAGGCGTGACTACAAAGAGATAAGTACTAGAAAGGGATAGACATCAAAAGGAAATCAACACTAAAATGAGATATATTCCACAAGGATAAATATGAAAATGAGAAAAATAATAGAGGTTCATAGACTCATAAATGAGATATACACGAAAAAGATCCCATGGAGATTATAAACAGACGAAGAGGGAGATTGAAAAGGGAAGATCTAAGAACACAAGATCAGGATTAAAAATTGAAGTTTTTCTCGAAGTTTATTAAAAAAAATTAATTTTATCTCTCTTTTCTTTTGTCTTTGATTTTGTTATTTCTCCGTTATGAATAAAAACTAAACTTTTGATTAGAGAAATTGGATGAAGCCTACACATTAAAATTTTAATAACATAGCTTAAAGTAATCAAATCTTACTTGCTATTATCTAAATTAATAATTTATAAGTTGTTTAAATCTTAACAGTTAGTTAAGTCTTTAAGAGAAGAATTTAAACTTCATCTTGCATTATTTTAAATGATTCATGTATTTGCAGATTTGAGACATCATATATTAAGCTCATTTTTTATTATACTTAATTAAATTTTAAGTCCAACAAAGTCTTAAACACAATTAAATCTTAGGCTCAATTAATTATTTGGTTTAATTAATTGTTAGGTTCTATTACATCTTAGACATAATTATTTATTAAATCTATTTTCTTATTATGCCCATTTTTATATTCAATCCAAATATTTACATGACTTACTTATATAAGTTTTTATTAAATCTAATTAAATCTTAGACTCAATGAATTGCTAGGCCAATGAATTATTAGATGTAAATAACTATTAAGCTTAATTACATATGAGAGCCAATAAATTTTTGTGCATGACTAATTATAATTAGGCTCAAGCACCATAGGCCAAATTAATAATTAAACCTGTTAAATGTTAGGCCCACTTCTATCTCGAACTAATGTACACTATACCAATTACATATTAGGTCAGCTTATTTATTAAGACCAATTATCTCTTGACTCAAATTAATATTTACCTATGATATTATTTATCCAATTATATATATACATATATATAAGGCCTACTTATATTATATGCCAAATTTGTTAAAGCCCCAATTTGAAGCCCATTTAAAGTCAAATTATGCATGCCATTATTTTGTGAGCTCACAAATATTACCCAAATTAATTAGATCAAATTAATTAATAAGCTCAATTATGTATTTGACCCAACTATTTCATTAAACCATGTATATAATAACCTAAATTTTTAAAGATCCAATTAAATCTTAAGTCTAATTAATTCTCAAGCACAATTAATTGTTATACTCATCAAATCTTAAGAGCTATTATTTTGTTAGCCTAATTTAGGTTTTAGATCCAATTGTTAAGATTAATTATTTATCAAGTCAAATTTTATAATGTACTATTTTTTTATTAGATCCAATCAAATTTCGAGCTTATTAATTATTAGGCTTAATGAACTACTAAGTCCAATTAATTGTTAATCCCAATTACATATTTAACTCGAATAAACATTAGATAAAATTAATTTTAAGATCTTATTATTGCATGATTAATTATACCGAATTAAATCCCTCATAATGGTCTCTTGCTTCAATGGCTGTGACCTCCTCACCATCCTCCTTGCTCTACCTCAAAACTGACTTTCACCTCTTTATCAACATAGTTGATTACAACTATTCTTTCACTGCATCAAGTACAATATCTTCAACTTTGACCTTTACACCAGTTTATTAATTGATTTGCAACATGGTAGTGGCATCTTCTCTAGTAGCACCATCAATTTTTAGGAGCAGGATACAGTACACAGAAAACTATGCCATAAGGACAAGACTTTTGAGGCTGCTTCTATGTTTGTAGCTTTCCTTTACCATCCAACTCCATAAAGTCATGGTCATGGGGTCTCTTAGCGAGCATTAAGGGATTGGATATGCTAAGAGATTAGGAAGCAAGCATGTTCTACAACATTCATGATAGAAACACTACAACAAAAATGCTATTAGTTTACAGTAAATAGTTCATAGTTTTAATAACAACTGTGAATAAATATTGATTAGTTCACAGTTGTACCAAACCTATGAACAAAATAGACCTTTATTAACAGATGTTATTAAAACTATGAACAGAGTTCATTTTTGTTCACAATTATCAACATAAATGTGAACAAAAGAAAACTTTTATTCACAATTTTACTGTAACTTTTATCACTATTTTTCTTCAGAAAGATAAACTTCGTTGATTCTTTTTCTCCACTTGCTCAGGTAGTAAACATTAGGTATGAAGTGCACACTATAAAGAGAGCCTCTCCGGGTTCTAGATCTGCAAACCAAACATTCGGCCTCAACTATTTGCATTGAAGGATTTAAGAGTATGGTTCTACTTACTTTTGGGTTCTAGAACTGGCAGATTGAATCTCATCTTTTTATCAGTAATTTTATTCCTTTCTCCCAAAATTACGTGCTTATCTTCTTTGTTAGAATGCAAAAATTATTGTTCTTTGATTTTTTGCTTTTAGTTTCATTATTTTTAAGCCAAAATTTGGATGTGGTTCTATTTCTATTGAGATTCTAGATATGTGCATGGTTCTACTTTCATCGAGATTTTAAATTTGTTTTGGGGTTTAAAATGCGTGTTAAAGTCCCAGATTTGTGTTGGGATCCTGAATCTGTGTTGGGGGTTCTATATCTGGGTGAAGGGTTTCAGATCTAGCTGGGAGTTTTAGATATAAGTGAGGGGTTTTAAATCTGGGCTGGGGGTTTTAGATCTGGATGAAGGGTTTCAGATCTGGGTAAGGGGTTTGAAGGTTCTAAAACTAGGTGTAGGGTCTCAGATCTAGGCTAGGGATTCCAGATCTGTGCTGGGGGTTCCAAATCTAAGTGTGGGATTTTAGATCTGGGCTAAAGATTCCATATCTTGGTGGGGATTCTAGATCTATGCTGGGAATTCAAAATCTGACTGTAGGGCTTTAAATCTGGGCTAGGGATTCTAAATCTTGGTTGGGATTTCAGATTTATGTTGGGAGTTCTAAATCTAGGTGCGAGGTTTTAATTTGGGTTAGGATGTCAGATCTATGCTAGGGGTTCCAAATCTGGGTTCGGGGTTTTAGATTTGGGCTAGGGATTCTAGATCCTAGTTGAGATTTCAGATTGATACTAGGATTTTTAAATCTAGGTGCGAGGTTTTAAATTTGGGCTAAGGATTCCTAATCTTGGTTAAGATTCTGGATCTATACTGAGGGTTCCAAATCTAGGTGCAAGATTTTAGATTTGGCCTACGGATTCTAGACCTAGTTAGGGAACTAGCTCTGGGTACGAGTTTCTACTTCCATCAAGATTTCAAATCTTGGTGTTGCTCTATTTCTATCGAGGTTTCACATCTAGGTTGAGGATTTCAAATTTATGCTAGGGATTCCAAATTTGTGATGAGGGTTCTAAATTTTGGAGTGAGGTTTTACTTTCATTAAGGTTCCAAATCTAGACATGGTTCTACTTCCATCGAGGTTCCAGATCTAGCATATTAAAATCTTGGCCTTCACTTATTGCAACAAAGGAAGATGTGGTTCTACTTCCATCCTGGTTTCAAATCTAGCTGATTAAAAAGAGGTATTCACTAATGAGGGCTCCATATATGTGATGCAAGAAGATATAGTACAATTTTGTCACATGGAAGAGATAAGTGTTACCATCATTCAAACTTATATTGTGTAGGTATTTTCTTCTTTCATTAGTTTATATATTGATCTTACAATTATGTCATATTCATATTTGTATGTGTTTTTTATATTTTCAGTAAACTTCACAAAGATTTGGTTGCATTGTCTTCAATCAAAATATTATATTTATTGATCTGTCGATGTTATCAGTTATGAGCGATATAAAGATAAAAGATCAAGCTCATCATATTGCAGCTAGATTAGCTTAAACATGTAACAAAGGAGTAGTGAACTTCCCGTATAATATCATGTAAGCATGCACTTAATTTTTTTTAATTGCACTAGTTAAATAACTAATAATTTAATTTGCTTAATAATTTAGGATTCATTGGATGTTGGTGATTGTTGAGTCGTGGGCGTTCACATATATAGTTTTGATCCTCTAGGGCATGGTTCTCGCACTGAGTTAGACATGCTTATGTCCGTGTGAGTTCAATTATTTTATACTTACATTAGTATATGTAATTGCCATTTCAAAATTGGTAATATATATTTTTTTCAGCTCTTTTAGAATGTTCTTCGCAATAGACATGCCATCCATTAGCCGACAGAGTTGCCAAAGTATTGTCGCTAAGGTATGAATGTTACGGACCATATGTTATATTAAATTTTATTATTTTTAGTCAAGTAGTATAACATCTAAATTATGCTAATGTGGTGTCTACGTCAACCTTCTAACCATGAATGTGGATACTATGTGATGAAATACATGAGGAATATCATTAACAAACATAACAATAATGTACCATGCTTGAAAACTATAAGTTTTTAAATGATTTGTTTATGTAAAATGTTGTGTATAATATTGTAATTATAGTTATACTAACTTTTATGTTTTTCACATGCACAGCTAATGGATATTGATACCTACAGTCAGTCTTAGCTTGATGATATCAAACAAGAGTTTAGGCAATACATATAGAGTATTATGTTAGGATTTAGGTAAAAGTGTAGGACTTATATTTCAAATTTCAGAATACATTATATAATTGTTAGGAATTGTAAGTATCAATCTTTTAACTTGTATTGTAAAAGTAGCGTTAATTTGTAAATTAATTTTCCCCCACGTGTTTCATACATAGCTAGATGTTTATATGGATGAGAATTATGATTCATTATAGTTTCAAAATGGTAATCAATATGTGTTATGTTGAAACGTATTATAATGAAAGAAGTGATCATGAATGTGTGCTACATTGGATTAAAATATGTTGTGAATGGATGATGGTGGTGTTAGATTATATTGAGGCATGTTAGATTGCTCTAGAGAGTGTTGTCATGAAAAAAGTAGTTGTGGTGCATTTGATTGTATTAAAGTGTGTGAATACTATGAAAGTGCTCTTTGATTAAAAAAGTGGTGGTGGTGTGTTACATGTTATTGAAGTGTGGCAGTAGTGTTG
Organism: Moringa oleifera; assembly: GCA_021397835.1. Taxonomy (NCBI): domain Eukaryota; kingdom Viridiplantae; phylum Streptophyta; class Magnoliopsida; order Brassicales; family Moringaceae; genus Moringa; species Moringa oleifera. The sequence continues at coordinate 1,667,781 of JAJFZO010000446.1, read as the reverse complement.
AAATAATTGTTATGATATATATTGTCGTATAATTTTTTTAAGAAAGTTTAAGTTGTTGCATTAAAGTGTGTTAATGTCTATTGATAGAATGTATAATATGAAGAAGAATTAGTATATTGGATGTATTAATAAAAGGTGTAGTATGAAAAAAATTTTGATGGTTTATTTCCTTATTGTATGGAACATTCTTTGGATACTTTCAAATTTGGATTTTGGGTAAAGAGGAAAATGTGAATTCATAGGCAAAAAATTTTGATTGTGGAAAAAAAAAAGTAACTAAATAATAATTAAAAATATGAATTATAATTATAAATTAAAATTATTAAATAATTAAATAACGATTCAAATTCAAATTATTAAACATTAAAAATAAAAAATTAAATAATAATTCAAAATTTTAAATATTTATCAATTTAAATTTTGATTTTTTTTGTTTTTTAATATTTTAAAATAAATAAATAAAAATTAATTATACTTTATCCAAAGTTCTAACAAAATTATGGATCAATATTCATAAAATAATTTAAATTTTTTAATCAAAAATAATTTATTAATTAAACAATAGTTCACAATTATATGACTGTGAACAAAATCAAAAATAACTATGAACTAAGGCTAGTTTTATTCACAGTTCTAGAACTGCGAATAAAACCTTCAATGAACTATGGACTATAACCTCTTTTATTTACAATTTAAAAACTGTGAATAAAAGTTTCAATGAACTGTGAACTATTTTAACTGACTTTAATTCATAATGTTATAGTTCACAGTTTTAGAACTGTGAACAAAAGCTGTTTAAAGCTGTGAATAAAAGGCTATTTTGTTGTAGTCAAATATAAAGTCAATCGACATGATAAGAACATCAAGCTAAATCACAGCCATGATCAAGAATCTAAAATTGAATGCATGGTTAACTATTTGATTGATGTACGAGATCATAACTTAACCTTTGAAGGTTGCTTTCCACATAGTTAGACTAGTAGCATAACTTTAGAAGTCATTCAGTTTTGCCTCTTTTTACATCGTAAAAGTGGTCGCAATGGCACTACCAATAACAAGAAAATCTCATTTTATGCCTTTTTCCTTTGATCTACTCAAAACCTTAAGTTGTCTAAAAATAATATCAAACAAAAAAAAATTCTCATTCCCAAAGAATGTCAAACCAATAACAAGTTTAAAACTGTGTTTATCTTTGAACATATCTTTATAAGAAAGGAGAGAACTACACCACATGAGAAGCACTGTCCATACTCTACTGAAGTTTTAAGGACTTAAACACTAGAAAACTAGCACCTATGGTAATAATAAAATTTCATTTTAAACCAAGCAAGTCAACTAGCCTGCTTTATCTCCCTTGTTAATTAATTAAAATAATGTCATGCCTAGGTCCTCATCCCATCTTTTCCTTCATGATACTCAATAAGCAATATTAAGCAAGATAGATGCCTAGGTCCTGATCTTTTTCTATTGTCTATCGTCCTTCAACATTATGATTACCATGAAATTAAAGGAAAAGCAAGAAAGATAGTTGGGTTTCAATCTTCAACTAATGCTACCGTATTTCGAAATAGCCTCGTTTTGATGCTACACGTTGATATCATAAGCAAAATTATTTCAAATGAATTCATTCGTACCATGTCAAATCCTACAGCACCTTATCATAAGGGAGCATATTTCATTAACAAAAGAATAGGAAAAAAAATCTATGGAAATTAAGCGTACTCTAACCGTGGATGTATCAATCAATCAAAACGAATAGAAGCTTAGCAAGGATTTAACAAACCTACAATTTTATATAATTGCAAATCCGCGAGCTCTCTGCATGCTTTAACATGAATTTCTAGGTAATGGCAGAAGCTAAAAAAAACAAGAGCTAGTGTGCAAGGAAACCAAATACGACACTATTTAATCTTAAGTATTTGATTTTATAGATCCTATCGCTATAGTTCACCCGACTAAAACGGGTTGGTCAATGATTCTTTGGTTTGGGTTGTGGGATCAGTATAAACCTATTATTACTGATTGCTTGCTTGTTTATTCTTCTTGTTGGGCTCGGCTATAAGTCCGACCATGAAGGCTATAATGGTAATTTTAAGAGACCAAATTATCACTAGCTCATAGCTCAGCAGCCTCACAAGTAATTCATGTTTCAACTTTTATTTTTCTCTTTGTCAGGCTGCATTGTAACTCTAAAAATCTTGTTCTGCTTAAGGTTAATTACATCTATGAATAATTTCTAAAAGTTTTATTAATAATCTAAATCATTTTAAATTTTAAATTAGTGAAATATTTACACATCATAATTTATAAATAAAATAAAATAAAAAACATCACATAGTTATTGGTATGAGGCTATAAGTTTATATATATATGTTTATATTAGATTACTAAGTAATCAAAATATTCTTGATCCAATAATTTAAAATTCATAGGTCTTTATCATTTCATGTTATTTATGATATTTCAGTAATTTATAAATCATTGATGTTTCCAAAAACTAATTATTCCTATATGAACCTAAAATATTTATGTAACAATAGAAATTTTTATAATAAAAGATGAAAATTTTGCTCATAATAAAAAAGAAAAATATATCATCTAATGATGGAGAAGACTCTAATGTTTAAGTTAATTTATATTTTTTATAAAATAATAATAACATAAAATATATATTACTTAAGTTTATTTAAATTTTTTATGTAAAGTTATCGTGTCTCTATTTTCTTTATTTTATTTTTGAAAAGTATTAATTATGAAATGAAATAATTTTCACATTGCCTAAGTTGGCTTGCATGGTTTGAGTGGTGATATTTGGCAAGAAAGATGATCAACCTAGTAAAAAACAAGTAATGAGGCTAGATAAATTTCTTGAAATTTCTATCTAAAGATAAAATAGATGGTAGGTTTTTTCTCCGGTTTCTCATGAGACTTATGAGGCAACCAAGACTCGAATAGTTTTATAATTTTTGAGTTTGTTTGAAGTTGATTTTCTAGTAATGTATGTGTTCATTGTGCAAAAGTGAAAACTAACATTATGTTTTTTTGGTTTTTTTTTGGGTTCGTTTTATGTATATGTTCTCATGATTCTTTTTGTGCCTGTTTTTTGGTAATTAGGCAAATAATTAATCAAGCTAGATGAGATTGTCAGATCAATTTTTCATTATGCTCAAGATTGAAAAAATAATTATTGCTTGGTTTACCATAGCTTCCATTGTTCTATACCCTCTTACATAAATAACCTATGTTCGATTCAATTCTTTATTGTTTGTTTGTTTGTTTTTCCATTAGGTTCTTTGTCTTATCCTTTGGAAGAGTCTATCTAAAGGTCGGAGCTTAATCATTCGGATTTTACCAAAATTAAGATTTCACTAATGACATTATGATGGAAATTCACGTATTTTTCATTTCCTACAATATTGAATCAATCTAGTAATTCAAATTAACCATGAAGATTGAAGAAGGGACATGTGAACCCACATTATGTGGAGGAATAAGTCACAAATTCGTTAAGCATAATTAGACATGTTGCGAATGGTCTAAAAATCTATGACTACTTCTTTGTTTTCCACAAATTTAATCCCTTGTTTATTAGCTTCACTATGTCTTCTTCTTTTCCACATGTCTTTTTCATCAATTTTAATTAAAATAAAAAGTCACATCCCTTCATCAATTCTTGAATTATAGGAATCCACCATATGTTATTTTATAATTTTAATATGATACAATAACAAAGTTCCAAATTGACATTTATTAAAGAAAAATAAGTATGAAAGATAACAACACAAATTATTAATTAAGCACAACATATGCAAGAAGAGGGACTTGAACTTGCAGCTCTTGCCTCATTTTGAGATATTTTTATTAATTAATAATTTTTAGGCTAAAGATCTTATAATACCTTGATATTTATCCTCTATTACCAATCAAATTTTCATGTTTAAAAAATAATAAATTGAACCTTGATCTATCAATTCAGTTTAAATTCAACCTTAACAAAAAATTTAAAAATGGAGGATATTCAAATTAAAGATCTCATATAATAAAATTTGACTTGAGATTTTTTATAAATATAAAGAAATATTTAAGCTACCCTCACAATAAGTTTCAAAATTTTTTAATATTAAAATTATATTTTTTAAAATTTAAATTGTTAAAAATTTAAAAAATTCAAAAAAAAAAAAAAAGATCTTACATCAAAACTTATTCAAATTTGGGTGATGGACCTACAAAGAAGTAAAAATTCATTTGAGTCATTTTTTAAGCATTTTAATGATGAAAATATTTTAAGATTCAATTTAGACTAAATTGATAGATCAATGTTTGATTAATTATTCTTTAAATTTGAAGTTTTAATTGCTAACATAGGGTAAATATTAAGATTTCGTAGGACTTTTAGCCTAACTTTTAATATAGTGATGATAATCATGTATAATTGAAAAAGATTTTTAAAAAAGAGGTGAAAATTGAAAGTGTAAAATGCAAAACTCAAACCATGAGATTTTTTAATTGGCCTTTTCTTTTATGACCTATTTCACTACCTTTTTACTTCTACTTCCAATAATGTTTTAGCAACTTATAGTACAATTTGCTTCCAATTTTAACTTAAACTGATCGAATTCCTCTTGTTCTTCATCATTGTCTCTATAAATTCTTGCAGTCTCCACTTAATTTCCCACTTTTGATGCAAATATCTTTTAATCCTTCTTAAATGTCACTTCTGCATACATTTTAGTCACGGTTTCAATTGATATATATATATATATATATATATATATTATCCTTCTCAAATCATATGGCAATTCTTCAATTTACAGATGGGTAATCATTCCTTCCTCACTCTCTATCCCTTATCTTTCTCTTTTACGTATATATTTAATATTCATTTAAAATTATGGTAACTACACCTGTGTAAAAAGCTATCAAATAATTTAGGATTCCTTCAAGCCAAGGGCTATTGGCCACATAAGAATAAGCTCTTGGCACAATAGTGATATTTTAAGTTACAAACTCTCAATAAAGATTGTAATGTTTGTAAATTTTTTTTCTGAGCTACCTTAGGTATTGTGTACTAATATGCACAAATTCCTTGTAGATAAAAACAAGTTGAAAGGATCTTTGTGTTGTTGTCCTCAACATATATTAGTAGCCTTTTAGATCAAATTCCATGCTTGGTGCGTTTTTTTCTTGTTATATGTAAATTTTTATTCAAAGCACACAAAAAAGAGAACTTTTGTGCATTCAAAGCTCAATATGTAGATTCTTATTTGAGAGATTTCTTTTTTCATGGCAACTAAGAAATAATAACATTGAGACCAAAATAGATTTAGTGCCTTATTTTTTTGCCATGGATTCCCTTATGTTCATACCTATTGATGGGAGATTCTAATAACATGTGTGTACTATTAAAATTTGTGTGTACCTTTATGAGTGTGAGCAAATATCGAGAGTTGTTTGAATCAATGTGTAGCTTGTTGAAATTGCTTATTATTAAATGTGCATTTGTTGTGTGGGGATATTTATATGACATTGCTTATTATTAAATGTGCATTTGTTGCGTAAAGGTGCTTATGTGACATTGTTTGTTATTAAATGTGCATTTGTTGTGTGGGCTTGTTTATGTGATATTAGCTTATTGACATCATAATCATATAATAAGCAGATCTATGATTTTACTTATTTTAAAGGTCAAAACACCAATTAAATAGTAAAGAGGCTAAGAAATAGATTCCTCATTTCAATAGTGCTAATTTTGTAACTTAACTTTCTTAGTTAAGAATTATGGAAACACTATAGTTTTTTATATTTGATTGCCTTGGTTGTTTCTCTTTTAAGTATGCACCTGCCATGATGATTCGATTGCTCTTAATTATTGCAAAAATTTGAAGCAGTTGGAATTTAATGTATTCTCAAGCGGTGCCTCTCTAAATCTTCCTTGCTTATGGCCTAATCTATTAAGTAATAGCTGAGGATTGCCATGCTGGTCTTCAATTAGAATCTCTTGTCTATATGAAATGTTGAGGGAGAGTTGTTTGTTGTTATTATTATCATTATCATTATTATTATTACTATTATCAGTATTATTATTATATCAATATATTTCTTTACCTATAAGATTGTGAATTATTATTTTATAATTAGTTCTTTTATAATATTTGTGCTAATGTTTAGGGCATAATTCTTTTATGGCACCTAAATTTTCTCCATAGTTGCGTATTGGTCATTTAAAGATTACAAATTATTTTCATGTTATTTTCCACTTATTTTATGATTGTGCAGAAATATCAAAAAGATATTAGGTTGATCTTGGATGACTCCATAGTTGACGAGCTGTGTACTCATTGCTTGTAGATAGCATATCGTAGATTTGATATGATATCTAAATGCTAAAATAAGATGTTTACTCTAGCTTTACAGTTACTACATTGAAGATAAACAAATATGAATTATTTAAACTGATTAAAATAGATTAATTATTTAATTTATGTCCTAACATGGCCCTTCACATGCAAGCACTCTGTGCACTTGAACTTAAAGGGAAAGTAGCTATGCAATTTGATGAAAAACTAATAGAGTTGTACAAAATTCCAAGTGTGAGCACTTTGTTGAATGAATAATGATGAAATAGGAGAATTACATAAAGACTTACTTTTTCATGGTCTCTTGAGGCACTATTTTATGCTGTTTAACAAGGCTCATCTCACCAATTATCTTAAGCAAAGATAGAAGATAAGTAAAAGAATAAATAATCAATGGCCCAGAGATAACATGGTTGCCCTATGGCCCTTTTGTACTTGACCCCTAAAGAAATGTGGACAATATATTCTCTTTTGGCCCCTAGAAAGGTGCAAACAATTCTAACAATGTTGGTTTTCTAGGTTTTTGACTTATGAACTCATAAGCATGGTTGGTTAGACTAGGAATGGATAGTTTGACATTTTGTTGTTACCTTTTTGTAAAGTTGCATGCTATATATAATAGATTATCTTATGACCTTTGCCACCATTTATTAATGCCTTTGGTAGCCACTTAGGGAGATTTTATTGTTCACAATCAACTTTTACTATAAGAAAACAAATCTTTTATGACGGGTAATACCCGTCATAAAAAGCTTTTTATGACGGTCAAGAAACTATCATTATAAGTGATGACATAGAAACTTTATGACGATCTAAAAGACCATCATAAATTTTTGACGATTTTTAACCGTCATTAAAAAGTTAAAATATTAATGACAGTCTATGAGGGACCGTCATAAAAAACTTATGACGATCCATAATAGATCGTCATAAAATATATTCATGATATCATGACGGTCTTTGTGACCGTCATTAAAAAAAAATTAATTATCAACGGTTTTTGTGAATAAAAGAAATGTATACTTTTTATGATGGTTTTTATGACTGTCATAAAAAATATATATTTTTTATTATATATTTTCTTATTAAATAATCACAAAATTTTTTTATAATTTTTGTTAATTAATTAATATTTGTCATTTTTTTTGTAATTATAGTCAAACAATACAAAAATGTCAAACAAAAAAATTACATGTATTTATAACTACAACTATTATCATTTTACAAAATATAATAATATTAAGTATCAAAAATAAACAAAATATCTACAAATTAAATTATACAATTGTTATTTTCATTGCTCCGTTCTACCATTACATTAAAAAATACCCAGTGAATTAGATATGTCACTCCTGCAATAGTTATAGAAAAGATACATTATTATATAAGCTCTATTTATCATATAATTAATTTACATATCAAAATAAATAAGCAATTGTAATAAAACTAGAAAATCAAATATAATAAAAGGTTGGGAATGCATCTAGATGTCAAAAATATAACTTCTTGTAACCTATAAGGTATATATTAATCATAATATACAATTTTGTATTCTAGTTCCCTACATTTAGGTATCAAAAGTGTAACTTCTTGTAATGCAATAGCAAGAGTGAAAATTAACTGATTATGAACATATTTATTTCATATGCATGCTTGAATACTTGTTTTTTGCTTTACCAACTACTTAAAGATGACGGTTACAGAATTCTCAATAGAATTGACAAAGAACTCAATAGAATTAGTAGATGGCTCAATGAATAGAATGAGCAGAGCGTTCAATGAATAGAATTAGTCCATCATAGTTGAATTTAACCAAGCCAAACAAAAAACAATTAAAATAAAACCATTAGTGAGCCAACAAGGATTACATACCTGGCTATGATAGTAACTATTGTACATGCATAGCCCATTCACCACGTACTTCATCAATTTCTTCATTACTATATGTATCTTTACCATCAAACTTTAAGATTAAAAGACAAAAGAAGATAACATAATCAATTTGATATTATTTATAAATATGAAATATTTAATATGTAAATAAAACAAATAATATGACCTTCTCACAAAGAATTTTTGGACTACAGATATTTAATATGTAAAGTACACAATCATTTGGGCAAGCATGTATTTTCTCGTAATGTAAACCCAATGCGTTCATAGTTTTCTTTTGCTTCATACATTGATGTAGGGATTTCATTTCCAGTAGGAAACATATCAGATAAACAACTTAACAAATCAAAAAAGCTCTTACTGACCACCCATATTTTCCTTTTATATTATATAATCTCATCAACGCAGACAACTTAGTATATTTCGTATTACGAGGATATAAAGGCTTTTCTGCATCTTTTAGTAAGTTCTAAAATAATTTGGGATCATTATAACGATATTCAAATGCATCATTAACCATGTCTATTGTATTGTCGATATGATAATCCTTGTAAGATTCATCAAAAATTGATTTCTTATTTGTGCAAGATCTAGAAGAACACTCTTCTCCATGCTAAATTCATCTCTTATACCTTTGATTAATCCTTTTACTAAACAAATTATACTTTACTTCTTCAACACTTAATAATGTCAAATTAGCACATGATTGACAAGGACATCTAATGAATGTAGGATCTTCACAATGAGAAATGGCAAAAGCAAGAAACTTATCCACTCCATCAGAAAACTCCTTGGACAATCCATTCAAGTGCATCCAAGATTTATCCATATTTTATCCTATGATGACAAATAAAAAAAAACTCACTTATTATGCATGTTTATTATGTATGTAATACATATCATGTAAAGTAATGTTATTGAAAAACTAAAATAGGAAACAAGGTGCCCACTAGACTAAAAGGCCTTAGGCAAAGCGAAAACTATTTCTTCTAAACACATGGTACATTAATAGATTACTAAGGAATTACCAACCTAAAATGATGTTAGCTGTGCAGAAAAAGTAACGGCTTCTGTTTAAAAGGTTTTGACTTTTCTTTCAAGTTCTATTAATATGTAACAAGCTCTCCTTTCCTTCGAACGAGCAACTGACTATCACAGCAATTACCCTGCATGATGAACCATATCATCTGTGAGAAAAAAAAAACCTTTATTACTAGCACTGCAAAAAAATAAAAATGTTCCACTTTAACTGAAGTACCGGAGTATCAATAAACTTTTTTTCTCAATGATCATTCTCTTATCATTGGTTTGTCTTTGCTTCAACTAAAATAAGCCCTAATCCATCAAGTACTGTGTGTCAACAAGACACACTAGTTATCAATTATCCAAAATATTTATAAAACTAATATTTTCTACCATGATTTACTTAGAGTTTCTAGTATCACAGTGGAAATTAAATTGGAATTCAAAATGCCAAAAAAAAAAATACTTAAGACATGCAAACTGTTTGATAAATTGATAAAGACACAGTTATAATAGAAATTGAGTGGAAGTTACAGAATTCTTCAAGGAAATATTAGCAGTCTTTTATGGTAAGCAACATGGATTACACTATATAGAGAGTCAAGGATTCAGTTCATGTACTAAATGGCAGTCCTATGGTTACTGCAAAACCAAACTAAGCCTGCTCTGCTAGCTCAATTATTTCCAACTAAATAATTAATAATTATAGGGTTACCAAGCTAAATTACAAAGATGTAAGAGGCACATCATTTACTATAAACCAGTAACAAGACTTTGTTAAACTATGGATAACAAGAATTAACAACCATTCACAGAGCAAGATAAGATCTTTAATTTAGACAAAAATAAAGCAAAATTACTTCAATAGGATGCATCCTAACAAGTTACAGCTCGAAACAATGACTGTCCAGAAAAAAATGTGCAATTCACTTGATATATCTTAAGTTGGGTGGTGATTGCATTCCAAGAATATAAACAACAACATTAATTTCCAAATTCATAAAGAACATGCTCCAGTAAAAATTTTGTCCCTTAATTTACTTATAATTTCTAGTATCACAAGAGTAACAAACATGGATATCATCCGACAATGCATAATTGGAAAGAGTAAAACTAAGTAAGAAATTGCAAGACTTGACAAAAAAATCTCTCATTTCTCTTACAATCCCAGATGAAGGTTTGATTAGTTTTACATACCATTTTTCTAAGAATATAAACAATAACATTAATTTCTAAATTCACAGAGAACATGCTCCTGGAAAAATTTTCTCCCTTCATTTACTTACAATTTCCAGTATCACAAGGATAACAAACATGGGTATCATCCGACAATGTACAATGCCAAGAGAAGAAAATTTTAGAACAAAACTAAGTAAGAAATTGTAAGACTCAACGAAAAAGTCTCTTTCTCTCTCTAACAATGTGAGATGAAGGTTTGATTAGTTTTACATACCATTTTTCTTGCTTTATTGGTATCATCCGATAGTGCACGAAGCCTATTTCACAAAATTTCTTGAAAGAACGAAGCTTTGCATTGATTATATGACATCAAAAGAGAGAAATCTCTGTTTCAAAGACTGGTATTTTCGGGGGAGAGTGAGGAAGAACACTGTCAGTGCGTGGATGAAGATCTTTAAGTATTACAGTACATCATGTATACTGTTTAAATTTTATTACTATTAAAATTATTACATAAGATTTTCGTTGACCGAGTGGTAAAGTCTCATAAAGTTGATTAAGAGAGTCTGGGTTCAAGTTGGCCTTTAGGCTTTTTTTCTCAAAATAATTCAAACTTCTGTTTCATTAAACAAACAACATAACAAAACAAAAGCAGCTGTGGAGCAAACGGTTGTAAGCGTGGAATAAGATTCAGCAGGACTTGGGTTCGAGTCTGCTAGTTTGCATCTTCAATCAAGTATTTGAATTAAATATAAACTTATAGAAAAACATATCATATGTTTTCATTTGGTTAGATGGCAATGGTATTTATCAATCTCTCCAAGAGAGATTGCGTTCAAGTCTCCATCATATTTTTTTTTTCTAATTACAGATTTTTGATGATGGTCTTTCAAGACCGTTACGTATTCAATTTTTTAATGACATTCATAAAAGACCGCCATAAAATACTGTCATTAAAAACAAATTTTCTTGTTGTGTTTCTTTGCCAATTGATTTGCATTGGTTGAGATAACATCTTTTTGTCGCAAAATGTAGTGTTTATGAGTTGTATATGGTTTTAGCTATCATTTGCACCTATAATGGCACATTTTAGTAGGCCTGTAAGTTCCTTCTATTTTCCTTTTTGGAACTATAGTATTCATTCTAAAGAATATCATTGTCTTGGCATCATAATCAGTAACATGAAAGAAGGTCAATGTAGATATAATACATATTTAAAGATGTTGATGGCTTACTTTAAGTTATATTTCTTCATAATATTATTGTTTTGGCCTTGACTTTTATAGTTACTTTGAAGCTTGCATATTTTTGTGTTTTTTATTTTTAAAATGTTGTGAATCTTTTTGTTCAGCTTTTGTTCAATACTTACTCGATCGGCTTGTGTTTGAGTTTTTTTTTTTTTCGTACAATAACGATGACAAAAGTTGATTGAGGATATTTTAATTGAAAACAACCATGATTTTATTACAATAGTTTCGAATCATTTGGAGTAAGAGCCTTTTGGAGCAATTGACCATATTTTATATTATTTTATTTTTTTAAGTTTTTAGTCTTACCTTTTTTTGAATTATTCTTGTTCTTTTTTGAATTTTTTTGGATTTTCTTATTTTTATTTTATTATTTTTAAAAAATTTTCTTGATATATTTATTTTATTTTCTTTTATTTTTTTAATTTCTTTTTCAATAAAATCTATTTTCTTGATTTGTAAAGAGTTTTTTTTTGTTTACCATCACCTTTTTTCATATGTATTTCTTGATTTTTATAATAATTTCTTTTTTTCATAAATATTAAGGATTATATTTACTTTTTCTATCTAATTTATTTGTTTTATCACATATGATTAAACCTAATACCGCCGATTTGTCCCCATGTTGATTGGGGACAATTGCTTTGTTGATCTATGTGGATTAAAATTAAAAAAAAAACAATTTTTTTATAGAACACTTTATGATTCTTGACAGCTAGAAGCCATTTTAATTTTGTACTCAAGTAATAATGAAAATTAATATGCAATGAGATGATTATCTAATATGGTGTTCTATATCCATCATTATCTATTTCTAATTTCAAAATAATTAAGGTGATATTTATTACATAAAAAAAAAGCCTAGGAGAGTTTTAGATTTGCTTACTTGAGCAACAACAATGGCTGTTTAGTAACTTTTTAAGTACTTTCATTGAAAATCACTTCGCACCCCTCATCATCAAGCTTAATTGTCTTTATCCTACCATTATACAATGAAAATTATTTTGTAATCAAAGCTTTAAAAATATAAGGTTTAACCAATGTATGCAAATAAAATATTTACTTAATAAAATTTAACTTTCTTTTTTAATTTTGAATGGTTGAAATGGAGCAAAGGTAGTAATAAAGCCTATGGGCATTCAAAAAAAATCTATTTAATAATACCTAAAAAAAGTGACTTCCTTGTCTAAATAATAATAAATAAATAAAATAGCAAAATAGTCAAAGATTTTGCTTCCAAGGAAAGATCAATGAAAATGCTCATCCTTCAGTTAATATGGATTATACTATAATCTTCAAGTGGAGTAAAAGAATAATACTCTTTATATTATCAATCCAAAGTCTCTTTCATCCATACAATTATCAATAAATTTCTTTGTTAATTTATTTGGTTTATTTGGTACATTATTTTACCCTAGTTGATTTTAATTTACTAATCATTTAAAAGATCCAAATTTTGCATTGATCTTCTTGAGTCCATAACTTTAGGGTTGGCAGCAATTGAATTCAATTAATTTATTGAATTGAAGATGTCTTAGTGCAATAACTATTTACTATTTTAAAACTCGAAGTTGTAACCAAAGTTAGTCAATCTGAATCTAAAGTGAATACTAGGTAACATAGCATGCAAAGTCAATTGAAAATAACCATTGATATTATGAAATGACCTAATGAAATTATTTTTTATTTTGTTTTTTAGATTTATTAACAATAAAGATGTCTACTTAATATTTTGGGCAATTAAGTAAAGAGGAAGAAATGGATCCAATTAACTTTAACAAAACCTCCATGGCATCTTTAGATAAGTGGGAATATATGATGTAAACCAATCTTTGATGGCAGACACTCCAATAGAAGATAAAATGATTAGATTGTTTACAGAATAGGGGAAAAAATGAATAACAAAGAAAGAGTTAATCTCAATCTTATTGCAAGTTTGTGTAAAACAATTAGATTGAAATCTCACGATAAAAACTTTTATAGAATTTTTTTAGAGTGAAATTGATTAAAATCACATCTATCTTTTGATTGATGTTTACGTAATTAGAATTTTTGCTTCAATTAACTGTAACGGACATGATCATCAATCCATTTCAAACATTTATTTCAAATTTCATTCAATTACTTCATGGGAGCCAATACATTGAAGATCCTTAGACAATAGGTGGCTTTGTTATTACAGATTCCAATTAGTGAAAATATAAGAAAAAAAATTTTGAGTTTGAGAGAGAATTTAAAAGAAAAATGACAATTAAAAGATATCAAATGCATGGCTGAAGAGACACTTTTGATATGAAGTACTCACGTAGCGTCACATATTCAAAAGCATCAAAATGACAAGAAATGGGACAATCTGCTGAAATGACATCACCATGCAATAAAGATCCATCAGAAACTTATACAATGAACAACATCTGCATCTCTTGCAAATATAGGAACCGCCTCAACTCATGAGTAATTGAAGAAATATTATCAAAGAAAGTCAAATATGTTACAAACATAATTTCTTATATATATATATATATATATAATTAGAAGAAAATAGATTTTATTTAAAGATGTAAAATAATTTTTATAAAATATAATATTTTTTTAGTTTTTTAAAAAATATAATCACATCAAATATCTAAATTTTGACATGCATTCTCATAATTAACTTCAAGTGAAAATAACAATAACAAAGTCATTTTTGATATATTTTAAAAATTCATTTTCTAAACTAATTTCCTTGATCTTTACTCCTTTATGATGAACCTCAGTTATGAATTTTAAGTTATCATTGAAAGTAATAAGAAGTCACTGTACTCCATTAAAATCGAAAGAAAATAGTAAAAAATAAAATATCAAATAAAATTTACTCATTTGATTATGGTTAATTATTGTCAACTTAAAATATGATCAATCCTCTTTAATATTAAAAATTTAGGATAAAAATCTTTATAACAACAAGTTTTTTAATTTTTTTTGATAAAATAACTTTTTCATCCATCAAAATCAACAAAGCAATTCCATAGGCATACTTTCATGCTGGGCACATTATTTTCACTCACCTTGCTTGCAGTTCAAATTAAATTGTTTGCCTGGTTGACATGCATGTCCTTGTGATGTTTATTTTTTTCCATTTTTATGGTTTACATAATAAGATTAACAAATTTGTTGGATTTTCTTTTACTCTTTTTTTATATTTTCTCTTTTAGTTACTTGTAGTCTTAGTGAAAAAATAAACACCCAAATTGAGTAAGATCAGAAAAAATAATTGTGATTTTTCTTGATCAATTATGTTTTTTTCTTTTTCTACTTATTTTGTTATTTTTAAAATTTTTCGATTTTATTGAATTTTACTTTATTTATTTTCTTTTCTTTTCTTTTCCCATGATTTTACTTGATATATTTTTTAATTTAATATTTTATTTTGTTCAATCCATATCAACTTATTCTCTTATTGGACCACTAGTAAAACAAATGTTCCAATTCTTTTTTCACTGCATGTCATAATATCTTTAGTGAGGATAATTTTACTTATGGAATTAAAGGGATCCATGTTATTTATCCTAATGACAAAGACAGAAATTAGAAAAATGATTTTTTTGCAGCATTTTTTTACTGAAACTTTTTATGATTTTTTATATTTTATTATACTAAAAATTTCTTTATATCTTAATTTCTAAACCCTAAACTATAAATCATAATCCCTAACTCTTAAACTCTAAAACCTAATCCCCAACCCCTTAATTTTCAAACCCTAATTCCTAACCCTTAAATACTAAACCTTAAATTCAAAAAAAAAAGTGTTGTCCTATAATTAAAAATATTACATTTTTTTATCCCAACCAAAAAGTAAATTGAATTTTCTTTGATTAAATTGAACACAAT
The DNA here is from genome assembly GCA_021397835.1 of Moringa oleifera. Taxonomy (NCBI): domain Eukaryota; kingdom Viridiplantae; phylum Streptophyta; class Magnoliopsida; order Brassicales; family Moringaceae; genus Moringa; species Moringa oleifera. Next base: position 1,652,210 of record JAJFZO010000446.1, on the reverse strand, counting down.
AATTATTTTTTAACCGCATTTCATCCAGATAAATCCAGTGAAAAGCTATCAGGAGCTTCTTATTTTATTAAAAAAAAAAAAGCTTGCCTCACATGTGTTTTACCCTTAGAATTATCAATCGTAGCTGAAGCTGGAAGAAAATTGAAATAGTCATTGATAATGTGTGCATGTTGTAATTTATTGTAATTTATTTCCTATAATCTTTTTCCCATTAGTGCTTCAAAAGTTTTGCTATCAAATTGCTTGCATCCCCTGTTTTGCCTCTTCTATCTGATTCATTCCCATAAGCATTTTCTTATTCATCATCCCTTATTTTAACATCATGTCAATTATCAAAGGCTCCAATCTGGTACCTAAGAATTGCTACCCATTTGAAATCAACTAAGCAACATGTACTAAAACTTGTCTGATCTCCAATTTGGTAAATCTAGTGAACAATAAAGGTGAGTTAGTCATTTGGGTAAGGTTGATTTTGATCTAAACAACAATTCTAGCCACATTGGAGCCACTACAATGCTTTTCTGGTAAAAATACTTCAAATCAGCACACTAGTCTGATTCTTCAATCTGATTAGAGCAAATTGTAATTATTCCCATTACTTCCCTAGAGAGTTTTATTCTTTCTAATGTCACTATTTTCTATGCCTCTTTCCTTCATCTTCTTCCACACATCACTTTCTTTATGCCCTTTGCATATAGGACAATGGTGTTATGGTGATAATGATAGTAAAAGACCTAACTAAGAACCTAATCAAACATGGAGTTGTTTTGCCATCTTGAAATCACATTTCTGTTGAAAGAAACTCAATAACGTTGCCAAATTTTTGTGAGAATTAGTACCAAATGGGCCATGAACACCAACCTTTGATTAGAAAGATGACTACGTAAAAATTCTTGTCTCAATCAATTGAGACAAAACTAGGCTCATTGTATCGTTACCACATTCCCAAATCATCTTAACAAATTAATGGTAGTGTAAGCACAACATCCATGGAAGCAAAGCAATATAAAAACAAAGTTCTTAATGTTCTTCATTTTCTGGTCAATCAAGCACTGACATAAACAGTAACCCAATAATGCAGAAAGAGAAGAGATCGAAACAAAATTGGAGGAAGACATTAAAGAAAAGATGCTTGTTTTTGTTGATGTAGCAGCAAACAGGCAATCCACAGAACTGAAATGAAAGTCATTCAGCAAAGCCGAAACCTAAAACCTTGAAGAGAAAGATCTCTGCTTCCTCTAATAAGTATTAACTTTCTACTATCAAAGACAAATTAACACCAATCACGGAGTATGATTATGGTAATTAGATTGATCAAATCATGTGATAGGGGTGGTTATGACTTCTTTATACAAGTCAACAGGACAAAATAATGGAATAGGGGCAAGTGAAAATACAAATTAAAAATATTCATGTTGGCCTTGTTGTTACAAATTTTGTTTTCTATATATAGGATTCAACTTTCTTTTTGGCTTTGTTGTTACAAATTTTGTTTTCTCTATATAGGATTCAACTTTCTTTTTCTTTTTTTTTGTGCAAAGAAATGCTTTATAACTCTAGCTCATCCAATGTGTGAGTTACATACATCGACGGGTAATGAGCTTTCCTAAACCCAAGTGCCCATATCAATAGGCAATCTTCCTTGATGTGAAATTAAAAGAGCATTTTAAGGGTTGCCTTGCCAAGGCATTGATATCTGAGCATATACTTCCCCATTCGCACATTGTCTTTCGTCCTTACAATATTTTCTGGATAACTTGTAGACGGTCACTAGATCTTCACACAAATTTGTAACTGCTGGGACTGTATAGCTACCAGTAAACCCTTTTTAATAGCCAGTAACTTACTTCGAAGGATAAAGCATACCGGTCTCACTTTGGCTATAGCACTTAGCACAATAAGATGGTCCCTTAAGACTACACCCAATGTTGCTTGTTGATGTCTTTCGTCAAAAGAGGCATCAGTGTTCACCTTGATCTATCCGTTCCCAGGCACCTTTCACTGATTTGTAATAATTTGAGCTTGAGGGTTCTTTGCTCCCTCCACCAGTTCAGATACCTTCCTTCTAACTTCTTTTGCCATACTCGGCAGTAGAGGACATCTCTGCTCGTACACCACTCGATTCTTATTGTATCAAATATCTCTACACCCTGTAATAAAGACTTCCAACAAGTCTTACTCTCGCATCTGGCTAAAGATCCGATCACATGAGCTATTTTATTGAGACACGTTACTTAGGTAAGAACCCAGACCTTCCTTTAACTCTTCCCAAACCCTAACACTAAATTTACATTGAAAAAACAAATGGTTTATGGCTTCAGGATGACCCGCACATAGGCAACAATGGGGTTTGACATTCATTCCACGGGATTGCAGTAGGAGTTTTGTAGGGAGTGCTCCTTGAACTATCGTCCAACCAAAAACCGGAACCTTCAGGTGGACCCTAACATTCCGAATAAGACTCCAAACTGCTCTCAGGGATGGTAGTTCAGGGATAAACCTATTCAGAACCCTGACTGCAATGTGGTACCCTGATCCCACTTAGTATCCATTTGCATTTCCTAGCCAGAACACCCTATTTGGCATTGGCTTTCTGCTCAGTGGAATAGCCAACATGACTTCAGCTACTTCACATCCCAACAGGTCTTCTGCTATCTCTTGAAGCCACTCCCTGGCTCATGGGTCTATGAGAGTGCTCACCTGCATCGGGCCCGGGGTTATGGACGAGTGTGCATCTATTTTGATGGCCGGCCTCCTCCGCATCCAAGAGTCCTTCCATTTGTCAACTTGGTTATCATCATCTATTCTCCACCTTGATCCCAATAAGATCACTTTCTTTCCCCATAGAAGGCTAAGCTAGGCATAAGAGCTATGTTTTTTTCCTTCTTACTAAATTTGGGTAGAGGTACAAGAAATACTTCTCTTGAAAACACAAAGTATTCTCTAATTGAATCAGCTGCCACCATTGCTTTTAACCGGGCCAAGTTAAAAGCCTCCAGATCTCGAAAATCCACTCCTGCATCTTACTTAGAGACACAGAGGTTACTCTAAGCCTTCCAATGAATCTTTCTATTAGATCCATTGCTCCCTCACAGAAACCTCACCATCATCCTGTTAATCTCCTGGGTGATCCATTTAAGGAGAAGAAAACAATTCATAATATAGCTAGGTATGGCCTGCACTACTGCTCTAATGAGGTTGCCCCTTGCCTGAGATAGGAGTTATCCATCCCATTCTCCAACTTATGCTTGACCATCCTAATAAGTTTATCCATCTTCCATCTTCTTCTTCCATGATTGACCTCGAGCCATGGGGATATCCACGTACATGTCACTCATAAGAGACTCTTTAACCTTGACAACGGATCCCAACCTCTCTTGCTACACCAAAGGAACATTAGGGCTGAAAAAACACTCTTACTTATCCATGTTCACCTGCTGTCCTGAACTGAGTTGATAATTTCACATGATCTCAAGGATATGCATACACTCCTCATCTCAAACTCTAAAGAATAACATGCAGTCATTCGTAAATAGTAGACGGGAAACCCTAAGACCATCTCTTGTCGCAGCCACTTCATGGATCCTTCCATCAATGTTTACTAGTTCACTTAATAGCGAAGAAAAGCCTTCAGCACAGATTAGAAATAAGTATGGCGATAACGGATCTCCTTGCTTAAGCCCTCTACTTGGTTTGATTGTCTTATGAGTTTGCCCATTAATCAGGATACTATAAGTAACTGAGCATACACACCCTTCTATTAGCATAACCAGTTGAGTTGGGAATCCCATGGCTTACATCATTGTTTCTAGAAAATCCTGTTCAATCTGATCGTAGGCTTTGGGCATGTCCAATTTCAGAGCTATGTTGCTATTTCTCCCCATTTTTCTATGTTTCATCGAATATAAAGTTTGATAGGCCACCGATATGTTGTCATGTATTTGACATTCCTGGAGCAAAGCCAACTAGAACTTATTGATCAGCGATGTAAGGACAGTTTTCAATCAATTTTCCAGAACCTTTGAAACCAATTTGTATATGACGTTACAAAGACTAATAGGTTTGTATTCTTTTGGCGAGCTTGGCTCTTGCACCTTTTGTATTCATACAATATGGGTGTTGTTGATGCTTGCCAAGGAGTCTCCCTTGTTAAGAAAATCACATGCCCATTGTGACACATCTTGTCCTCTGATACCCCAATATTTTTGATAGAAACATGCATTCATTCCATCTGGTCCTCGTGCTTTCTTGGAGGCCATTTAGTGCATCGCCTTTGTCACTTCGCCTCATGTAAAACTTTTTGTTAAAGAATCCAATTGGGTAGGATAGAGTCTTCATTTAACATTTTGAGTTACTTGGACAATCTCCATTGGGTTAGAGGACAAGAATAACTCCCTAAAGTATTGTAGAAAAACACCAGCCACCTCTTACTCAGAGGACTTTCAATTGCCTCTACTATCCTTAACCTTGGAAACTATGTTATTTTTGCCAGTGCCCTGATGCCTTTGCATGAAAGTATTTGGTGTTGCCATCCCCGAATTCCAGCCGCGTAACTTGAGATTGCTGCTGTCATAAGACTTCCTCCCTTTGCAACAATTCGCTTAGCCGACTTTTGCCCCTGTGAACTCTCTTAAAGTCTTACCCCATTTATTGGTCTATTAATAAGCCCACTAACTCTCTTCTTAACTATTTGATCTGTGCCTGTATGTTGCCAAAAACTTTGTGATTCTAGGAAGAGAGCACTCTTATAGGATTCGATCTTTCACTCTATATTCATCATGCTGGCAATCAATGTTGGAGGGGCCCAGCTTGTTTTGATCAACTGTTCACAGTCGGGATGAAGAGTCCACATGTTTTCAAATCTAAACATTCTCTTCTTCCGTTCAGATGCACCACTAGATTTTCTTACCAAGATCGAAGGATGGCAAAAAAATGATACCGAGATATGGATCTCTAGACTATTTTTGTGCCAGTTTACATCCCTGTTAACCGAACCTCTATCAAGCCTCTCCTATATTCGTGATTCTCCATGTTGAAGAACAGACAATTTTCTGAGAGCTCATTAAGGTTACAGTCTTCTGTAGTTTAGGAGAACTCTTCTATTTGCCTAGTTGACCTTATCTCACTCTCTATTTTTTGCTCTTCTAAAATAATCTCATTAAAGTCTCCCATACAAAATCAAGGAAGAGAGGATCTCACATGAAGTTGTCGCAGTATGCCCCAGGATTCACCTCTGTTTTGTGCGATCACGTTTCCATAGAACTTAATGTGTCACCACTGTGCTTGCCCTGTAGGATCTGCAATAAGAGAGTCTATGTGATTCTGAGAGTAGGGCAGAATGGTTTTAGTGCCTACCTCTTTCCATAGCAGTGCAATTTACCACTTTTCCCTTGACTGCCAATCACGAAACACCCCTCAAAACCAATCGTCTCCTGTATCCGTCTCATCTTTGCAATGGTTCTCTTAGTCTCACCCAAAAAGAGAACCAAGGGGTTGAAATCCCTGACTAAGCAGCTTAGCTTGTGAACTGGCTCTCTGAAATATTAAATGGGCTATCTTCTGATATTTCCTATCGATCCTCCCTTGGAACTTTGATTTCCATTTCCTGTAATTCTTTATCTAGATCCACTATCCTCGCCTCTTCTGTTATTTTGCAGGTTGGCCTTGCTTGATCTACACCTAAAACTCTAGGATCGTAGGGGTCACCTACCTCTACACTGGACGGGAGCTCGACATCCATCTTCGAGGTCACTGCTTTTGGTCTCTTTCAACCCTTTATTGAATTTTGTTTTGTGGTCAAACCCTAGACCTTTCGCTCGGAGCCATGGCCCATATTCCCTACTTGAGGACTCATTTGCTCTCTAATGTCTAACTACCCTAAAACATTCTAGTTCGTGATTCTTTAGGCTGCCATAAATATGATAAAAGTCTAGAAAATGTTCGTACTTTAAGAATACCACCCTTGCATGATCACCCGTTACCACCAACCGACAACATCTTTTTAATGGCATTCTAATATTTATGTTAACCCTTACTCGCATCCATCTCTCGAACGCTGAATTGTCCTCTGCGGTATCCACCTCTTCCACATCCACAATGGTTTCCCTTATAATCATCCTAATCATTGAGTTCATGTATGCCATGGGAGGCCCATGTATTTGTACCCAAAATGGACACCAATCTATGGTCATCTGACTGAGTGGTGAACTACCTTCTACGTTCTTCAATACTAAGAGTGACTTGTTAAAAGAACAAGGTTTTGCCAGAGAAGCCATCATTCTTTATCTGCTTAGTTCCAAATTTGAACAGAAACGTTATGTCGCAAACCTCTCTGACTAGCAGTGATTCAACAACTATCCATTTCTTTGTTAAGACTATCCTCATCGTAAACGAGTTATACTGTCGTCGTTGTAGTAACTGACCAACAAGACAGTTCTAGCTAATCTCAGTCGACTCCTAGACCCACTCCCTTTCTATAGCCACCTCTTGTCATTCCTCTTCTGTGAGTAAGAGTTTGCTTCATAGAGTTTCCAAGCCATAATTCATCTCAAGCAGAGAGTTATAGCCTTATCAAGTCTAACTACTCTTGAGAACCAGACACCACTGATGAAAGAAGCCCATTTATGCTGCTTTTTGCTCTTTTACCGCAAAAGATCCATACTGGATTGATGAAAACCTCATAGGGAAACCTTAAGATAGAAACTCTCACTAGCCTGAACCCAAGGAGGGAAGTTAAGATTCAACTTTCTTAATCCTTACGAGTTGGTTTCACATTTTGCCTATCCATCACAAGATAGATTAATTAGATTCCAAACGAAGAGTAAAATATGGTCTTCTAATTGCGCAATCAAGGTATGTGCTTATTTATATAACATTTTTATATTTATAAATTAACATATTCAATAACATTTGTATTAGACCTAAAATTAATATAATATAAATAAACTCAAATAGGCAGATCAATTAAAATAAGTGATCAAAAAGAGTGTACAAAGTAATTAGTGCCCCAATCATCTGATTTTTAATTTGTTTATCTAGAAATGAGTTCTAAAGTGAGGGATTTGATGATCTGCCATAACAAAAAGAAAACACTGGTAGTATTGTTAGTTTGCCCGATGATACAACTTGACTTCAAAATTACTTTGTACTTGTATAAGCTTTATCAAAATATGATTAAACATAATTGGAATAATTCTAAGTTATTATTTGAGTATGAACTAAATCTCTAATCCAAAAACTTTAGGCATTATAAAATTTTATACATTTGTTAATCCTGACATTGAATAGAAGCAATTCTTTTATACCAAAGCAATGGCCATAGCAGCGCATTGTAAGAGAACTTTAGAACAACCTTGGAAAATCTCACCGTTTGACATGGGATCGGGCGAGCTTCTACTCGACCTTATTGGTTCTTAGGAAAACTAAAAAAATGGTATTCTAAGCCTTCTATCAACTGCTAAAGGAAGAGGTGGAATTGCTGACATGAGAGAGAGATAGAATGAGATGAGAAAAAAAGACATCAATAATGCATGCAGTATGTGACAGGAAGATGCAACCCTTTGATTGTCATTCATTTTTATGTTTTTTTTTTTAATATGCTTTCTTTTCCTTTTCTATCTTTTTTCTTTTCTCTTGTTTGGATTTTTTGACTTCGTCACTTTCCTAGGCTATCTCTCATACCTATTTTTCATAATACAGTGGCTCACAATACCATTACTTGATTTCTTTTTTTCTAATATGGCAAAACAATATGAACAACTTATGCAAAAATGACCCATTAATCTACAGTAGTGGCCTGGGAAAAGTATTCCCTAGTTTTTTTGATAAATAGCCATTTTTAAATTTTAGTGCAAATTAACAAGCATTATATATATATATATATATATATATATATGATCGAGGTTGTCCAAAAAAAAGGTAATAAAAAATTTATAAGATATTCATGAAACATTTAAAAAAAATTTCAAATGCTGATTATTACAAATAATCATCTCATTGCATATACGTGTCCACCTAATTGGTTAAAATTAACATCTACTCATAAGCAAAAACCAATTTTTTTAATCTATTACCTTGATTACCTAATGTTATCCAAAATGAATTTTGGTTTCCATAAAAATTTTTAATTTATGAAAAATTACTATTTATTAAAAAGTTCACATTCTAAAATCAATTAATCATTATAAAAAATTTAAATCTCATATTATTAACTTTTTTTACATAACTGAATAATTAATTATATTGATAATGACATAAAAGCCTCAACATAATCGTTTCTATGTGACTCTTGCAACCATGTTTAGCTAACGATAGCTTAAGAAAAGTAATCTTGTTAGGTCATTTACATGATAGGCATTATTTAACCATCCAATTATTGATAATCTATATCTTGAAGTACTTATCGTTTAATATTTTTTATGTTTTTGAATAATTAGTTATATTGATAATGACACAAAAGCCTCAATATAATTGTTTCTACGTGACTCTTGCAACCATATGTAGCTAACAACAGCTTAAAAAATGTAATTTCGTTAGGTCATTTATATGGTACACATTATTTAACCCTCCAAACATTGTTAATCTATATCTTGAATTGTTTATCTTTTTAACTTAGTTTGATTGAACCTTAGAGATCAATGTCATACAACATCAAGTATTCAATAAATAGTATTCTTTGGTGATTGTGAACCAAGAAGGGCAATAGTAAGATTTATTTTATCGTAAGCACGCATTTAAGTTGATTAATTAATCGATCCGTTCACTCACATCATTAAAAGTTTATTCATGGTACAGCGATCAATTAGGCTTTTCATCCTATTTGAGTTTTTAGTTTATTCATACTATCTTATACACAAATCTATGTGGGCATGATGACCTAACACATAAACTAGGGTGACTAGTTAACAGTATGACATGCATTGCTAACAAGTAAGTACCATCAAGACAATACATATTAAAAAAAGAAAAGAAAAAGACAAATTGAAAAGTCACTTCACCAAAATTGCATGCAATATATCTTATTCCTATAGGTCTAACATTTATGAAAGAATATTCGTTTGGATAACATTTCTAAGGAAGATACGTATTTTAGATTTAAATTTTAAAAAATGGCACATGATGACTAGGCGCAACAGTTTTATTATTTTATTTTTTATTTTTCTTACAAGAAAAAGAACCAACTTCGTCATGTCCATAAAGTACTTTACACACACTACAAAGAAACTACAATTTACTAATGGACCAAAAATCGTCACTAAAAAATTAAAATTTGTAGGTATAGGTGCAGATGACCTTTACTAACGGCCAAAAACTTCTACCCACAAACACTTTGACAGTGGATATAGACTCCATCGCTATAGACTTTTACTGACGCTTTTTACATCTGTCGGTATATGTCATAGGTGTTTTATTGACGATTTTTACATGCGTCACTATATGTAAATGTTATACTGACAGATACTTTGTCGGTCACTAAATGTAAATATTTTAGTGACACATTCTTTGATTGTTACTATATATACAATATCTTTAGTAATGCATACTTTCATGTGTCAGTATATGAACAGATATTTATTGACGGACACAACACTCATTATTATATTATAAAGCTTTTACTGATAGACACCATGTCCATCAGTATATATTTATAGTTTTTTTACTGACGGACAAGATATCCATCGATATATGTCTACTGTAGATTTTTTTAAAAATTTATATTTAATTTTATTTTAAAACTATACTTATTGTATTGCATACACCATAAATTTACTATTGAATACTTTATTATATGAATTCATTTTAATCGTAGATGCGATACTATAGGAATGATGATTTTATACTACAATTTTCTTTTCAAAGTAAACTATTTACTTCTATATGAATAATACAAGTCCCAAATTATGATCAACATACATTAAATGACCAATGATAAGAAAAAGCAATTAAAAAAATTAACTTTAAATGGTAGCAATTATAGTTCACAAACCCTAAGAAAAGACATCCAAATATAAGAAAAAACATTGTTGTGAGGCTTTAACATAGTGATGTAGATCTGAAGTAATATAAGTGTTAAATAAAATTACAAAATAAGAATTAAAAATGCGAAAAAGTTGATATCCAATAAGATCAGTCCAAGTTGTCACTAGGAAAGTATTTATAAACTAGTAGCTTTTCTTCTTCTTCCAGTAAAAACCTAACAGATTTACCAGGTTTTGGTACAGTAGTTTAGCAACCAACATCACTTGAATTTTCAACTCTTGTAGACTTTGCCCTGAGGTACTTAACGGCATCTTCACAGCTACTTTTTGCTCATCAAGTAGTGTTAATAGATAGTAATATGTGAATTACCTTATAAACAAGATAAGATCAAAGAAATTAAGTCAATCCAATGGAAAAAAAAAACTACAAAGAAACACATTTACTAAAGAATCTATTAATAGATAGAACTTAAGTTATGAATAAAAGTAATAACAATATAAGATTGGTAAAAACAGGTAGTCATGAAACATAATTAATGTAAAACTTGAAACTTAGATCTCCAAATGCAGAAAAAACCAAACCAATATGTGTACACATTTAGTAATAAGAAAAGTAAATAATAGCATTAGTCATACAAAAACTAGTAAGTTCCATGAACATGATATAATCATTAAGGCATCAAATATTACTCATTCATGGGCTGCCCAAGCAACATCACTCATCAACATTTTATTTAGCAGACTCTAGTTAAAGATATTCATACCGTAATTTAATGGAAGATTTCTTATAGTTGTGAAGTGTTGTTATGGAACATTACTATCATCTTGAACCTATTAATGACAAACAAAAAGAAAAAATATATAAAAATGCAGTAATTAATTATATTATTTCTAAACTTAAAATGTAAAAGATATCATATCTCCACATCATTTGATGCCCTCCCCACATTTGAAAGTGTAATCAAATCAATAATTGGATATTGCTTAAGCAAGTCAAGCATCACTCCAAACTTTCCTTAAAGTTCTCTGACATCTCCCTCTAACCCTTGAATATAATTCTTCAATTTAGTATTTTCTTGCATGACTTGTGCTTTGGAACGTTCATCTCCTTTTGATGGACTATCAATCTTACCAATACAACGAACATGTTCTCTCCGTTCAACTCCTTTTACTTGAGAATAAATATCACCTTCATATGAACTACAATCACTTAATGACCCTCCAGATTCATTTATTTTATTGGTCATGAGCTCCTACCATTTAATAACAATTCGATCATTAATGTTTACTAAGACTACACTACAAAAAAATTGTCATTTACTAACGCCACCTTTTAGTAATGGTTAAAATCCATTAGTATATATACATAAATACTGACAGATTTTTTAGTCCGTCAGTACATATATGATCATTACTGATGAATAAAAAATCTGTCAGTATATACCATATATATAGTAATGGTTTCTATTGTCCATCACTAAAAATTGTAATTGCCAATATGTACTGACAGATTTTTATTGTCCGTAAGTAAAAGTCTTTCTTTTAGTGACAGATTTATTTTTCATCAGTAAATATCTAGTCTGTAGTGTCGGATATGCATGTGTGTCACTAAATATCTTACATATAGCGACGGTTCTATACTAGTTATCAGTAAATATGTGCTTATACTGATGGATTATTTTATCCATCAGTAAATCTTATGTATTTACTGACAATCATTTTTTGTTTGTTAGTAAATACCTGAAAATATTTAACTTATAGTGACAAATATCTTTGTGCGTCAGTAAATCTATACCTATAGTGATGATTATTTACAAGTGTCACTAAATATCCAATATATTCATGATATACATTGATGGATTTTTTATCTTTATGTTCATCACAAAATAGTTAATTATTTACATTGGTATGTATCAAAAAATATATTTAAAAGATTTTGAGTGTAAATTTATTATGTAAGATTTTAATTTGAATAAATATTTCAAAAATAAATGAAAGGCATGATTTAATTGAATCAAATCGAAATATGATATATATATATATGTATATGTACAATTAATTCAATAGATAATTTAAAATATAAAGTGAAAATAATTAAAATAATTTTAATTAATTAAAATTATTAGCAAATATTTTTAGATAATTAAAATCTTTGATAAAGAAAAAATAATCCATTTCACTATATTGCACCATATGATATTTATCACGTTCATTAAACAAGATAATATATATTTTTCAATATGACATTACAAGACACATGACAATAATAACATACATATCATGCACATATACTTTTCAATTAATTATTGAAGAGATTTTAATTAATTGAAAGATTTTCAAAATTTTTATGATGTTTATATCAAGATTAATTTTTTAAAAAAAATCTAAAGTATCTTTTAATAATATAAAGGCACAATTATATGGATAAGTTAAATTTTATTTTTATTTTACATAAATATCACATTTTCAAAAAAATAATTCACAAAAAGATTAATATAAAATTAATTTTATTTACTTTTAAATGTAAATATAAAATAAAATTAAAAAATTGATTTAATTAATAAATTTATTTATTTTTAAAAAATAATTTTTATTTATTTTATGTGAATTCATCTGGATGATGGTATCTCTTTTTTTCTTTCTTTCATTTGCTCCTCCTTCGGTTCTTGCTCTAAATCCCTAAAACATAGATCTCTTCCTCTCACAATTGCTGTCCATTTTGTGTTAAATTTTTCTCATTTCTCTTCTTTTGGTTTGAATCTCACATCTTGTTCATTTACAAAATTTTGCAATCGAGTGATTTAGATCTCAAGAAACCACCGAAAGCTTTCACAGGTGAAGGTAGGCCTTTGCTCCTTTGCGCAATTTCTTCACGAAATCCTTCTGATTCATTTGAGGCTGAGGGTTTTAGCTTTGAATTAATGGATGTTTCTCTGAAAATGCCCATAAATTGCAGCTTCGAGCTTACCGTTTCTACACAGAATCCATTTACTCACAGCTTTGCAAGAATAGCAAAAGCCATTTAGTCATAGGTAACCAAAGTAGTTTCAATTCTGAAAGATTATGGATTTTCACTGTTTGTTTCTATATCCTCGAACAAATCTGGTGGGTTCTTTATTATTAAGTTCAGTTTTTTATATTGTTTTTCTTGGAGATGTGGTAATTTCAGGGATGATGAGTATGCTGCCCTGGATTAGGATAATCTTGGGTATGCCCTGGATGCAGTTTTTTATATTGTTAATTTTATTCTCTTGATCTTTCTAACAAAGGAGAAAGAGGAGCACTTCAAAGACAGAGTGAGAGGAGAGAGAGAGAAAGAGAGGCAGAGATGCATCTGCGAGACTTATTGCTCTTTCCTGAGTTATGAACCAAATGCCACTCGACAGCCAAAATCCTCTATTCTACTACCTTTTCTTTTGTTTTCTCCAATTGAGGGCCTGCAATTATCTCTCTCTGCCTCTTCAGCTAAAATAAATGTTTTAGGAACAAGTGTTTCGGCATTTAATAACATCCTACTGTCGTACTTTCTTCAAGTTGCAGTTCTCTATCATGGTTGGTATCTACAGTGAAGGAAGTGGGCTCAGACTCCTTTTTACTAGTTCTAATTTCTCTATTACAATGGAAATCTCTTTTATCAATTACATCTTCAGAAACTTGATTCTCATTTACCTGCCCTTCTGATGGTAAAGCATCTCTTAGAAGCATATCAATTGATTCCTCATTAACACCAATTTCACCAGAAATTTCTCCCTCTTCAATGTCAACATCTTCAATCATAAAGTTAGTAGAAGGCAATGTGCCACTGCTACCAACAGTTTTCTCTGATTCCATCTCTTTCTTCCGCATCTCATGCCCCCCTTCTAACAAATTAGCCTTCACTGAAGAACTTTGTTCTTGGCTATTCTCACTTGGTTTTAAAACTTCACCAGTCATATGTTTTTCTAAACCACAATCAAAAACTTGAGAGATCTTTTGAATACTTTTATCTGCTTGCAGCTGTGATGCATTGCCAGGTTTCTCCATCATAATTTGTTGAAGATCAAGTTGTTGCTCTTCATCATTCGCTGATGCAGCCACACCAGTACTACTCTGGTTTCCATCTAATGATACTGCAAAAAGATTAATATCACTGTCTGGCCAAAGCTTTTCATTTCCTTTCATGATAAGTTCTAACTCATCTATTAACATTTGTTGCTGATAAAATCTGTCATGAAAACTAGCCCCTTCAGGACCATAATCAGCAGTCAAGTCTTTTTGCTTCAAAGTACCTTCATTCTCTTCTATTTGCATGACATGCTCAATCTCATCCATTACCCTCTGGGTCTCGTTAAACCTTCTGACTTCAAAGTCCTTGTTAATGACTGTGGATTATTGGATCTATAAAATTCTCAGGCTCAGTACTAACAGGACCAGAAACTTCACCAGGTTCATGCATTTCTTTCTCAGTTTCTTGCCCTGATCCAGTACTATCATCATCTTTTGGAAAAGTAAACAACATCACAATGCTAGGAGGTTCTCTTCTCACACGAACAAGTCCAATCCTCCTTCCAGCATAAAAGAAACTATAAGTAGATGTGGTAATTAGGATATACTGCCCTACTGCCATACTACAGGTGATACTGCACATTGCACACACTGCATCCTGCATCCTGCATACTACTGCCATACTTCATACTGCATACTACCCTACTGCCATACTACAGATTGTGATACTGCACACTGCACACACTGCATCCTGCATCTTGCATCCTGCATGCTACTGCTATACTGCATACTGCCCTACTGCCATACTACAGATTGTGATACTGCACACTGCACACACTGCATCGTGCATCCTGCATCCTGCATCCTGCATGCTATTGCTATACTGCATACTGCCCTACTGCCATACTACAGATTGTGATACTGCACACTGCACACACTGCATCCTGCATCCTGCATACTACTGCCATACTTCATACTGCATACTGCCCTACTTCCATACTACAGATCGTGATACTGCACAATGCACACACTGCATCCTGCATCTTGCATGCTACTGCTATACTGCATTCTGCCCTACTGCCATACTACAGATTGTGATACTGCACACTGCACATACTGCATCCTGCAGCCTGCATCCTGCATGCTACTGCTATACTGCATACTGCCCTACTGCCATACTACAGATTGTGATACTGCACACTGCACACACTGCATCCTGCATCCTGCATCCTGCATGCTGCTACCATACTTCATACTGTATACTGCCATACTACATATAGCCATACTGCACACTGCATACTCTGCATATTGCACACTGCATACTCTGCATTGCATACTGCATACTTTGTATTACACATTGTACACTATATACTTCGCATACTACACAATGCATGCTGCATAATGCTTATCATATCAAGAATTTTATAGATTGCATGCCTTATATATCGTTTAAAAATCATTTCTTACAGGTTTGGTTTTTGAAAAAAGACAAATCCTTATAGGCCATCTTGCTGTGGTGCTATATCTTATTCTTCAGGTATGTCATAGCCAAGTATATTACTTTTACATTTAGTGCACTTGTATTGTATTATTGTAACCATATTTTAACATTTCATGGTTAGAAAGCTAGCAAAATTTTTATATTTTTAAACATTGATCATTTCAGTTCAGTTACTAATTATTCAATGGATAAATCATGGATAAGTCTTACATTAAGAGCAAGCGATGAGTATATTAAAGGAGTCGACAACTTTCTGAATTTTGCATTTGAGAGATCAGCGAAAGATGGCAAAATCTTATGCCCATGTATAAAATGCGTGAACACATATTGGTTTACAAGGGAAGATGTTTTCGATCATTTAATTTGTTATGGTTTTCTCAAAGGTTATGTTCGATGAATATTTCACGGAGAAGCATTTGATACCTCTACTAGTATAGTTAATGAGGAAGAAAGTGGTCTTGAACATAATATGCATGGCTTGTTACATGATGTTTTTCCCATGCATATATTAAATGATGAAGTGACAAATAGAAGTGAATGTGATACTAATGAAAGAGATGAAGCTATGGAAAGGAATCCTACACATGCTTTTTATGAGTTGCTTAAAGATGTTGTTGGAGTTGCTAAAAGATGCATTACCAAAGGAAAACTCATTGCCAGAATCATTCTATGAGGTTAAAAAAATCATTAAGGGTTTGGGTCTTGGATATGAGAAGATTCATGTTTGTCCAAATAATTGCATGTTGTTTTGGAAAGACAAGGTCAATGCAGATGTATGTTCAGAATGTGGTTTATCAAGGTGGAAATTAAGTAAAAATGCTGCAGTAGATGACTTCGAGCATACTTCAAGAAAGAGAAAGAAGAAACCTGCAAAGGTCTTACGTTGGTTTCCTCTAAAACCAAGATTACAAAGATTGTTTATGTCTTCAAAGACTGCAGCTTTGATGAAATGGCATGATGAAGGTCGCACTAAAGATAGATTCTTACGACATCCAGCAGATTCACAAGCTTGGAAGGAACTTGATTCTCATTATCCTGGATTCGCCATGGATTCTCGTAATGTGCGCCTTGGATTGGCTTCCGATGGTTTTAACCCATTCAAGAATATTAGTGCTACTCACAGCACTTGGCCTGTTATCTTGATTCCATATAATTTGCCTCCATGGTTGTGCATGAAACAACCTAATTTTATTCTTTCTTTATTGATTCCTGGTCCGACTGGACCTGGTTATAAACTTGACATCTTCATGCAACCTTTGATTGATGAGTTGAAAGACTTGTGGGAAGTTGGGATTGAAACTTTTGATGTTACTACAAATAAGAGTTTTCAACTACATGCTCCATTATTATGGACTATTAATGACTTTCCAGCATATGCCAACCTATCTGGATGGAGCACAAAGGGACAATATGCCTGTCCATCTTGTGGCTATGAAATTGCATCAATGTGGCTACAACACAGTAGAAAGTTTAGTTATATGTGTCATCGTCGATGGTTGAAGCCTGACCACAAGTACCGATTTGATTGACATTCTTTTGATGGAAATCATGAATGTAGGAGTGCACCTATACTACCATCTGGGAGCACAGTTTTAGAGCAACTAGAATTCTTGAATGATAGTGGAAATGAGGGGGCATAGTACATCCATGGAAAAAGAAGAGCATTTTTTTTTCTTTACCTTATTGGAAGCATCTTTTGTTGCGTCATAATCTGGATGTTATGCACATAGAAAAAAATGTGTGTGATAATATTATTGGTACATTGTTGGGACAAGAAGGGAAGTCAAAAGATAACTACAAAGCAAGACGTGATCTTCAAGACATGGGTATAAGAAATGAGCTTCATCCACAGAAGCGTCCTAACAGCAATGTGGAGTATTTACCTAAGGCTTGCTATCAGATGACTTTGAGAGAAAAAGACATCTTCTTGAATGTTCTTAAGCAGTTAAAAGTTCCAGATGAGTGTTTTGGACCATGCTACCAATGAAACTAGTTAGAGTACAAGCTTTTGTGCCAATAGCTTAACCTTCTGCATCTAATGAAATAGCAATATGTTCAACTTCAAGTAAATCCCAAACCTCGGCCATGCGTGAAGGACCTCTAACCCTCTTCCTATGTTGAGCAACATCTACTTAAAAGAGACATACATTAATATATTATTGTAAATGCTGCAATAGATTGTAGTAGGATGCTGCAACATATGGCAGCAAGCTGCTACAAAATATGGCAGTAAAATATGAATGTAGGTCTACTTCAACATGTTAAAGCAAGTAGATGCAACATCTGGCAGCAAGTTGGCTACACAATTTAGCAGCAAGTTGTTGTAAATTATGGCAGTATGTTTGCTTTAACATAGTAAGGCAAGAAGATGCAACATATGGCAGCAAGTTACTGCAAAATTTAGTAGCAAGTTGCTGTAACATATAGCAGCAAGCTGCTACAAAATATGACAGTAAAAATTGACAGTAGGTCGGCTTCAACATATTAAAGCAAGTAAATGTAACATATGGCAGCAAGTTAGCTACATGATTTGGCAATAACCTGTTACAAAATATGGCAATATGTCTGCTTCAACATAGTAAGGCAAGAAGATGCAACATATGGCAACAAGCTCTGTTGCAATATATGGCAGTAAGTTACTGCAACATATGGCAGTAAGCTGCTATAAAATATGACAGTAAAATATGGCAGTAGGTCTATTTCAACATATTAAAGTAAGTAGATGCAACATATGGCAGAAAGTTAGCTATATAATTTGGCAACAAGTTGTTGCAAAATATGGCAATATGTTTGCTTCAACATAGTAAGGCAAGAAGATGCAACATATGGCAGCAAGTTACTATAAAATTTGGCAACAAGTTGCTACAACATATGGTAGTAGGTTTGTTGCAACATAATACCAAAATAAAGGAGTTATACCTTGTCCATCTTCTGTTGCATAAGTTGAAGAGTTTTCATAATGTTGCTCGAGTTAAAACAGTGAACTAAGACTAGAATTATGACTTGAACATATAATACTCAAACATTTATGTCTTGGCATTTTTGAAAGTAATGCTTGATGTCCGAGATATCTTGTTAAAAAAATAATTGAAAGATATATTAAAAGAATAAATACAATATAACACAAAACTATGTAGAATAATATAACATGCTACTTTCTTGGCAAAATAAACTTCTAGAAAAACTAAGGATATAAAAATGAACCTTGGGCATCATTGATATTATTACAAACCATCATCTTCATTGTCATTCTTTACATTGGTATCTTCCGCAACATCACTTTCCATCCTTTGTGCCACATTTTCTCCACCATCATCGTCACCATCATCTCTAAGCCAATTTGAATCATCTTGCACATCACTTAGAGTTTCAAGCCCCACTTCATTAGATTGATCTTTATTGAGAGATGGCATATTACCCATGTTAAACGTATCCCTTAATTTCACATGCTTGACAAAAAAACAATCTTTATGATTCTCTTCTTTAATATAGAACACTTTTTTGACTTGTGTTGCTAATACAAAGGGATCATCAATCAGATTATTACCTTTGTGAATCAAGTATGAAAAATTCACAATGGTGTTTCCAAATCCATCTGTCTTACAACCTCTATTGATATCAACCCAATCACATTTCAATAACACAAACTTGTATCTACAGTAATAATTTAATTGAATAATGTCTGTTATTGCTCCCTAATAACTAACTTCTCCCTTAATAAGTCGCCTATCCTTCGCACTAGCATAGCTTGTTATTTTGACATTAACAACAACTCCACTGTTTTGAGTTTTTAAGGGTTTTTCATGTTCTGTAGTGTGAAACCTAAATCCATTAATGATATAACTAGTATATCTTCTAATCACTTCACCGGGACCACAAGCAAGCCATCTAATTTGATCTGCAACTTCTGTATTTTCTTGTGCATCCACGTATGTAACCTATTTATTTTAGAAAAATAGTTAATATAAAACATTCTAAATCGAGTAAAGTATCACATGTCAATTTATACTTACTCGATCACGCAACCAATCAGTAAAAGTTTGGCTCTGAATCCTATCAATATCATATTGTGATAACCGACGTGGATGATTTTGTCTCTTAATAACTTCCTCATGTTCCCTACATGTAATACATCATATAAGAATCCAATTTTCTCTAAAAAAGGTATTATTTTGTAAGAATAAAAGGTGTCTTATATATCTTACTTTCAAAATATGGTTATTACATCGGTATTGAATAACACATAATGATGAGCTTGAACTAATGTTTGCTTGTCTAGTACAACTGGAGATACCCTCTTTCGTTTTTTCACTTGAAACCCATGTTGTTTTTTTTTTTACCCAAGGGTCTACCTCTAGTTGATAAAATAGATACTCCTTGAAAATTTAAAGTATCATTCTCAAAATTTCTTACAGGTCGATTAAACCTAGTTTTAACTCCAGATAAGTATCTCGAACAAAAAGTTAAACTTTCTTGTACTAAGTACCCTTCTGCAATTGAACCTTCCGGTTGAGCTCTGTTGCATACATATGACTTGAGTGTCAAAAGAAGCCTATTTGAACAAGAACAATAATGTAACGTCTTTAATATATTCATTGATATTTCATTTTAACAAACAAGATATACAAAATAATTTAATATTTACCTTTCAATAGGATACACCCACCGATATATAACTGGACTAGCAATTTTTGCCTCGTCAGCCAGATGGATAACTAAATGCATCATAATAGTAAAAAATGAAGGAGGAGATATCTTTTTCATTTTGCAAAGAGTCAATGCAATAGATGATTGAAGCCGTTCAAGTTCACAATCATGAAGCACTTTGGAGCAAATGTCTTTAAAAAAATTGTATAACTCAATTATAACCATACTTACACCATGTGGCAAAGATCCTGGTAATGCTATGGGAATAAACTCTTGCATTAAAATATGACAATCATAGCTTTGGAGCCCCAATAGCTTACGTAACTTAAGTTGAACACAGTTTGATATGTTGGATGAATATTCATCTAGAAATTTTAACTGCTTAAGAACATTCAAGAAGATGTCCTTTTCTCTCAAAGTCATTTGATAGCAAGCCTTAGGTAAATACTCCACATTACTGTTGGGACGCTTCTGTGGATAAAGCTCATTTCTTATACCCATGTCTTGAAGATCACGTCTTGCTTTGTAGTTATTTTTTGACTTTCTTTCTTGTCCCAACAATGTACCGATAACATTATCACAAATATTTTTTTCTATATGCATAACATCTGGATTATGACACAACAAAGATGCTTCCAATAAGGTAAAGAAAGAAAAATGCTTTTCTTTTTCTGTGGATGTACTATACCCTTATTTCCACTATCATTCAAGAATTCTAGTTGCCTTAAAACTGTGCTCTTTGATGGTAGTGTAGCTGCACTCCTACATTCATGATTTTCATTAAAAGAATGTCGATCAAATCGGTACTTATGGTTAGGCTTCAACCATCGATGATGACACATATAACTAAACTTTTCACTGTGTTGTAGCCACATTGATGCAGTCTCATAGCCACATGATGGACAAGCATATTGTCCCTTTGTGCTCCATCCAGATAGGTTAGCATATGCAAGAAAGCCATTAATAGTCCATGTTAATGCAGCATGTAGTTGAAAACTCTGATTTGTAGTAACATCAAAAGTTTCAATCCCAACTTCCCACAAGTCTTTCAACTCATCAATTAAAGGTTGCATGAAGATGTCAAGCTTACAACCAGGTTCAGTCGAACCAAGAATCAATAAAGAAAGAATAAAATTAGGTTGTTTCATGCAACCATGGAGGTAAATTATATGGAATCAAGATAACAAGCCAAGTGCTGTGAGTAGCACTAATATTCTTGACTGGGTTAAAACCATCACAAGCCAATCCAAGCTGCACATTACGAGAATCCATGGCGAATCCAGGATAATAAGAATCAAGTTTCTTCCAAGCTTGTGAATCTGCTGGATGTCATAAGAACCCATCTTTAGGTGACATTCATCATGCCATTTCATCAAAGCTGCAGTCTTTGAAGACATAAACAATCTTTTTAATCTTGGTTTTAGAGGAAACCAACGCAAGACCTTCGCAGGTTTCTTCTTTCTCTTTCTTGAAGTCTGCTCAAAGTCATCTACTGCAGCATTTTTGCTTAATTTCCACCTTGAAAACCACATTCTGAAAATTTGTGTGCATCGACCTTATCTTTTCAAAACAACATGCAATTATTTAGAAAAACATGAATCTTCTCATATCCAAGATCCAAACCCTTGATGATTTTTTTTAACCTCATAGAATGATTCTGGCAATGAGTTTTCCTCTGGTAATGCATCTTTTAACAACTCCAACAACATTGAGAATGACTTGTTAGTACACCCATTAAGGAACTTCAAATGATACAAATGAACTATGAAAGACAATTTTATGTAGTTCTTGCAGCCAGGATATAATTGTTTCTCAGAATCTTTAAGCAATTCATAAAAAGCATGTGTAAGATTCCTTTCCGTAGCTTCATCTCTTTCATTAGTATCACATTCCCTTCTATTTATCACTTCATCATTCAATGTATGCATGGGAAAAACATCATGTAACAAGCCATGTATATCATGTTCAAGACCATTTTCTTCCTTATTAACTATACTAGTAGAGGTATCAAATGTTTCTCTGTGAAATATCCATCGAACATAACCTTTGAGAAAACCATAACAAATTAAATGATTGAAAACATCTCCCCTTGTAAACCAATATATGTTCATGCATTTTATACATGGGCATAAGATTTTGCCATCTTTAGATGATCTTTCAAATGCAAAATTCAGAAAGTTGTCAACCCCTTTAATGTACTCATTGCTTGCTCTTAACATAAGACTTATCCATGATTTATCCATTGAATAATCAGTAACTAAACTGAGATGATCAATATTTAAAATTATAAAAATTTAACTAGTTTTCTAACCATGGAGTGTTACAATATGGTTACAATAATACAATACAAGTATACTAAATACACAAAGTAATATACTTGGCTATGACATACCTGAAGAAGAAGATATAGCACCACAGCAAGATGGCCTACAAGGATTTATCTTTTTTCAAAAACCAAACCTGTAAGAAATGATTTTCAAATTATATGTAAGGCATGGCAATCTCTAAAATTCTTGATATGATAAGCATTATGCAGCATGCAGTGTGTAGTATGCGGAGTATGCAATGTGTAATGTACAATGTGCAATGTAGAGTATGTAGTATGTAGTGTGCAGTATGCAGAGTATGCAGTATGCAGTGTGGCTGTATGTAGTATGGTAGTATGGCAGTATGGCAATATGCAGTATGGTAGTATGGGGGATGCAAGATGCAGTGTGTAATATACAGTGTATGCAGTGTGCAGTATCACAATATGTAGTATGGCAATATGGCAGTGTGCAATATGTAGTATGGAGTATGGCCGTATGCAGGATGCAGTATGCATTATACATTATGGCAATATGTAGTATGGAGTGCAACAGTATGACAATATGCAATATGCAATATATAATTTTAACAGATCAATGGGAAAAGTTGGTTCCTTTCCATGATAATTTAGAGATAATTTGCATGATGTATTCACCATGTAAGTTAACTTCAGTTTAGGAAAAAAAAAATTGCCATTAGTAATAAAAAATGAAAAAAGTAGGTTCATTTCCTTCCACTCCTATGGCATCCCAGGATGCAACCTTAGATACAATACAGGGCACAATAGTTGGAAATAACTGTGGTTCAAATAACAACTACAACATATGCTCCTTGTATCAAAATGTCTTACCAAGACTAAGATTTACACCTGTGGTCGCTCTCTCCTCCTCCTCCCGCAATCTAACTAATCCTATACTACCATACTATTAAAGGCATTTCTTTTTTTTTTTTTTTTTACATTCTACCTAAGGCCTCTTCCAATCTATGTAATCCTTCCTTAAGCCAAAAAAAACAAAAAAAAAAAAGTCCCCCCTTCTAAAATACATTTAGGTAAGGTGGTTGTCGACTTAAATGACTTTAACAATGTTGACACAGTGAGGAGGAACTTTTTAGTGGGTTTCATGTTAGGCACATCAAAGAAAGGAACGTCATATATGCTGTGCAGTGGGGTTTTTTTATGTATCAATAAAGTCCAACTTTACTGCTTTTGATCATTGTAAGTAAACTCAAAACATGTTAACATAATTGTGAATGGTAGAACCAGTAAGAATGGCATTAAGGGGGATGCATGGACTCAAGCAGGCAGTCATACTCTGCAAAACTGGGAAACAATCATCTAACTTCTTTTAGATAAATAAGTGACTTTACTTGATGTCTCTTGCCAATTTAGGAACCTTTCTTTTAGCAGCCCCCGAGTTGTGCCCCTAGTTCACATGTACGCAGTAATGTCAAAGAGAAAATGGTAATGAGAGTACCATGTGATTCATGAAATGATTCCTTTCTCTTCAAAAAAATGATGGAATTGAACTTGTTTGTCCAAGTAAAATGTATGCGGCTTTAGCCTCTTTTACTAGCACTAGAAAGAAAAAGTTAATGAAACTATGGAGTCCTTCAATCTACAATGAGATACTAAGTGGCAAAGCTTCAATAAATTGCTACAATAACACATCCGAATGAAGTTAGCAAATCACTGTGCAGCTCATAACACAAACGACAATCACTAGGAGAAATATGTGTTCACAGATTCAAACTCAATATTCCTATGGTTACTTGTAGTCCATTAGATACCTCATTCAACCAGTAAGTAGACTCCATAAGCTATAGAAACTAGAGTGCACATATAGGGGAAATTATGTAGAGTGCAAAGTGATGTCCCCATGAATATAAAACCAATGAATGGGATCATGCACATATAGAAACAGAAACAAAACAGACCTATTGATGAGACAGGATATATCTGATGACA
Organism: Moringa oleifera; assembly: GCA_021397835.1. Classification (NCBI taxonomy): domain Eukaryota; kingdom Viridiplantae; phylum Streptophyta; class Magnoliopsida; order Brassicales; family Moringaceae; genus Moringa; species Moringa oleifera. The sequence goes on along the minus strand of JAJFZO010000446.1, from coordinate 1,627,828 downwards.
ATAGAAAAAGCAAATTAGAACTTGGGAGGCAACAAAACAAGATCATAAAAGATGTCAATTCATTGGGAGCATATCAGATAAGCAAAGAACCATCTACCTAGACATGCATAGCACACAGTTCTTGATGCTGGAGAGGGGAATGAGGAAGTACAAACATCTAAAAGCTTTACAATTTTTTGATTGAATGTTAATAAACTTAGAATATTGTAAGATTAGCGAAATTGAAAAATTCTCACCCAATAATGTAAATATCTACCGACTCCTGTGTACAAAGCCAGTCATTAATCTTTAGATCCTCATTTGGAGGTCTCCCAGCAACATTCCAAGTGCCAATTGCCACCTTATAGAGGACAAATGGTCATGATGTATTCTTCATGTGAATCTAACTATAGAACTGATACACCCATATGGGCAAATTGCTAGCATAGGCAGATAATAGCCGAACCTCACATCCTTTGTATTTATGTACTAAACACGTGAAGTTTCTAATTTTCCTCTTCTCTATCTTAACTGATAACTCTTAGAAGGCATATTTGATCAATAAAATATCTAAAACAAACAAGTTAATGATTTAGACTTATAAATCACTAGGTTATAAAGAATTAAAAGAAATCAGGAAAATATTTTTAGATCAGGCTCCCTTTACTAAGAATGCATAAAGCTTCTTATGAAAATTTCATTAGGTGATAATCTTGATCGGGTCACTTTCGCACGTGTGCATGTGTCCAAGAGAGAGAGAGAGACAAGTTGCACCAATATTGCTTCCAATTATGCCAATCAAGGGCCATAACAACACATGAACACATACCATAATATTATTCCAACAATAACTTCCATTTAATAATGATTTTTTTCCTAGTGATTGTCTAACGGAGTTAGGCCAAACCCAAGATTATCCTAATCTAGGGCAACATACTCATCATCCTTAGAATTACCACATCTCCAAGAAAAAAAAATATAAAAAACTAAACTTAATAACAGAGAACCCACCAGATTTGTTCAAGGACATAGACAAACAGTAGAAATTCATAATCTTTCAGAATATGAAACTACTTTAATTTCCTGTGAGTAAATGGCTTCTACTGTTCTTGCAAAGAAGCAGCACCTTGAGATGTGTAGAAACGGTAAGCTCCAAGCTGTAGTTTAAGGGCATTTTCAGAGTAGTATCCATTAATTCAAAGCTAAAACCCTTAGCCTCAGATGAATTAGAAGAATTTCGTGAAGAAATTGCGCAGAGGAGCAAAGACCTACTTTTACCTGTGAAAGCTCTCGGTGGTTTCATGAGATCTAAATCACTCGGTTGCAAAATTTTGTAAATGAACAAGATGTGAGATTGAAACCAAGATAAGAGAAATGAGGAAAATTTAACACAAAATGGACAGGAATTGTGAGAGGAAGAGATTTATATTTTAGGGATTTAAAGCAAGAAGCGAATGAAGAGCAAATGAAAGAAAGAAAAAGAGATACCATCTCGATGAATTTAGATAAAATAAATAAAAATTATTTTTATTTTAAATAAATAAATTTATTAGTTAAATTAATTTTTTAATTTATTTTATATTTATATTTTAAAGTAAATAAAATTAATTTTATATTAATCTTTTTATGAATTATTTTTTAAAAAATGTGATTTTATGTAAAATAAAAAAATTAACTTATCCATATAATTTTGACTTTATATTATTAAAAGATAATTTAAATTTTTTTAAAAAATTAATCTTGATATAAATACCATAACAATTTTGAAAATCCTTCAATTAATTAAAATCTTTTTAATAATTAATTGAAAGGTATATGTGCATCATATGCATGTTATTGTTGTCATGTGTCTTGTAATGTCATATTGAAAAATATACATTTTCTTGTTCAATGAGTGTGATAAATATCATATGGTACAATATGGTGAAAAGGGTTATTTTTTCTTTATCAAATATTTTAATTGTCTACAAATATTTGCAAATAATTTTAATTTATTAAAATTATTAAAATTATTTTTACTTTATATTTTAAATTATCGATTGAACTAATTGTACATATATATATATATATATCATATTTCGATTTGATTCAATTAAATCATGCCTTTCATTTATTTTTAAAATATTTATTTAAATTAAAATCTTACATAGTAAATTTACACTTAAAATCTTTTAAATATATTTTTTGATACATGCCAATGTAAATAATTAACTATTTTGCGCTGAACATAAATATAAAAAATCCATCAAAGTATGTTATGAATATATTGGATATTTAGTGACACCTGTAAATAATCGTCATTATAGGTATAGATTTACTGACACACAAAGATATTTGTCACTATAAGTTAAATATTTTCAAGTATTTACTGACAAACAAAAATGATTGTCAGTAAATATAAGAGATTTACTGATGGATAGAATAATTCATTAGTATAAACACATATTTACTGACATCTAGTATAGAATCGTCGCTATATGTAAGATATTTAGTGACTCACATACATATTCGACACTACAAACTAGATATTTACTGATGAAAAATAAATTTGTCACTAAAAGTAAGACTTTTACTTATGGACAATAAAAATCCATCAGTATGTATTGGCAATTACAACTTTTAGTGACGGACAATAGAAACCATTACTATATATATGGTATATACTGACAAATTTTTTGTTCATCAGTAATGATCATATATGGACTAACAGACTAAAAAATCTGTCACTATTTATGTATATATACTAATGGGTTTTAACCGTCACTAAAAGGTGGCGTTAGTGAATGGCAATTTTTTTTTGTAGTGACAATACTATAATCTTTGAGCATTAAATTATATATATATATATATATATATACACACACGAAGAATGTCATCTTTCATAATAAGTATTTAACACTCATAGACAATTACAAGTAACTAATTTAGGATATATTTAAATAAAATCCAAATTGGGATGGATAATATGTAAATATTAAAATATATTTACTTATATATGCCTAGGAATCACAGTAAAAGAAACATCTACAGATTGGGATGGTGCCATGCGTAAGTCTGCTAAATAAAAAATAATTTTACAATTGCCATTCATTTTTCATAATTAATAAAATAATCAATCTGCTACTAAAAAATATTTTATTTCAATTGATAACATTTATCTTGATAATTAAATAAAAATTTAAATACAGTATTTCTAAATTCTCACAGACTAAGAAACATAAAAAAAGAAAACAAAAGTTAACATGTCAACTAATTAATTGACAATCTTCTAAATTTTTTAAATTGATATTTTATTCCTAAACTAAAGATCACCTACATTAACTTAGTTGTCCTAACTCTAAGTAAACACAATAACTCACCAATAATTTTTACTATCTTTTACCTAAATTTTTTAATACGATTAAATAGAATTAATACATTGTATCAAAAATAGGGTGTCAAAAGTTATTTCCTTGGATTTGTAGTAATATTTAATTTTGAATATGTTGACCTAATCCTAGGCTATTTTTTTGATCTAATCAATATCACCTTAATTATTTTGAAATTATAAATGGCTGATAATGAAGGCAAAATACGATATCACATAATCATCTCATTACGTAGTAATTTTCTTTTATTCCTTGAGTGAAATATTAAAATGGCTTTTGCTATCAAGAATCACAAAGCATTCTATACAAAAATTTTAAAAAACAATTTTGATTTTAATCCATATAGATCAAGAAAGCAATTGTCCCCAATCAGCATGGGAACAAATGGATGGTATTAGGATTAATCACATGTAATAAATTAACAAATTAGATAGAAAAAGTAAATATTATCCTTAATTATATGAAAAAAGAAATTATAACAAAAATGAAAGAAAAACCAAAAAATATCAAGAAGTACATGATATTAAAGAAATAAAACTCTTTGCAAAGCAAGAAAATAGATTTTGTTGGAAAATATTGTAAAAAATAAAATAAGAGAAAATAAAATAAATGTATCAAGAAATTTTTTAAAAATAAAATAAAATAAAAATAGGAAAAAAAAATAAAATCCAAAAAATTCAAAGAAAATAAAGATAATAATTCAAAAAAAAAGAAAAGATTTAAAAACTTAAAAAATGAAAAATAATATAAAATAATATAAAATAAGATCAATTACTCCAAAAGATCTTACTCCAAATGATACGAGACTATTTTAATAAGACATGGTTACTATTAATTAAAATATTCTTAATCGACTTCTATTGTATGATCATTGAGATTTAATTCATACTCAGATTAGGTATGGATTGTCCAATATGTGTGATAAATGAGTTCTTTTACTTTGAAAAATGATTTTGTTATTTATGTGCATCCATAATAGTCCAAGAGAAAAAAAATAATACTCCAAAAATAGTATTCACGTGTTACAAAAATATTTAGGATTGTCAATTTCCTCTCAAAATCACCAACCAGTGAAACAAGAGTTCACTATTATTAAATTCTACTTGTTGATCAATTAAATCAATTTTAAGATTGTAAAATAAGTTTTACATTTTATTATATTTTATACTATTTTTTTTAAAGATATCATAAGGAGAAACATGTTTTAATATGATCGTCAATTAACGTAAAATAATAAAATAAAATTCTGTATCTTTATTTTCCCTATGATTGAATCATAAAATGATATGTTCAAATTAAAGTATAGATTAATAAAATATATCTAGATTTCTTACTCAACAATTATTTTTTACAAAATGGCCATCATGTTACTTTCTCTTTTTTGGATCAACCTAAGCAATTGATTAGTTAACTGTTATTCCTATACTATGTCAATTGATCAATTTGTTTATAAAAATGTTAGATTAGTTGATTAATTTTTCCTTAAAAAAGCCAACAGTTTAGGGCGGATGTACATTTATAATGTCACTAACATTATAAGTAATATTTAAAACTTAATTGATAATTGATGAGTGGAATGTGATTATTTTGTTGATCAATGCAACGTCATCACAAGGAAAAATCGTTTTTCTTTTAAATGTACATGTGATGACTATTATATAAATGAATAAAAGGTATAGATCGAATATATGTAATTACTTAGGTTTACATATTTTATTTTTGATATTTATTTTTTTATCACATTTAAAAAAAATGTTTACATGTAGTACTTATAATGTACAATGGCTAATTGAAACAAAAAAAAAAAGAGTAGAAAGTAAAATATAATATAAAAAAAGAAAGAAAATGTATCAAGGAAATCCATTAAAAAGAAAAGTGAAATAATGACACAAAATACAATACAAGAAAATCAAAAAATTTCAATTTTCTTGTGATGAGTTTTAAAAGAGAGAGAAAGCAAGCCCAAGATGTGAATATCTATATTCCTTTAAATACTTGCATCTTAATGATCTGGCTTATCTAGAATCTAATAATTTAAAAATAACTTTAAATAATTTAAGAATCAATAGATTAATTTGTATGATCATTAAAAAGATCATTTAGTCAAAAAAATTATAAAATTATAAAAAATAAAATGAACAAATTTATGGATTTTTAAATCACGATCAAAACTACTATATTGGAAATAAAATTGATAGGGTGTTTCATCAATTGGCAATTGAATTGTACTTAGTGTTGCAACCATAGATACAACACTGCTTCCTTTAGACTTTTGATCAACTACAATGAAAGCTACATAGTTGTTGGCGTGATCACTATCCGTAAAATTTTGAAAAAAATTAACGAGCACCATTTGTTAAAAAATAAAATTTTTATGTATTTATATTAGATGACAATACATGATTATTAATAATCTTTCAACTAACAAAGTATGGCTTGTTTGAATTGTGATAATGAATTTAGCAGACTCTCAAAAAAATGAGTTCAGATCGATTTTGTTCCTTAACAAACCTAATTATTGTTAGCTAATATAAATCGCTTAATCACATATGATGTGACCAGATAAACTAAACATTTCACGTAAAGTAATAAAATGATGATTAATGGGAATATGATTTATCTAAATTTTGTTAGAATGGCACATGTTCCCTATCATCAAAATGATATAATTGTTTTGGCTTTATATATTTATTTTGTAATTTTGAATTAAAAGAAATTTAGAAGATTATGAGTAAAAGTGTGTATTATTGATTAGTTATGGGTGATATATCTTTTATGACAAAAAATAAAAAAAATGATTGAAATTGTATTATTTGATATAAACATATGAGTGACCATTTAAGATTGAACTATTAAACGCATACATGTTGTTGAAGATATTTTTGAGAAATAACAAATTTGATTTACATTGAACATTTTTTTTTTATATTCCATCCACTTTTGAACCATAGTGAACCATATTTTAGGATTTGATATTACAGTCACCATAATAATTAAATGAATTAATTATTTTACATTATTTTGGCTTAGAATTCCTTCATTGCCATTTTAGCCGGAGTAGTATGCTGTTAGAATTTGCTCTTTATCACTGTCACTTGATGCATCACCATTACCAGCAACATTAAGATCATCAGCAAGCTACTACCTCTTAACTGGCAGCTAAAGATTCTTATTTACTCTATTCTAATGGAGGAGATTAATTTATAACTACTCAAATCGTCAACCACCAAACTTTACGATACTACTACCAATTGAAGTCAACTTGTCAACTGGGTCTCATGTTGTACTTAGGTAATGAAGAAATAATTGTACTCACCAGTAGCTGTCATGGTAACTATCTCCTTCAAGGCGGCCTGACAAGCTTCCTTTATTTATCATGTTTAGATTGAGCCAAGGCCCTTTCAACATACTAATGTAGTGACTTAGGGAACATACCGAGTTTAATGTATGGAGTCAGCACTATTATCATTTACCTTTAACAATGAAACACTAATACATACAGGTTCTATGGCAGCATTAGTAGAGTTATCCTTATCGGTTCTTAGCAAACCTAAGGCTAGACTAAAGCAATTCTAGGGTTTGTCATAATCTACAATTTGCTACTCTTGGTGTATCTAATGATGGAATTGCCTAAACATTTGATCAATAATTTTGGGGCACCTAATGAATAACAAAACATTGAGAGTTTAATCCTTGAGGCAATGCATCTTATTATTGATCCATGTTTCCAGTAACCATCATGAGCATTGCTAAAACTATCAAAATTGTATTTTCAGCCTTTTGTCAATTACTAGAGGAAGAGGTAGAATTGTTTACGAGAAAGAGAGAAAGATAATATGAGATGAGAAAAAGAGATAATAACGCATGTAATATATGAAAGAAAGCATGCAACAATTTGATTGTCATTTAAGCATGCAACAATTTGATTGCCATTTATCTTTATTCTTTTAGTAAATATCATTTTAAACAATAAGTTTTATTCTCTTAATCCCATTAAACTTTAACTTTCAAAACGTATCCAAACAAATCTTAACATTTCAATTTTGTTCAAGTTGAACCTTATTAAAAATTTGAAATATTAAAAATATTCAGATTAAAGATATTTTATAACAAATTTTGACTCGTAATTTTTCATGTATGTAAAAAAAATATTCAAACTATCATCATAAAAAAGTTTAATATTTTTTGGATATTAAAAATATTTTGTAAAAAAATATACTATCAGAATTTGAAAAATTCATAAAAAATCACTAATTTGTTGAACATTTTTAAAATTTAAGTGATAAAATAAAAATGAAGTGTAAAATTTATTTAAATAGTCTTTAGTTATTTTCACAATGAAAATATAATTAAATTTTCATAATTGCTTTGAGTCAAAGTCTAATTTAGACAAAATGAGTATATCTAAGTTAAAGTTTGATTGGGAAGAGAGAATAAAACTTAGGGTTTTAAATGATATTTATCCTTATTTTTTCTTTTAATTTAATTTTTCTCTTTTCTTTCCTTTTCTTCTTTTCTTTGGAATTTTTGACTTCATTGCTTTTCACCATTTTTCAAAAAAGAAAAAAATTATTTTCTTTACTTCGTTTTTTACTTTCAATAAAAAAAAACATTATTTACTCAAAATTGACAGGCCAACAAGATTAAGTATCTACAAAGGCACCATAGAAAACAAAATTAAGGAAATACAAACAAGAAAAGACAATAGCTAAGAGTTTGTAGAATTATTAGAGAGAAAAGAAATTTCAAAGCATTTCAATATTATTATATGGAGATGACAAGGTCATCTAGACTAAATTTTTGGGTTGATAGTTTACTTCTAGTAAATACGTAACTTAAAATAACTCATTTTATTTTTTTATTTTTGTTTTATTCGATTTTTTCAATGCTTTTACTTGATTTATTTTTTACTGAGTTTGGATAATACGATTTATGTGTAAAATTTATCTAATTATATGGAATCAAAAAGATTTATTGTTTTTTTAGGGTTTTGTCCATTTACTACTTGCGTAGACTTCAACTTTACAAATAACATGGTAGAATATGAAGAGTGCATATAAGGGTTGAAAGAAGTGATTTACAAAAGAATAACGAAATTAGAAGTCTATGGAGATCTCGTCTTCATGATTTACCAAATATTTTAAAAAAGAAAAGTGAATGGTTTAAAATCTTAAGCTGGTAAAAAATTATGAATTAGTGTAAGATTTATTGACTAATTTCAAGGAAATATAATTCTAATGTCTCTTATGAAAAGAAAATCAAATGGGTAATGCACTGGCCTCTTTAGAAGCAATGTTTTAGACAAATGATCTTGAAGACCTTATACCTACTAAAATGAGTATCTTATAATTACTTATTACGCTCAAGTCCTAAGAGCTTTTCCAATCTAAAATGGATATAAAGTTTAAACCTGTTTTCAATAAGCTGCATGGTTAAATTCCTCCTCAACTGATTGAGCTGCATTTTATATTTATCTTCAGTGTATCATACAACAACTTGTTAGGTACCATTCCAAATAAAAACTAGTTTCTAACCTCTGATGAAAAAAGTTACAAAGGTAATCTTGGTCTTTATGGACGACAAATCAACAGAAGCTGCTCCGACATTGAAGCATTATCAGTAACATCACTAGTGAAGGAGAAGATGACGAACCTACAATCGATATGGTCTTATTTTATTAGACTTTTGCTAGATCCTACTTCATAATTTTATTGATGCCTGTATTTGTTATACCTTTCTTCAGAGATTGAAACAATTATTCTTCTATTGAATTGAAGAAGTAAGTTAATTTTCATATATCTTTAAGCTTTATAAAAGAAAAATTTTTGAAAGTTATTTGTTAGCAGTAAAACTGTGTCATGAGACTTATATTGTGTCTTTCTTTGTATAAGTAAATCTAGGAACACACTAGCCACTCTGATATGCTAAAGAAACAAGGAACGAGGAGAAGAGAGGATAGGAGACTTCGCAGGTAGGTTATATGCAAGAGAGTACTTCTTTTTTTGGGTTGTCAAAATCAAAAACTCTGTACAATGCCTTACTTGTGATTCTTTGTTTTGCTTCTTTTTCAACTTTTCTTTTAGATTGTCAAAATCCATATGGGTCTGTGAGTGTTGTGGTGAATTTTGTTTTTGTTTTAATGCAAGCAACATTAAACCAAATCTTGAAGACTTCTTGATCAGTTATCTTATTATAGTGTGCTAAATTGCTCAAGAAAAACATGCGAGATGTTCCTAAGAGTTATCTTATTATACTTGCAATCTAAAGTTAATCTTGGTTGTTAGAATTAACTAATCCTAGCCCTCTTAGAAGGATTACTTAATCCCATAAATATACTAGTTAATTTTAGTGTTATACTCCTTCTAGACATATTTATTTCCAAATATATGAATGGATAATGTATAGGAACTCCTTCTAGCTTGATGTCATATGTTTCAATTTGCTTATAGATGCTTATAGGTAGAAATGTCTACATAGGAAAGCAGAATCCACATATTTGATTCATATGTATGAGTTTACAAACACATGGAGAAAGCTCAACTCAGAATCTTTAAAACAAGATTATTAATATATCAGCTGCATAAGCCAGCAGTAAATACGAATAAGCTCTTAGTTTCATGGATTTGGAATGGGAGTTGCATATTAGCACTGTGTTTTCTTATTTTACTAGCATGCATGATAGGTCTTTTACATAGGAAAATCATTGATTTTGTTCAATTTTGCTCAATTGCAACTATATTTAATGCTTATATTAATGGGTTGATGAAAGGAGGACACACAGAAAAATGCTCTAGATATCTTTTAGAGGATGAAGAAAGATCATTGCTAACCAACTACTAAAACTCATACCTTAATAATCAACTTGTAAGGAAAGGTGAGCTCTATTTTATCTGATCTTTATTTTTATGCAAACTTCTTGCGCTTTTTTTGTTTTTTTTTGGGTGATATTTCTTGTCCTTCCAATAAGATTACTTTAAAAAGGTAGGAATATCGAAATATATCCACTACTTTATCTAAATTGAGGCTAGCTAACTCATAGTTTAGCATTGATGGTGAAAATCCTAAAAGAAAATATAATATTTAGAATCATTAGAGTAGGTCAGTGATGATCAAAACTTCAAGAATGGACAGTGATAATATAGTTTCAATTGGAGCGTAGATTTTTGGACAAAGGGAATTTGCTCAATCTAAGAGGTGAAGAAGCTGTAGCCTAACTTTAACTTTCTAGAAATTTGAATTTTTAATAGTAGTAATACAAAATCAACTGATCGACTGCTACAAGAAAAGATTAACATGACAGGTTCTAAAATTGTTTTCATTGGATATGAATCGACACCTATTGAAGTACTTTGTTAAGACCTGAAGGAATATTATACCACTATGGATGTTAAATAGAATGCCACATTTATCTTCACGGATGTAAGCTACTCCTTCAATCAACTATACTAATCCATACCTATCATGAGTTTTAGCCATATGCAAGTTATTAAGTGGATACTTCATTATATTAAAGATGACACCATAAGAAAACAAGCCTTTTATCATGGGCAATGCTCGTCACAAAAAGCATTTTATGATAATCAAGAAACTGTCATTGTAAGTGATGATATAGAAACTTTATGGTGGTCTAAAAGATCATCATAAATTGTTAATGATTTTCGACCGTCATGAAAAGTTTATGATGGTCTAATAACTCTGGTCCATGATGGACCGTCACAAAATATTCATGTGATCGTATGTGATCATCATAAAAGCCTTCACTTACTCATGACGATCTTTATGACCATCACACAAAACTTGCACTTTTCATGACTGTTTTTTTAACCATCATAAAAAATCTTTACTTATTCATGATGGTTTACGTGATCATCATAATTATGTTTTTATTACATTTTTTTATTGATTAATCACAAAATTTTATTTTTTATAATTTTAGTTAATTAATTAATATTTATGATTTGTTCTTGTACTTGTAATAGTCAAATAGTACAAATAATATCAAATAACAAAAGTTACATATATTTATAACTAAAACAATTATCATTTTAAAAAATATAATAATATTAAGTATCAAAAATAAACAAAATATCTATAAATTAAATTACACAATATGTCACATGCACCACTTTATTTTAGTATTACATTATTAAACTAAAAATTATACAAGCTAGCTAGTGCATCAAAAAATATCCAGTGAATTAATGATGTGTCACTCTTGTAATAGTTATAAAAAAGATACATTATTCATCTTTATTAAATATATGATTAATTTACATATCAAAATAAATAAGCAAGTATAACTTCTTACAATACAACACTAAATGCGAAAATTAACTAGTCACCAACGTGTTCAAATATTTCACTACATGCTTGAGTACTTCTACTTGTTCTTTGCTCTACCAACTTCTTCAGGATGACCTTTACAAAATTTTGTCATCTTCTCTTGGTAAGGGGTTCAATGAATAGAATTCGTAGCTACTTAATGAATAAAATTGGCAGAGGGCTTAATGAATACAATTAGTCCACTATACTTGAAATTAACAAAGCCAAACAACACACAATTAACACATAACCACTAATGAGCCAACAAAGATTATATGCCTAGCTACGATAGTAACTATTGCACATGCATAGTCTATTTACCATGTATTTCATCAATTTTTTCATCACTATATGTATTTTTGCCATTGAACTTTAAGATTAAAACACAAAAGAAGACGACATACTCAATTTGATATCATTTATAAATATGAAATATTTAATATGTAAATGAAATATATAATATGACATTTTCACAAAGAATTTTTAGATCTTCAATTATTTCTTTCACAAATCAAAGCACGAAATATCTGCATTCTATACCACTTTTTTGAATCAGCTCCTATATATGTAGAAATATAACCATTAATATATATCATTTTCAATGTTGTTAATAATGAAAAAACAAAATGAACTCATTTGAATTTGTTACCATATAATATTTGATCTCACACGAAACATTTAAAAACCCTATATCAATAACCAATAAATGTTTGAAAACATGTAGTATTTAGAATTAATAATGAAACCAATAAACAAAAGGCATAAAGTAAAACTTGTACTTACATGGTCATAATTTTTTTAAGATCAAGTCCTAATTCATGACCCAAAGAATCCAAATGATATACTATCTGTGATGCCATATCAATAACCACTAATTCCCAATAAAATCTATTCGTAATAAGAAAAACAAAAGATGATATATAGTTAAATTGGTAAAGCAATTAGGGTAAAAGCTTACTTTGGATTATAAGGCACGAAAAGAATTTGGTTTGAATGTGCTTTTTTTAACTGCTCTACAATATGTTATGCTCTATCCTTTAACTTGTTTTCATTGTATGGTCCACTAGAGAGTGGACAATCATAGGATTGGTGAAGCCAAATGGTTTTAACTTTTTGATATACTTCAATTTAGCATGTAGATATCTAGAAGTAGCCAAATTAAAAGTCAAATCATATAAACATAGATGTTAAAATAAACCAATATTAAAATTCTTTGTCTCACCTGTACAGATAAATGCTAGTTCTTTTTTATCAATCATACTAGAGCAATCTTCTGAGCCAAAATAGCAATAAAATGGATAGCAAAAAACATCATCATCAAATCTCACGGTAACTTCATTTAACATATTAATCATTAATTGATAAGCCACTTTTGCGAACTATTCTAGAGCTTGCTCAAAAATGGATCCCACTTCTTTTTTGATTTCTTTTTCCTTTATCTCGAACATGTGACAATAATAAATTTTAAAAGTCAAATAATTTTTAACATAAAAAGAGACAAAGATAATATGTCACTACTAAAATTACCTCATACCTCTTCAACAATATGAGTAAAAACCAATTCTTTAGGCTAACTTACATGATGACCTAAAGCATCTTTAATAAATATAAGATATTCATCCTCATTTCAATAGCCAGTTGAGCATCTTGAATTAATATTTGATCAATGAAAACCACAAAATTTGCACAAGATCCATCAACAATAGTGCCCATAGTAACAACATTTTTTAGTGTATCCACTGCAAATTTACATGCAACACCCTATTAATTAAAAAAATGACATTATTAATTATAATTAATAATAAAAACATATGTCTATAGCATTAAATAAATAAGTACATTCCTCTTCAAATCTTCATGGAAAACATCATAAGAATCCTTCATAGTCATTGCTAAATCGAGTTTTTGGATCTTATTGGAGCTATGACCTTCAAGTTGTGCAACATGTGAATGTGCATCTGTACTTCCTTGGGTTAATGACAATCGTTTTTGCTCCACCTTAGCCAAGCGAGCTTCTAGATATGCTACCTTATTAGGAGTGGAAAAAAGGACCAAAGGAGTGACAAAATTTCCAACTCCTCTAACTTAACCCCTATGCTTCTTAGTACCAAGAGCTTTGCTTAAAATGTCATCGCTGCTTGAGAATGTAATGGCACTAGCTTTTGACTACTCCATTAACTCATCCTACAATAATCCATGCTAGATTAAGTGCAAATTACATGAAAATTAATTATTTAGGTTTGTAGACTATTATTCATGATTTACATGCAATCAGCAAAAAAATATTGCAACTTAACTTTAAATGTCTCAAGAAAACAAGCTAGGAAGAAAAAGACAAAATACTTTTTGTTTGGGTGTTTGTTTATAAGAAAAAAACGGCATTCTAGTTGGTTAGACTGTACTGCCCTACTGCTCGAAGAATATAAATAGTATAGTAATCTATGCATTTTACCCCTTCATATTTTCCTTCATGCCAAATACACATAGAATGTTTTCAATACTGCGTCAAAAATATAAAGAGTATAGTAATCTCATGCATTTTGCCCCTTCATATTTTCCTTCATACCAAACAAATAGAGAAAGTTTCCAATACTACCTTACTACTCGAAAAATATAAATGCTATAGTAATCTTAAGCATTTTGCCCCTTTATATTTTCCTTCATGCCAAACACACACAAAAGGTTTCCAATATTGCCTCACTTCTTGAAAAATATAAATAATTTAGTAATATTACGCATGTTGTCCCTTCATATTTTCCTCCATGCGAAACGCACATACAAAATTTTTAATTTTCCTTTACTGCTTGAGAAATATAAACTATATAGTAATCTTATGAATTTTACTCCTTCATATTTTCCTTCATGCCAAACACACACAAAAAGTTTTCAATATTACCTTATTGCTTGAAAAATATAAAGAGTATAGTAATCTTATGCATTTTACCCCTTCACATTTTCCTTCATGCCTAACACACAAAACGTTTCCAATACTACCTCACTGCCTGAAGAATATAAACAATATAGTAAATTTATACATTTTACCCTTACATATTTTCTTTCATGCCAAACGCAGAGAAAGTTTTCAACACTACCTTGCTACTTGAAAAATATAAATAGTATAGTACTCTTATGCATTTTATCCCTTCATATTTTCCTTCTTGCCAAACATACACAGAAAGTTTCCAATACTGCCTCCCTGCCTAAAAAAAATAAACAATATAGTAATTTCATGCATTTTACTCCTTCATATCTTATTTCAGGACAAACGCGCATAAAAAGTTTTCAATTTTCCCTTACTATTTGAAAAATATAAATAGTATAGTAATCTTGTGCATTTTACCCCTTCATATTTTCCCTCATGCCAAATACACACAAAAAGTTTCCAATTTTCCCTTACTTCCTCACTATTTGAAGAGTATAAGCAGTACAGTAATCATGAAAATTTATCAAACAATCTTATAAAGATAAGGTTTTCAACATTTATATAAGATTCATAAAAAAAATTCTTACAATCTTTTCACCAACAAACATCGTTTTTAATGCATAATGTCCTTCTGTAATTCACTACGATTAATCTTCTCTTCTGCCTTGAGTTTTACTTTTCGTAGAGATCAAATAACAAATTAAAAATTAGAAAGAATGTAACTAAAATGTATATTAAAATCCTCACAAAGAATGTAAAAGTGAGAAAGTCACCAATTTTTGCTCTAAGATTACAAATCTACCTCGACTCAATCGATGAGGATATTTACTATGTTTTTGTCATTATTCTTCTTCCTCACT
This sequence comes from Moringa oleifera, assembly GCA_021397835.1. Classification (NCBI taxonomy): domain Eukaryota; kingdom Viridiplantae; phylum Streptophyta; class Magnoliopsida; order Brassicales; family Moringaceae; genus Moringa; species Moringa oleifera. The sequence goes on along the minus strand of JAJFZO010000446.1, from coordinate 1,612,376 downwards.
CAATTTCTACAATATTACATTATAGTTGAAAACATATTACAACAAAAATATACCTTAAAATCCTCTGAAAGGCGTGATTTAACAAACCTTTCCTAACCATTCTTTGAAATGAAACTGTAGATTGGAGGTGGTATTGTTATAGCATCAAGATTGCCCGTAAAAAGAATTATACGTTTTATTGTAAGGACATTCTTGAATGTTCTAAATTTGTTGCAAATTGACTATAAGATCATCTTTTTCATGCGAGGATCAATTTCAAATGCATTATGTAAATGAAATTTGATAAGCTACTATGCTAATGAAAAGTATAATTAAATATTTGAGGTAAAAATGCCAAATCAGAACATATTCTGATATTTTTTCTTTCAAATGATCAATATCCTTTCGCTAATCACTATAAGTTATAAACACCATGGTACGTGCAAGAACTTTAAAAGTAGATATAAGGTATTTAGCTTCAAAACCACATGGTACGCCTTTTAAATTGAACTGTACCATGTTTTTTCTTTCAAAATTTTCTAATTTAACAACTTTGTTGGTCCTCTAGATTTAGTCATATCTACAATTCTATAAAGATAAAATATAATCCAAAAAAATAATTAGAGCATAATTCATTGTATGATACTAACTTTTGCAATAAAATAATGCTACCATAAAAGAAAAAAGGAAAACAATCAAACCTTTTTGCCTTAAGTTATAAAGTTTACTTTTAGGCTTCATCAATCCAAGTTCCACCATAATTATATCATATATAATTAACATCATTCTCATTGATCTCATCATTTAAACTAACTTCAACTATGCCATCAATAATAAAATCATATTATTCTATGTTGTCAACATCATTATTTCTCTCATAATGTTTGTAGTTTGTGGAGTAGAGTAAACAATGGACCATTTTAAATCTAGTTGACTAGGGACGTAAAAGATCTGTTTAGCTGGAGAAGCTAAAATAAAATAATCATATTTATGGCCATGTTGTTTAAGATTAACTAATATGTGACCAACCTCATCTAATTTAATCCCACCATTAGTTTCAACCCAATCACATTTGAATAATGTTGTTCTTAACATGTGGTAATCGAACTCCTATATGTCCTTGATAACACCATAAAATGACAATTTTTCAATTATTAGATTCTTGTCCTTAGCACTTGATATTTGCATTGTTGTTACAACTAGTGACTCCACTATGTTACGCGACTCAATTATTACCACGTTCTCATGTATGGAAGTGATAGCCATTCACATTATATCTAGGATATTTTTATAACTTCATGACAAAGTCCATGTGATACCTATTTCACCGAAAAGGAAGATTGATTTTGCCTTTGTATTTCAGATATAACATATTGACAAAAGTTTGGTCAAATAAATTTTAATATTAAATAAATAGAAGATATATGGTCATGTTAAAGAGACGAGTAAGTACCTTTTCTCAAAACAAAAAAATAAATGTTTGAGTATGCTGATCTTGTAACCATTTGGATCGTTTTGATTGATGTGGATACTGTAATTTCACATACTTGATATGCTTGCTATTAATGAAATAAGATTAAGCTCATCCAGTGAATTCATATATGTATGAAGTACATGTCTTATAATTAAATTGTACATAGATTTGGAAGAAACATATTCAACATATGATTGGATGTCAAATGAATTCAGTAATACATAAAGATATGCTTGTTCCAATTCTTATCGATTTCAACCATAACAATGTGACCACTAGAGAAGGGCTTTCCAACTTGGATGTCATCTTTTTTTCCTTGTGGAATACCAATTGGATGCATGTTAGAGTAATAAGTTTCACAAAGTTCAAGTGCTTCTTCTGTAATGTAGCATTCAGCAATATATCCTTCAAGACGATTATGACTACATACATATCCTTCCAAAGTTTTCGTGAACCATTCAAATTGATACATCCACCTAAGGTATATCGGTCGACATAATCTCACATCTCCAACAAGTTGCACCATCAAATGCATCATTATATCAAAAAAAGAAGGTCAAAAGTATTTTTCAAATAAGTAAAGAGTTATCGCCAAATCTTGCTGTAATTTGCCTAGTTTTGAAACATCTGCAACCTTACTACACAAAGCATTGAAGAAGGAGCAAAATCTCATGATTGCATATCTAACATGGTTTGGCAAAACTAAATGAATAGCTAATGGTAAACGTTGTTGCATAAAAGCATGACAATCGTGAGACTTAAACCTTGAATTTTCAAATCTACCATTGACATAAGATTTCTAAAATTTGAAGAATACCCATTTGGAAATTTTACATTTCATAACATCTCACAAAACATCCTTTTCTCCGATTTGTATAAAGTACAACAAGCAGCTGGTAAATAAGTATGACCATTTAAGTTAGATGAAATCCAATGTGAACTTGTGACAACACTATGTGTACTGGAGAAGTACTGTTATGGTTATTTAATGTTAGAGAAGTGAAAATATGTGGTCTTGTATATTTGAGGTGGATGTACCCATTTGAAAGATACATGAAGGTGTTAAAGGGTTATGCTCGAAATCGTAATAGGCCTGAGGGATGTATTGCTGAATCATACATCAAAGAAGAGGCATTATAATTTTGTGCAGATTATTTATCCAATACAGATTCTGTTGGGATTGCTCTAAGGAAAAATTTATTTGATTATTCAACTCAAAATAGAAGACCTTTAGCTGATGGATGGATTGAACAAGTTCACCATGATCTTCTTCAATAAGCTTATTTATATGTTTTAACAAATACAAGTGAAGTTCAACCTTACATAAGGTAATATTTACAACCCATTTATTATACCACACCAAAGATAATTTCAAATGTTAACATGAATTATTCTTACCATGCATCGAGCATTTAAACCAATTAACTGTTGACAATCCCATGAAGTCGAAAAGACGAAATGGTTGCATGATGAGCATAATCACACCTTCATCAATTAGTTGTGCATATGGGTAAGAATCTTTACAAGTCCACCATTAAGTCATATTTATCCATGAGAGTTGATCTAATAAATTATTTAATGTAGGTTGGGTATCAACTTTCATTGTCTAATCATAATATCTCATCAACTTTACGATGGATTGTTCATGGACCTCAAGTCACAATAATCAAGTATCATTGATATATCATTAATGGTTGTTATTTTTATATAAAAGAAAAAGACAACTCAAGAGTGCATCAAAACAATGGAGTCACTTTAATTACTAGTACCATGCAAATTTCTAGTGCAAAAGATAAAAATCCAATATATGGTGACACGATATTTTATGAGGTAATACAAGAGATATGGGAGCTGGATTACTCCATATTTAGAATCCTGATTTTTAAATGTGATTGGATTGAGAATAATAATGGTGTTAGAGTTGATGATCTAGGAGTTATTCTTGTTGATCTTAATCAGATTGGGCATAAAAATGATCAATTTGTACTAGCTTCACAAGCAAGATAAGTATTTTATATTGAAGATCCAATCGATACAAAATGGTCACTTGTAATGTCAACACCTTGAAAAGACTTTGATGAAGAAGACGATTTAGGTGACATTAGTGGGGATCATATGCCCTTTTATAGTAATTTACCATCTGTTGAACAATTTCATAAAATAGACGATAATGCAGTAGCATATAGTAGGGAAATGGTGAAGGATTATGGATTTGACTAATGTGATAAGTAATGTTTAACTTTACATACGCCTTATAATTATTTTAATCTGTTTTTCTTTATGAATTAATTTTCTACTTGTTAGTTTTTGTTGACTTTTAAATTTATATGTTTTATGAATATGTATTGTTAATTTGTTGGTATTTAATTTGCAGATTTAATGGGTACCTCAGATCAGCCAGCTCATGCCTTACGAAAATGCAAAAAACGAGGCATTACCACTATGTGTGATGTTATTAAGTCTAGATCAACAGGACAAAAGATATCAGTCCAATTAAATGAGAAAAGATAGCCTATCGGAAAGCATGGTGCAATGATGAACAATTATATTGGTGCCATTGTACAACGTATAGTGCCTATTACGTTTAACAATTGGTATGCTGTCCCATATGAGTTAAAAAATAAGATTTGGGAAACAATTTCAATACGTTTTGTAAAACATGCAAGTGCTTACATTTAAAATTGAATTATATGCTCATGATTTGTGTTCATTAATTTGTGTAAATGTGTTTTATAGGGGACATATGACATTGATGTAACTTTGAAAAGGTATGTACTCTAATCTGCTGCACAAAAATGGAGGAGCTTGAAAACCATTCTTATGAGGAAATACATCTTGCCTTTTATGGATGACCTGGAATACTTGAGGCTACCACCAGCAGAATATAGGAGTTTCATAGATTTAGATGTATGGCATGCATTTGTGAACTCTCACCTTTCATAGGAGTTTCAGGTATTAGATTAACCAAATAGAGATGTTTATTTGTGAAACTTTCACTAAATATTGATATTCATTTATATTATAGCGAAAAAGAATTGTTAAAGATCGAACTTCTAAGTCAGTTATGTTTTGGTTTTTTTTTGTAAAAATTTTGGACCATTTGATGGATCCATTTTGTTTACTTTAATTAACTACATTAAATGATTTTGTATGATTGCTTGTAGAAGAAGTCTTTGGGTACTGAGGAAGAACTTGATCGTGCTACATTATGGAAAGCAGCACGATGTAACAAATAAGGATAATACACAAATGAAGCAACCAAAGAATGTACTGAAAGGATTGTAAGTATTTGATGAGTCTTTACTTCCATTTGATTTATACTTAACATTTATGTAATAATTACATTCTGACTTTGTACGATGAGTTGATGACACAAGCTAGTCAGGGTACATTTAAGTCGGTACATGTGAATGTTGTGCTCACAAAAGCTTTAGGCACGCCTGAGCATCCTGATTGTGTTAGAGGTCAAGGATTTGGGGTAACTATAATCTCGTATTTTGGGAGGATGAAAACATATATCATACTAATAAGTGAAGCATTATTTGATAAATAACAGTTTATGTACATGATGAGGTGGTTTTCACAACATAAAGATGTTTTAGATGACATTGTGGGAGATAGAGTTACTACCCAACCGAACATTGTTCAAATGCCATTTCGTTAAAGTAGAGCTAGCAATAACATGGCTAGAATAGATGATAATGAAAAAAGTTTGACATCACCTCCTCAACCTTAACTAGTTGGTCCATCAAAGCCTGCACCATCCAATAGTAAGGTATGTCACATGTTATATTTCTATTAAAGAAAAGAATAAAAGTTTTGGGCCATTAAATTATGCTTTGACTATTCATTGTAATGTGTATAATGTGATTTGTACATTGGTTCTTTGGAGGATATTGTGGCCTATAGATCAATTTTTATAGATACTACCATGAATCAAACTATGCATGGGCGTTCTCTGCTTGATGGATATGTTAGGGTGATAATGGATGTAGCTATTTGGGTGATACTTGTTTTCCTCGCCCAATACTGGAAGCAAAAATTTTTACTGTATTTGAAGCAGTTGGCACACATGTTGCTTGGCCACGAGATTGGGTCATCACACGTGAATATGAGGTATTTTATGTCAAAACTTGAACTTTTTTAGTTCATTTACTAGACATGACTTCTTAATTATTTTATTTCTAGTCAATGAAAAGAGGAAAGACACAAAAGTTGCAAGTTAGACGAGCATCAACATTGATGTAACAACCGTCATTGCAACAATTATCTTCTATTGGGTTACCACTATCACTGAAGGTATTGCATGAGCATGTCACAAAGGTAATGGATCATGATAGAGTCATCATCATTCCTTTGGAGAAACAAGTATTTGTTAATAAAGGCTCTATATATGTGATGCGAGAAGATATAATTCAATTTTGTCACATGGAAGAGATAAGTGTTACCATCATTCAAGCTTACATTGTTTTACATACTTTTTTCATTTATTAGTTTATTGATCTTACAATTATGTCATATTCATATTTATATGTGTTTTTTTATATTTTTAGTAAACTTCATAAAGATTTAGTTGCACTTGGCTTTAATCAAAATATTTTATTTGTTGATCCGTCGATGGTATCAGTTATGAGTGGTATAAAGATAAAAGGTCAAGCTCATCATATTGCAACTAGATTAACTCAACCATATGACAAAAGAGTAGTGATCTTCCCGTATAACATCATGTAAGCATGAACTTAATTTTTTTAATTGCACTAGTTAAATAACTAATAATTTAATTTGCTTAATAATTAAGGCATCATTGGATGTTGGTGATTGTTAAGTCGTGGGCGTTCACATATACAGTTTTTGATCCTCTAGGGCATGGTTCTCGCACTGAGTTAGACATGCTAATGTCCATGTGAATTTAATTATTTTATACTTACATTAGTATATGTAACTGTAGTTTCAAGATTAATAGTCTATTTTTTTGAGCTCTTTTAAAATGTTCTTTGCAATAGACATGCTATCCATAAGCCGACGGAATTGCCAAAGTATTGTTGCTAAGGTATGTATGTTATGAATCATATGTTATATTAAATTTCATTATTTTTAGTCACAAAATATAACATCTAAATTATGCTAATGTAATGTCCACGTCAACCTTGTACCATGAGTATGGATACTATGTGATGAAATACATGAGGGATATCATTAACAGATAAAACAATAATGCACCATACTCGAAAATAGTAAGTTTTTAAATAATTTGTTTCTGTAAAATGTTATGTATGATTATAGTTATACTAACATTTATATTTTTTCACATGCATAGCTAATGGATATTGATACCTACAGACAGTCTGAGTTTGATGATGTCAGACAAGAGTTTGGGCAATACATATGGAGCATTATGTTAGGATTCAGGTAAAAGTTAGGACTTATATTTCAAATTTTGGAATACATTATATAGTTGTTAGGAATTGTAAGTATTTTCCTTTTAACTCGTATTGTAAAAGTAGCATTAATTTGTAAATTAATTTTCCTCCATGTATTTCACACATACTTGAAAGGTTATATGGATGAGAATTATGATTCATTATAGTTTCAAAATGGTAATTAATATGTGTTATGTCGAAGTGTGTTATGATGAAAGAAGTGATCATGAATGTATACAACATCGGATTAAAATATGTTATGAATGGATGAAATGATGATGGTGTTAGATTGTATTGAGGTAAGTTAGATTGCTCTAGAAAGTGTTGTCATGAAAAAAGTGGTGGTGGTGCATGTGATTGTACTTAAGTGTGTGAATACTATTGAAGTGCTTTTTGATTAAAAAATTGGCGGCCGTGTGCTACATTTTATTAAAGTATGGTAGTAGTATTCAAATAATCTGTGATGATTTATTTTCTTTATTTTATGCAACATTTTTTGGATATTTTCAAATTTTAATTTTGGGTATAGAGAAAAATATGAATTCATAGGCAAAAAATTTTAATTTTGGAAGAAAAAGTTAATTAAATAATAATTAAAAATAAAAATTATAATTACAAGTCAAGATTATTAAAAAATTAAATAATGATTCAATTTCAAATTATTAAACGTTAAAAACAAAATTTTAAATAATAATTTAAATTTTTAATTATTCATTAATTTAAATTTTAATATTTCTTATTTTTAATTTTTTGAAATAGATAAATAAAAATTAATTATACTTTATCCACAGTTCTAACAAAACTGTGTATAAATACCATAAAATAATTTAAATTTTTTTAATTAAAAACATTTCACAATTATATAACTGTGAACAAAATCAAAATAACTAAGGTTAGTTTTATTCATAGTTCTAGAACTGTGAATAAAACTTTAATGAACTATGAACTAAAGTAGTTTTAGTTCACAGTTCATCATATCTTTTTTTCACAGTTATGAAACTGTGAATAATATTTTTAATACACTATGGACTATAATCCCTTTTATTCACAATTTAAGAACTGTGAACTAAAACTAGTTTTATTCACAGTTTTCAAACTGTGAATAAAAATTTTATGAACTGTGAACTATTAACACTTTTATTCACAGTTTAAAGACTTTGAACTATTTCAATTAACTTTTGTTCATAATGTAATAGTCCACAGTTTTGGAACGGTGAACAAAAGTCATTTAAAGCTATGAACAAAAGGTTATTTTGTTGTTGTGTTCTCGTGTAAGTCAACTACCTAGTGCTAGGTTAAGAGTAGATGAATGTTATAAGTATATTCATTTCATGCATAGTGCAGGTATATACACTGGCTATACTTGTATCTTGTTCTATTTATGGAACTTTTTGATGCTTTTTGGTTTTATCATGTATTCTTATGCTTGAAAATAATTATAGTAATTTAAGAACTTTGATGTTGCCAAGTGAAGGACACTAAAAGTCTCATAATATTGGCTCTGTCTGCATCATTTTCTGATCAAGAATTCAGTTTCTATTCTTGTCTAGCTCGTTACAACATCATTGTATTCCAACTCATGGAAACATTATTGTAAAGACTTGAGGTTGACTATTTGATGTTTGTTTTTCTTTATTTCTTTGTTTTGTTTTTTTCCTTTCCAATTCTTTTAATAACTATTCCCATCATGTGTTATCCACAACTTCTCATAAGATATGAATTTCATTACTTTAACTAGGTTAAATATATATTTCCTTTTAGCTCACAGGCCTGCAAGAATGTTACATTCAAAAACAATGACAGCTGGCAAATCAACCTATATAGCAATAAAAATGTCATCCATAGGAAGGCTCTTGTAGATTTTCAACTAGTGTTGACTACTTTCACTCATTAGAGGTAAAGGTGTCTATTTTTATTTGCACGGTAAACATACTTTTTAGAGTATACTATGTTCTAGTTTTATTCTTTAAAAAAAATAATAATAAACTCGCTACACCTATCTCTATTTTACAAAAAAATTTAAATACTTGTTTGAGGGTTATTTTAGAATTAGGGCATAAAGATCTATTTTCTTTGATCTTTTAACATGGCACTTTTGGAAAAATGGTAGAGGAGCTTTATAGTGGAGAGAAATAGCCTTTTGTAGAAGATAAAGGCTAGATATGGGAAGAAGGAGGGTGGTTGAGTTACAATGTTAGGGAGGAACCTTGTGGAACCAGTTTTTGGATAACCATTAGGAGAGTTGGAGAGGACTTTGTTCCATGGGTAAGGTTTAAGGTAGGTAAGGAAGGCTAGAGTTTTGGAACAATGTCTGGTGTGGAAAAAATCTTCTTTGGGAAGACTTTTAGGCTATGTATTTTTGATCATGTAATCAAAAGGCTTATTTGAGCTAACATGTGAGAACATTAAACAGTAATGTGACTTGGTAGGTGCAATTAAGGAGGGATGCAAAAGATTGGGTCGTGGGTGATTCTATGCAGGTTTTTTGAGTGGATTTATGAAATCAGATCTAACATTGACAATGATGACACGTTTGTTAGAATTGCTTCCATCGGGTCTTTTTCACACATTTGTTAGAATTGCTTCCATGGAGTATTTTTCACTTATCCCTTTTTCTTATTGCTTTCTAAACCCTTGTTTTTCAGCATAGGACAAGATTGACCTCAAGGTTACTAATTGAATTTAATAGTTATCACCTTAGTAGGTTTCGATACCGAGGCTTAATCCAATGAAGTCTAAAATGATTATCAACTTTACAAATTTTCTCCCTTGTTTACTTCAAGATTATGATCATTAGGATGCCTTTTCGCCTTTTCTTTTATTATGCCAAAACTGTAGAGTTCATTAGATATAAATTATGTTTCTTATATTGAAAATTTTTTACTACTATTTTATTTCTTGCCTATCTTCCTTCATTTCTTTTGGTATTTTGAAAACTTATACTGACGCAGGACAAGATGAGAAGGAAAGAGTTTAAAAGAGAAAGGAAACAAAAAAGAAAAAGTAGAAAAGAAAGAGAAGAGAGAAATGGGGGGAAAAAAAAAGCAAAAGAGAGAAAGCTTAAAAGATGATTTTTTTTTTTTCTAAAATCCAGGTCTAAATTGCTTCAAGCTCACGTAGCCAACATGTAAGCTAACTTAGCATATTCGTAATCAAACAATGAGTTCTAATTGAACGATGAGAGAGAGTCCTAGTTTTAATTGAATAATGAAAAAAGTCCTTGTTTAAATTGAATAATGAAAGTAAACCTATCATACTAAAATGTAATTACAAATTCAATTTTTATCCAACTAATAAACATTAAAAGATAATAAAAGTAACCTAATTTAAAATAAAATCTAGTAACTATTCAATTGTTATTTTTACATGTTTGACAAGTCTTGAATGGTCAATGCTATTTGCATCACATACTTATTTGGTTTAATCAGAAATGATTCTATAGGTCGTGGATGAAAATTCAGGAAGAATTTATATTTGGATTTTTATGAGAGGAAGCCTACAAAGCCAATTGTAGGTTGAGACCTATTTCCCCTTGTACGTCCTCCCTACACTCTTCCTAGAAAATGGGTGCAATTATGGTATTGAGAAGTTTTTTTAATTAATTTGTTAAACAAGGAAAGAGGAAAAGATTTGTTAACAAATAAAGAGAAACATATGCTTGTCAAAACTAAGTTTTCAAACTGATATTTGCTAAGTGATGAGTTGCAACACTTAACGTGTTGGATATATGGTTATGTAGCTGGCAAGGGGAGCGTGTTGTCACATGAGGACAATATGAAAAACTGGATCTATCTAGGTTGCTAATGAGGAGATGAAGACTTGCAACATAGTGGAAGATATGGTGGAGAAAAAGGAAGAAAATATATGGCTTTTGTGAAGATGATAAATATACTCTAACAGAAACAATTTTGTCAAAGTCAAGGAAAATAAATACAGCTAAAGTGTGATATGTTCATGTGTTAATATCTAACTCCTTCAGCCATGGATATGTTTGTTGGTGTTGGTGAAAATGCTGCCTAAACTGATAAAAACATGGGTGTTAGCTTAGAATTTACATTATTTATTAGGTTTGACGTAATTATAGTTGTACTTGCCCTTAAGGTCTTAATGAAGGAGTCTTTTATTCTTATTCTTATTTTTAGGTGCATCAACTTATTCTTTTATTTTGTATCTGTGTTCATTTGGCATTCTCATTCTTCAATAAGTAAGTCTACTAAAACCTATAAAAGTGATTTTTTTTTTTTGTAACATAGGATTTGACTGTAATGATGAAATTTAGGTACTGTAGTTTTTTGATTTCTTAATAAGCAGTCATATTCTTATATATAATTTTTGGCTTGTCTTTTATGCATGTGTTTGTGGAATATGCAATGTTCATGGTTTTTTATTAGGTGAAAGAGACAAAAGGGAGTAGCAAACTTGGAAGAGACTGATATGATATGAAATTTATGATTCTTGGAAATATGTTATTTTTTGTGTTGGTTATTTTAAATTTGTAATATGAGTAATTAACTTACTTTTCTACTTATGCATACATGAGACCACTACATTAAAAAAGCTCCCATGCAATAATGAGATCATTATGTGATTGAAATTAATGCGAGAGCCTAATTTTCATGTTTTCAATTATGCTTCTTTTGAGAACCCGTGTGGTAGTTCCTATGGAAGAAACCTATGAAGAAGATTTCTTCTTTTTTTTAGTTAGTTGCTTAGATATGAAAAGGACTCTTGCCTGTTCTATGATGTCCAAATTATTGAAATAATATTTATGGATCATTTTTCTTTGTTTTTTCAATTATTAAGTTGTGAATGAACACATAAATGTGCATTCCTTGTTTTGGAGATGTTTACATCTTTTTTTTTTTTTGAATTTTTTAAAAATTTAAAAATTGTATTTAATTTTCTCAATGCACATATATTTTACTGTTAAACTTTTTAATTAAAAATAAAAAATATGAAAAAAATATTTAATTTTTTTCAATATTTATTATAAGGTTTAAAAATTTCATCACTAATCATTGTTAAATTATGATGAATTTGAATTTCGCAGCTAATATAAAATAATTATTTTTATTTTTCATTTTTTAAAATTTAAATTTAGTTTTAATGATAGACATGTATTTATTGATGAATTTTTTAAACTAAAAAAATAAAAATTATAAGTAGATCAAATTATTTTTCTGGATTAAGGGTTTGAAATTATTTTGACATTGAATAATGATACATTTTTAATTTTCCTTTTAATATTAACATAATGTAAAAATTTTAAATATTGAATTTAATTTTAGCGAGGGATACAAATTTCATCGTTATTTTGTCACTGTCTAGTGATGGAATGTGAAATTCATGATTAAATAGTGACAAATTTTTAATTTTGTCATTAGAATGAGAAAAAAAACTTTTTTTTTTAACTTTGGAATTTTAAATTACATTTAATTTTATTGATGAAAAACAAATTCTATCAAAAAAATATAAAAATTTAAATTTAAATTTTTAATTAAAAATTTTAAGATTTCAAGATTCCATAATTAAAAAATGATGTGATTTTGAATTTTATTATTAATATTAAATAAAAAAACTGTAATTTTAAAAATTAGAATGAGTTTTAGGAACGAACACAAATTTAAACATTAACAATTTTAAAGTTTGATGGTTTTATTGCTAAATAGTGACAAATATTAAATTTTATTGCTAAAATTAAGAAAAAAATAGTATGTCTTTTTAAGTTTTAAAATTTCAAATTTAGACTTAGTTTGAGCGATGGACACGAAATTTATCACTAAAGATCTTAATTTAAAATTTTAAAAATTTAAAAACTATAATTCAATTTTCTATAATTATTTTTATGTTTTGAAGGTTCTGTTATTATTCCATCACTAAATAGTGATCGATCTTGAAATTTGTTATTAATATTAAGAAAAATATTATTTTTAATTTTTAAAAATTGAATTTATTTTTAATGATAGATAAAAATTTTGTAGCTGGAATTTTAATTAAAAAATAAAAAAATTATTTTTATGGTCTTACGGTATTGTAGTTATTCTATCTTTCATGATTAACAATAGATCTCGAATTTTATTGTGAATACTGAGAAGAAAATAATTTTTTATTTTTAAAATTTTTAAAATTATATTTAATTTTAGCAACAGATACAATTTTTTTACTAAACTTCTTAAATTAAAAAAGTTAAATATACTATATATATTTATTTATTTGAATTAATGGTTTTGTCACTATTACATTTACTAAATTGAGGTCAATTTTCAATTTTGGTGATAATACTAAAAAAATTATTCTTTATTTTTAAAATTTTAAATTAGATTTAACTTTAATGATAAACATGAATTTTATCATTAAACAACTTAAATTTTTATAAAAATTATTAAAATATTATAAAAAGATCAATTTAATTCTTACCATCTTTACACTAAAGTAATTGCTATCATGTAGATAACTAGCAAGTCTAAATTCTTTTTATTTCTCCTAATGAAAAGTTTATATAATTGGTTTGCATTTTATGCATTTTTAAGGTTACTTTCCATTAGTTTCATTGAAGATGGATCAAATCATATTTTATGTATCACTGATCTTGATCATTATTTATGTTTCTTTGTCCATATATTGCTTAAAGATTACCTAAACATTTTCATTATACTTCCCAATAATACTCTTTCTTCATTCATTGCAACCTTCACTAATTTGCATTCCAACTTAGAAATTAGACTATTATAAAAGTAAAAGAAAGATGAAGATTGAAAACAATGGATACTAAGTACATTTTAACTAACAAAGTTTCCTTTTTTTTTTTTTCGTATTGAACTCTCCATGACTTCACAGAGGATTAGATCAAAATTTGAATATTCACAAAGAACTATATGCAAAAGGAGTTGAACCATTTAACTTTTGAAGAGTAGTGCACAAAGTATGAGAAGGTGGTTAACATTATGTATCATATCAAATGGGTTAGTTTATTATTAACAGTGATTTAGGTTCAAACTAGCCATTCCATAAAGTGAACTCAAATAAGATATTGTGAGAAGGGATTACATATGACATTTTCTTTATGCTATGGCCCCAATATTAATGTTTGAGCTCATGAGATCACGCAACTTGACCTATGGAAAACTTTCATGGATAATCGCAGTCCAATTAATTACATGTGTTGGTACAATTGCAAGACTGACACAGCTTTTTAAGTATTAACCATCTTTTCTGTTCTTTATTATACAAACAAACAGTCCATGATTAATATCATCAGCAACAACTTTCCTTTATCAACCCTTATTAATAACTTCGTTAAGTTATTAACAATATTTGAAGGAAGAATAACCAAAAAAAAAAAAGCTTTTAGTTAAACACATCCCAAGCTAGTAGTTATTTCCACATGAAGAAAGGTTAATAGTCATGAATGTTAGATCCCTCCTCTGACTACTTATTATTACTAGCTAACAATGTTTTATTTTAATTGTAATAAGAAAGCCAACCTATGGGCCCCAGCCGTAATAAAAGCCAAGCAACTAATAGCCAAGTTAAAAGTTGTATGAGTTCACTCAATTTGATTTGAATGACAAGATCAAAACCAAGTTTTATCACATCAAGAGGGAGAAATTTAAGTAATTTTTTCTCAGTTTTTCTTTTCTTCTAACTTTGTCTAAACTTCTTAATGAAAATGTTGGTTTATTTTGATATTTGATTGGATTTAGTTTTTTCTAATTTCTTCAAAGCACTGTATTGCCTTTTGAATGTTGAACTTAACATGACCTTGGGCGATTGGCTTGTCCTATGCCAAGGTTAAAAGGAAAAAATCAATTTGCAATGTTATTTATTATATTATCCGTAATCTTTGCATCTCATTAATATTGGGATCTTAAAAGCTTTTTTAAAAAAGGCTTATAGTAGTGTAATTGATTATTTAGGTAAAATGATTAATAATAGTTATAGAAACAAGATAAAGATTGGGGCTATAGTGCTTGCAAAGTGATTTTACTTCTATGTAATCAAACACAAAATTTATGGTATGTCCTTTCAGTAAGAAAAATGTTAAAGTGTACGCCTAAAGGATAACTATGCTATTATTTGCAACTCTATGGCATTCTTGTCATTTTATCGTAATGATTTACCTTTTTTTTTAATTTATGGGTCTATTTTTGGACATTTGTTCTCATCCATTGGGATCACCATTAAAGAAAGATGGGCTTGTTTTCTACTTATTTTATTCCTTTTGTGTTGTATAGAAAGGATGGAAGTTTTATATGGTCGCTTGAGGTTAACTAAAGAGATATATCCACTATTTTTATGTTTCCTTTGCCAAAAACATGCACTTTTCTAGTAAATTATTTCATTAAAATAACAAGCAACAACTAGATAAGTTAATGTTAAGAATTATTATCTTTCATCATTCTTTTTTCACTATTCATCTTCATAAACTAAAACCCAATATTTCATAATATAATGCATATCAGCTCCAAATTATGTTCATAAGCTTAAGTAATTATATCCTACCATTATATTGTAACAACTAATTATCGTCAGACTTATGGTGTGACTTGTTATATGTTTTGAATGGGTGGATAGTTGAACCTTTGATACTCCTATTCCATGTGTATAATATAACTGGATACAAATATTATAAAGAGTACGTAGTGTCTTTATGAAGGAAACTAACTTTTAATTTTATGTAATCATGGATTTTGAAAATGTGTTTACAAGGTTCTATTTATTTAAGTTACTTTCTTTCCTTCATGACTATATCATTAGTTAGTTGACATTTGATAAGATAACATCTTTTTAATTATATGCTAGTATTTGCATGCTTCGATTCTCATGTTTGCCCTTCACATATCCTTAATTTGTAATTAGAAGAGGCCTTTTTATGGTCAAGAATATTGCCAATTTCGTTCCTCCATATAATCAAGTTTGCTTAATATACCTGCATTAGTTACTAATAAAAAATTACTAGATCCTAATAAATATGTAACATATTATAGCTCACTGTATTCATATTTGTTCCTATTTGTAATTATTAGGATCCTCATTCTTACTTGTTTATTTTTTTAATTTTCTTGGATTATTGAATGATTCCTATACCAAGAGTAGAAATGTTATCAAGAATATAAAAAGCATGGTAGATATTAACACTCCTTTGACTAATCTTCGCGTTATTATTATTTTTTTTTCAAAATAATGAACTTTTTAGTCCTATTTCATATAAACTTTGTGTTTATTTGACCTACCTTGGTTGCTACAGGATATATGTTTTACAGTGCGGCAGCTACTGAATATGAAGTCTTACATCTAAAGGCGAATATATTAGCACTTAAGTTATTTTCATTTTATGTGTAACTTGATATTTTTTTTCTGTGAAAATGGCTTACTTTGTTGGTGGAGATTCTGATGGTGGAACGAGATGTCTAGTCATTTATCATGCCCCACATGGCTTTACCCATTAGATAAAAAAGAGTTACGTGTGCTTCTTTTTTTTTTTCTTTGGTTGTATTGCTACCTTTAATGATCAACTAGCTTACATAATTTTATATATTTAGAAAACCATTAAGTTGTAGTAATTAATTTTTTTCAGCCAATTTACGCTGTTTTCCCTATCATATTTATTTTAACTGTGATAGTTATATTGAAATGGATAATCATATGATATTCAAAAGATCAACTCAAGGAAGGTCTCATTATAAAGAGTCAATGGCTTATAGTGTAGCTAAACTAATGACATCTAGGTTTGCTTGTCATAATATATTAGTGATTGGACATTTGTTATGAAGGTAATTAAGGTCAGATTTTGATTTGAAGGTGGTGCTTTGTTACAGAGTTCAATATGCGTTTTCTTGATTAGCTAGGTGAATGAGATCTAACTACATTCTTAGTTCTGTAATTAGAAATTTATCGATATAAAGGAAAAAAAAAACTTTATTTTTGATTTGTAAATCACAATGGGATGGACTTTTGATCTAGGTGTTTACTTAGTATTTACAAGTTTTCATATTCTTAAAGAAAGGTTCATGTTAAGTTGACTATAAATTCTGACAAAGGTTTTCCTATTTCATGCATGCTCTCTTTTCCTTTTCATGTAATCAAGAAGAAGGAACCTCCCACGTGACTACACTCATAATACAAAACAAGAATCTACTTTTAGTTCTGTAAGTGTTTGGAGACATATTACTTAACTTCATTGCTTTCAAATTTGCTATGTTTTCATACACTACTACAAAAATTATAATAACTGACATTAATTTAATGACAGTTATTTAAAAAACTGTCATTAAAAGGTTTATTAATACTTTTGATGACAGTTATTCCAAAACTATCATTAAAAACAAGGTTTTTAACGTCAATTAAAGAAGAACTGACGTTAAAAAACCATAACTTAAACATTTAACATCAGTTCTTCAAAAACTGACGTTAAAAGATGTATCACTTAAACCTTTAATGTCAATTCTCAAGGAACTGACGTTAAAACACCAGTTATGTAATAAGCCTTTAACATCAGTTCTTGAAGAACTGAGGTTAAAAGCCTACAAAGACTTTTAACTTTGCCATACATTAATCCGGCTGCATCTCTTGTAGCAGCAACCACAGCAGCAGCAACCATTACTCCTACTTCTAGCAGCAGCCACCGGCGAACGTTGCTGCTGCTAGTAGCAGCGGCAGTCATGGCTGCTTCTAGCAGCAGCAGTCGTTGCTGCTGCAAGAGGCAACAGCTACGGCTGCTTGCAACAGCAGCAAACACTGCTGCTGCTTCTTGCAGCAGTAGCCACGGCAGCTTGCAGCAGCAGCAGTCGCCACTGCTGCAAGAAGCAGCAGCAGACGTTACTGCTGCAAGAAACCCCCAAATTTGCTGTTTCTCCTGAGAATTTACAGCTTTTGGAAATGGTGGAGTCTGCAGGGGAGGAGTCAGGGGAGGCTCTCTTCAATGAATTGGCAGAACTGGCACTCAAGGCCAGTAACCTTCAACGCTGTACTGACCTTCAACAGTGTTGAAGGACAGGAACCTTCAACGCCAGTTCTATAAGAACTGGCGTTGAAGGCTAGTGTGCTGACCTTCAACGTCAGTTCTGTAAGAACTGGCGTTGAAGGCCAGAGTGGGGTTCTAAATTTTTTCCAGAGCCCTCTAGAGCCCACCATAACCTCCCGCTACATTTTTTCTCTCTAAGGTCAGAATTCTCCTCTTCACAAGACTGTCCAGAAGCAGCTGCACCACCAGCCTTCCATTCTCTGGCGATTCTCCTGTCTGCAGTCCATCCACAACCAGCTGGGGTAGCTAGTTGCAGCCTTTTCCCAACTCTTCTCCGACCATTCTCTTTTCTGCAGTCAATCCAGAACGAGCTGGATTAACTGCTGGCAGTGTTTCTAGCACTCTCTGTTTTGGTCTTTGTCCACACAGCAGCCATTCTCCAGCGAGTCTCCTATCTGCAGTCCATCCACAACCAGCTGGGGTAGTTGGTGGCAGCCGTTTCTCCACTCTTCTCTGGCCATTCTCCTTTCTGCAGTCAATCCAGAACCAGCTGGTGTAGCTGCTGGCAGCGTCAAGTATATCATCTAGATATTCTTATGCTTTGTAGGTCGGTATAAATCTGGTTTATACCTTAAGAGATTACCTAGAGCCATAGGATATAGAGAGCAAATTTTAATGCTGTCGCTTTTGGCAGACGGAGGAGTGGTCCTTGTTGTGTAAACTTTCAATCATGCTTTCATCTGTGTTAGTTTTCAATGACCAAATACCAAGATTTGAAGAATGTTATCAAATGGTAAGACAGTCATCATGTAGAAATCAAATTTTGGTACCATAAGCATGTGCATCTCTCACTCAGTAGCAGATTGCAAACATTATGATCATATGGTGATGATCATCCAAACATCTCATGAGTTTGTCTTTTGATTCCAGCCACAATTGAGACCGTCGAGCTGTTTGTTCTAAGTCATGGAAATCAATATAGGAGAAATAAGAAGAAAAATTCTATTTTGAGTGTTTTCAGATATGAAAGAAGTAATGACGATCTCTGTTAGGATGGTATTGAAGTGTATAACATAAAAATTTTGGTTGCATATATATTGTGAAGAATTGTATTGATGTATATGGATGATGTGAAAATAGGTTTTGGATAATTTGAATTTTATTTATTTTGAAATAAATACAAAAAATACCTTTAATGGGTATCCCCTTTTAACGACAGTTCCAACAGAACTGTCGTTAAAGGGTACCCTCTTTAATGACAGTTCCAACGAAACTGTCATTAAAGAGTATCCCCCTTTAACGACAGTTTTGTTTGAACTGTCGTTGAAGGATACCCCCCCTTTAACGACAGTTTTGTTTGAACTGTCGTTGAAGGGTACCCCCCTTTAATGACAGTTTTATTTGAACTGTCATCAAAGGCACCCCCTTTAATGACAGTTCAAGAACTGTCATTAAAAACTCTCCCCTTTAATGACATGAATAAAGATGACACTTTTACAACTGTCATTAAAAACCATTTTTAACTGTCATTAAAGCTTTTATTTGTAGTATTGATAGGTCACAATTGAGTATGTTTTGAGTGCTAAATTTACAATACTAAATGACAGTGTCAAGCTACAAATGAAGAAGAAGTTTCTACCATGCAAAATGAATGATTCTTATTTCTTGTAGGATGGATTCATATTGTAATGATACTATGTTAGAGTCCCACATTGACTAGTCATATTATGATGATCTAGTATATAGGGTAAGGCCAATACTTACTTAGCAAGCTGATTTTGCTAAAGTATATTAGGCCTTATATCCTCTCTGATATAGGTTCAAAGTTTGGTCTAGTTTTGCAATGTTGGGTCCTCCAAAATCAATTTCTCCATAACTACATGGGTGGTCTATGCTTTGCGTGAAAGGGTGTCTTAGAGTCCCACATTGGCTAATCATATTATAATGGTCCAATATGTATGGTGACGGTAATTCTTGCCTAGCAAGTCAGTTTTGCTAAAGTATGTTTGAATCAATATCCTATCTAAGCCGTCTTTACAACCTCTTCTTAATTTTTTCTTTTCTATTTTCTTAACTATTTATTTCTTTCTCTCGTGAAACTTCTTTTATTCCTTTTCTTTTCTCTACAGTACAAGCTTTGAGTATTTTTTTTTTCTAATTTTAGACACATTTTTCTTAACATAGTTTCATGTCTAAAAGATTTACACACTCATTACTAATATTAGGTAATGTATTGACTTGTAGATGCCCCAATAACTTATTGAGGTCTATGGCCTCTTTAAGATTTTATGTAGTTTATGTGTGTGCTAAAAGTATGTAATACAATCCCTAGTAGGAATAATATGTAATACAATCCCTAGCAGGAATAATATGCAATACAGTCCTTAAGAGGAATCGACTTAATATGTGGGTCGATAAGCCATCTAGCTTAACTTTCCTGATTTATTTTAGTAATAGGTTTAAGATTTTAGAACTCTTTCTACAATTATTTTCTTTCTACTGCTTTTGTTGTGTCTAAAATGGTAATCATTTGATCATTACTTTATTATTTCGAGGATAGTTATTGATACCCAAATTTTGCCATAATTGAAAATCTACAGATTAAAAGTTCCACTGTTCGCTTTTAGCGTGAAGAACAATAGCATGACTCTCAAAGAAACTATGCAAATGAGGTCATATGAGAGAAAAACTAAATGCCTGAAGGAGAATATCGTAGGTGACCTCTTAGAAGCAAAAAGCAGAGTGTCAAGTAATCTAGTTTTACATTATTGACACTTACTTAAGGAAAGTGCCTCTAAGCATGGAAGGTCTACCTGTGACCAAGGAAAGTGGAATTCATGCAAAAAATTGAGCTAAAGTCTTTCTGGGAGAGAGAAATGGATAATAAGACATAGAGATCTTTAATCAAAAGGAAGAAGGGTGTTGAGACACATCTTTAGACTTTTTTAACACATTTACCTAGCAGTGTCTACTTACAAATGGGGAGAGTGTGAAATTTTCAAGAGTGAGTGATGAGGAGTTTGAATAAATGCAAAGTATATATTAAGACAGAACTATCTTATTTTTAGAAAAAGTAGACTCTTCACCCTCTCATTTAGCATTTGCAGCACTTTTCCCAAGAAAAGTCTGCCCTATGCTTTTTTTTTAAAAAAAAAAAAAAAAAGCCTATCTCTAAGTTCTGAAAAAGTTATAGAAATTTTTCATGATGAAAATTGAAGTTTTAAGGTCCTTAGGTATAAATAGGATATGTGATGTCTTTATAAAAAGGACATAAATTTCAAGAAGTAGACATGACTACAAAGAGATAAGTACGAGAAATAGATAAACATCAAAAGGAGATAAACACCAAAATGAGATATATACCAAAGGGATAGATACCGAAAAGAGATAACTAGAAGTAAACACACTCATAAATGAGATATATACGAAAGAAATCCCAAGAAGATATAAACATAGGAAACAAGAGATTAGGAAGGAAAGATGCAAGAACACACGATCAAGATTGAAGATTGAAGTTTTTATTGGAGGTTATTAACAAATTCATTTTGTCTCTCTTCTCCTTTGTGTTTTATTTTTTTATTTCTCCATTATGAATAAAAACTAAACTTTTGATTAGAGATATTGGATAAAGCCTATATATTAAAATTTTAATAACATAGCTTAAAGGTATTAAATCATACTTACCATTTTCTAAATTAATAACTTATAAGTTGTTTAAATCTTGATAGCTAGGCTAAGTCTTTGAGAGAACAGTTTAAATTTCATCCTGCATTACTTGAGACGACTCATACATTTGTAGAATTAACACATCACATATAAAGCTCATTTTTTATTATACTTAATTAAATTTTAAGTCTAACAAATTCTTAAACACAATTAAATCTTAGGTTTGATTAATTGTTAGGCTTTATGACATCTTTGACCTAATTACTTATTAAATTTATTTTCTTCTTCAGCCACTTTTCATATTAAATCCAAATATTTACTTGACCTAACTATATAAGTTTTTATTAAATATAATTAAATCTTACACTCAATGAATTACTAGGCCAATGAATTATTGGATGTAAATAATTATTAAGCTTAATTACATATGAGAGTCAATAAATTTTTGTACGTGACTAATTATCAAGGGCAATTAACATATGATAGACAATAATTAGGCTTAAGCACTGTAGGCCAAATTAATTATTAAACCTATTAAATGTTAGGCCCAGTTATATCTTGAGCTGCCAATTACATATTAGGTCAAATTATTATTAAGATCAATTCACTACTATAAATAAAAGCTTTAATGACAGTTAAAAATGGTTTTTAATGACAGTTGTAAAAGTGTCATCTTTGTTCATGTCATTAAAGGGGAGAGTTTTTAATGACAGTTCAAACAAAACTATCGTTAAAGGGGGAAACTCTTTAATGACAGTTCCAATGAAACTGTCATTAAAAAGGGTACCCTTTAACGACAGTTCTGTTGGAACTGTCGTTAAAAGGGGATACCCATTAAAGGTATTTTTTGTATTTATTTCAAAATAAATAAAATTCAAATTATCCAAAACCTATTTTCACATCATCCATATACATTAATACAATTATTCACAATATATATGCAACCAAAATTTTTATGTTATACACTTCAATACCATTCTAACAGAGATCGTCATTACTTCTTTCATATCTGAAAACACTCAAAATAGAATTTTTCTTCTTATTTCTCCTATATTGATTTCCATGACTTAGAACAAACAGCTCGATGGTCTCAATTCTGGCTGGAATCAAAAGACAAACTCATGAGATGTTTGGATGATCATCACCATATGATCATAATGTTTGCAATCTACTACTGAGTGAGAGATGCACATGCTTATGGTACCAAAATTTGATTTCTACATGATGACTGTCTTACCATTTGATAACATTCTTCAAATCTTGGTATTTGGTCATTGAAAACTAACACAGATGAAAGCATGATTGAAAGTTTACACAACAAGGACCACTCCTTCGTCTGCCAAAAGCTGAAGCTATGAGGTTGCAGTTAACAATTTTTTCATTGGCATTTTTCATGCAAAAGATAATCTTCATATAAGAAATAATCAGCCGCCAAAAGTATTTTCAGGGCCGATGCAACAAGCAGGCTTTACATGAATTACAGCATTGATACATGCACAAAGGTTCTAGATATTAGCATTTCACCTGTCATTGTATTTTTAGCAGTCTTGATGAACATAGTATGGCATTTGGCTCCACCAGGTCTTTCGAATCAGATAAAAAGAAGAGCGGACAAATCTACTTTTAAGACAAAATAAATACGATCCCAGGTCTCAAGGCTCGCTTCCTAAAAACAATAGAAAATGCTTCCAACTATAGGGAGTCTAACCATAATCATGAGCCACTGGAAGAAAGCTCGTAAAGTTGCTTATTGCATTGCTAAGGAACTCTCAGGTTGAAGCAGAACTAGAAGAACTAGTTTATAAGGACTCCAATTACATCGACAAACCCACCAGCTAGGCCAACAGAATCTCAACATAGTTTCAGATAAAGCAAGTCACCAGTCTCAAGAATAATTATGAATAACAAAGGAAACCTTTTAATCAGAATGACCAGCTGAGTGATTAACTACTGAATTTTCTGTTACAAAAAATCCAACAGAGGTGTGCCAGATGCCGGCAGTTCATATCAGAAAAAAATAGACTTTTATGTCCAGTTACATGCTTCATTAGATTTTAGAAAGTTGGCCTAAGCTTCAAGAATAATTATGAATAAAAATGCAAACAACATCTCAGTAGAAGTTCACAAGAAGTAGTAGCTGAAGCAATTTCCCATCAAAAAGGCATTAAGGCAAATTCTCATTTTTGAAATCATCAATGACAATGGCAGCATTAAAATTTGCTCTCTATATCCTATGGCTCTAGGTAATCTCTCAAGGTATAAACCATATTTATACCGACCTACAAAGCATAAGAATATCTGGATGATATACTTGACACTACCAGCAGCTACACCAGCTAGTTCTGGATTGACTGCAGAAAGGAGAATGGTCGGAGAAGAGTGGAGAAACGGTTGCCACCAGCTACCCCAACTGGTTGTGGATGGACTGCAGATAGGAGACTCACCGGAGAATGGCTGCTGTGTGGACAAAGACTGCTGGAAACACTGCCAGCAGCTAATCTAGCTCGTTCTGGATTGACTGTAGAAAGGAGAATGGCTGGAGAAGAGTTGGGAAAAGGCTACAACTAGCTACCCCAGTTGGTTGTGGATGGACTGCAAACAGGAGAATCGCCGGAGAATGGAAGGCTGGCGGTGTAGCTGCTTTTGGACAGTCTGTGAAGAGGAGAATTCTGACCTTAGAGAGAAAAAATGTAGCGGGACGTTATGGCGGGCTCTAGAGGGCTCTGGAAAAAATTTAGAACCCCACTCTAGCCTTCAACACCAGTTCTTACAGAGCTGACGTTGAAGGTCAATACGGCATTGAAGGTTACTGGCCTTCAGTGCCAGTTCTGCCAATTCATTGAAGAGAGC
The DNA here is from genome assembly GCA_021397835.1 of Moringa oleifera. Lineage (NCBI taxonomy): Eukaryota > Viridiplantae > Streptophyta > Magnoliopsida > Brassicales > Moringaceae > Moringa > Moringa oleifera. Next base: position 1,588,024 of record JAJFZO010000446.1, on the reverse strand, counting down.
CTCCCCTGGATCAGGTGCTCTGCACTCATTGACATTGGACCGTAATCAAGTTTCTTCATCAGCACTGGCTGTTCAACAAGAGCTATGGCATTTGGTGTAGAGGAGGATTTCCCTTTCCTTGTAGACATGAAAGCTATAGCCGCAAATAGACTCAACACAAGCAACGAAATCCCCAGTACATTCTTCATGAACAACTTGTTTTCTGACTCCTCCCCTGCAGACTCCACCATTTCCAAAAGCTGTAAATTCTCAGGAGAAACAGCAAATTTGGTGGTTTCTTGCAGCAGTAACGACTGCTGCTGCTGCAAGCAGCCGTGGCTGCTGCTTCTTGCAGCAGTGATGACTGCTGCTGCTGCAAGCTGCCGTGGCTACTGCTGCAAGAAGCAGCAGCAATGTTTGCTGCTGTTGCAAGCAGTCGTAGCTGTTGCCTCTTGCAGCAGCAACGACTGCTGCTGCTAGAAGCAGCCATGACTGCCACTGCCACAAGCAGCAGCAACGTTTGCTGCTGCTGCTAGAAGCAGCCATGACTGCCGCTACTGCAAGCAGCCGTGGCTGCTGCTAGAAGTAGGAGTAATGGTTGCTGCTACAAGAGATGCAGCTGGATTAGGGTATGCCCAAAGTTAAAAGTCAGTGTAGCTTATCAGTGTCCCAGTCTTATTGGCCTTTAACGTCAGTTCTTCAAGAACTGGCGTTAAAGGCTTATTACATAATTGGTGTTTTAACGTCAGTTCCTTGAGAACTGACATTAAAGATTTAAGTGATACATATTTTAACATCAGTTTTTGAAGAACTGACGTTAAATGTTTAAGTTATAGTTTTTTAACGTCAGTTCTTCTTTAATTGACATTAAAAACCTTGTTTTTAATGATAGTTTTGGAATAACTGTCATCAAAAGTATTAATAAACCTTTTAATGACAGTTTTTTAAATAACTGTCATTAAATTAATGTCAGTTATTATAATTTTTGTAGTAGTGATTGTATCTTGAGTCAAATTATATTTCACCCATGATATTTTTTGCCTAATTATATATATATATATATATATGACCTACTTATATTATATGTCCAATTTTTTTAAAGCCTACTTTGAAGCCCATTTAAAGTCGAATTATACATCGAATTATTTCGTGAGCTCAAGAATATTACTTGAATTAATTGAATCAAATTAATTAATAAGCTCAATTATATCTTTGACCCGACTATTTCATTGACCCAAGTATATAATAACCCAAAATTTTAAAAGATCCTATTAAATCTTAAGTCAAACTAACTCTCAAGCACAATTAATTGTTATACTCAACGAAATCTTAAAGTTATTATTTTATTAGCCTAATTAAGGTTTTAGATCCAATTATTAAGATCAATTATTTGTAAGTCAAATTTTATAGTAAACTCATTTTTTCATTAGATTCAATCAAAATTTGAGCTTAATTAATTGTTAGGTTCAATGAACTACTAGGTCAATTAATGGTTAATTTTAATTATATATTTAATTCTACTAAATATTAGATCTAATGAGTTTTAATATCAAATTAATAAATGATGAATTATGCCTCATTAAATCCTTGACAATTTTCACCTGCTTCAATGACTTTGGCTTCCTTGCCATCTTCTTTGCTCTGCTCAAAACGGACTTTTGCCACTTTATCAGTATAGCTAATGGATTACAACTATTCTTTCATTGCAACAAGGGACAATACCTTTAACTCTGACCTTTGCACTAGTTTTGTTGACTGATTTGCAACATGGTAGTGGCACCTTCTCTATCAACTCCATTAATTTTGAAAGCAGAACATAATACACGGATAACTGTGCCATCACGAAAAGACTTTTAAGGCTGCTTATGAGTATAATGGGCTGCTGACTTTTGCAGCTCTCCTTTACCATCCAACTCCACAAAGTCGTGGTCATGGGGTCTCTTAGTGAGCATCAAGGGACTAGAGATACTCAAAGATTATTAAGTAAACATGTTCTACAGCACTGATATATAGAAATATAAAGTGAATCAACATGACAATAACATCAAGCTAAATCACAGCCATGATTAAGAATCTGAAATTGAATGCATGATTGATTATTTGATGGATATCAATTAAGGTGCTTTCTGCAGAGCCAATTTAGTAGCACCACTTTAGAAGGCATTTAGTTTTACCTTTTTTTACATCACAAAAGTGGTCACAGTGGCACTAGTAATGGTAAAAAAAAAATCTTACTTTGCGCCTTTTTCTTGCGATCTACTCAAAACCCGAAGTTGTCAAAAATGATGTTAGATAAACAAAAACTCTCATTCCTAAATAATGTTAAACCCATAACAAGTTCAAAGCCGTGTTTATCTTTGAAAACTATCTTTATAAGAAAGAAGAGAACTACACCACACGAGAAACACTGTCTATAATGTACTTAAGTTCCAGGGTTTTAAACATAAGTGAACTAACACCCATGATAATAACAAAAAAGCTGGCCGCCTTCACCCCTCATTTTGCTATCTATCCTCTTTTAGTATTATGATTACCATGAAATGAAAGAAAAAGCAAGAAAGATAGTTAGTTTCCAATCATCAACTAATGCCACTCTATTCCGAAGTACCCTCGTTTTGATGCTAAACATTAATATCATAAGCAAAACCATTTCAAATGAATTCGTTCATACCATGCTAGATCCCAGGTTTTGCACCTCGTCATAAGGGAGCAGATTTCATTAACAGAAGGAAAGGAAAAAGAACAAAACTACAGAAATTAAGTGTACTCTAACGACATGCGTATGAGCGAATCAAAGCGAATAGAAGCTTAGCAAGGATTTAACAAACCCATGATTTTATATAATTTCAAATCTGCGAACACATTACATGCTCTAGTAAGAATTTTTGGGTAATGGTAGAAGCTCAAAACAACGAGAGCTTATGCTCAAGGAAACCAAATATGACACTATTTAATCTTGGGTCTTTGATTTTATAGATGCTATAGGTGTAGTTCACCGGGGGGAAATGGGTGAGTCAATGATTCTTTGGTTCGGGTTGTGGAAGCAATATAATCCCGTTATTACCGATTGCCTGGTTCCTTTGTCTTCTTGTTAGGCTTGGCTACAAGTCTGAACATGGAGGATATAATGGTAATTTTAAGAGGCCAAATCATCATTGGCTCATAGCCCAACAGCCTCACAGGTAACTTAAGCTTTGACTTTTATTTGTCTCTTTGTCTAGCTGCATTACAACTCTGGAAATCTTGTTCCCCTTAAGGTTAATTACATTTGTGAGTAATTTTCCAAAGTTTTATTAATATCTAAATCATTTAAAATTTTAAATTACAGAAATATTTTACACATCATAATAAAAACATTGCATAGTTATTGATATGAGCCTATAAGTTTATATGTATTTATATTTATATTAGATCACTAAGTAATTCAGTATATGCTTGATCCAATAATTCAAAATTCATAGGTCTTTATCAATTCTTGTTATGTATGATATTTCAATAACTTATAAATTATTGATGTTTCAAAAAACTAATTATGCTTATATGAACCTAAAAATATTTACAAAAGTATAGAAATTTTTATAATAAAGATGAAAATTTTACACATAACAAAAATGAGAAATATATCATCTTATGATGGAGGAGGCTCTAATGTTTCAATTAATTTATATTTTTTATGAAATAATAATAAGATAAAATATATATTAATTGAGTTTATTTAAATTTTTTATGTAAAATTGTCGTGTGTTTATTTTATTTTTTAAAAATATTAATTATGAAATGAAATAATTTTCACATCATTTATCATGGTTTGCATGCTTTGATTGGTGATGTTCAACAAGGAAGATGATCAACATAGGAAAAAAGGGGTAATAAGGCTAGATAGATTTCTCGAAATTTCTATCCAAAGGTAAAATAGATGGTTCAATGGTTTCTATTCACTTTTTTTCTTCCATTGATGGATTTGTGGGTTTTTTCTTTGGTTTTTTATGAGAGTCGAGAGGCAACCAAGAGTCAAATAGTTCTATAATTTTTAAGTTTGTTTAACTAGTAATGTATGTCTTCATATGCAAAAGCGAAAACCAACGTTGCATTTTTTTTGGGTTTTCTTTGGTTCATTATATGCATGGGTTCTCATGATTCTTTTCGAGTCATATTTAGGCAATTAGGCCCAATAATTAATCAAGCTAGATGAGATTGTTAGATTAACTTTTCATTATGCCCAATATTAGGAAAATAATTGTTGCTTAGTTTATTGTAGCTTCCATTATTCTCTATCTCTTGCATATATAACCTATATTTGATTCAACTCTTTGTTGCTTGTTAATTTGTTTGTTTTTTCATTAGGTTTTTTGTCTTATTTTTCAAAATTGTTTGCCTGAAGGCAGAGCTTAATCTTTTGGATTTCACCAACATTAAGATTCCACTAATGACTTCATGATGGAAATTCAAGTATTTTACCTTTCTTACAATATTGAAACAACTATCTAGTAATTCTGATAAATCATGAAGATCAAAGATGGTACATGTGAACCCACGTCATGTGGAGGAATAAGTCACAAATAAGTTAAACATAATTAGACATGTTGCAAATGGTCTAAAAAGCTACAATGGCTTCTTTGTTATCGACAAATTCAAATTCCTCATTTATTAGCTTCACTATGTCCTCTTTTACTCCACATGTATTTTTTTATAATTTTTAATTAAAATAAAAAGTCACATACCATTATCAATTCTTGGATTGTAGGAATTCACTATACATTGTTTTATAATTTTTAATTGAAATAATTAGTATATTGTTATCGAGATACATATATCATAAGATTATTTTTAATAAATAACTACATCTCTGTCTTAAACAAAAAAAAAATGATTATAAGACAAGTAAATTAATAATAATTTTTAATAAATATTTTATATATGTATTTATTTATATTTATAGTTAATCATTTAGTTCATAATAGTGGTTTTAGTTTTGGCTTCATTAATTATAATGTGATATTTTATAAGCAATTATGCCTCCTCTAACATCGTACATATATAGTTCATTGTCATGGATGAGTATTATTTGATCAAAGTTAAGAAAATCATAATGAAGTTAATATTATAGAATACTATAATTAAGTTTTACATTTATTGTATTACGTATGCAACAAAATTAATGAATTTGTTTAATTTTTTTAATATAGCTACTAGACAGTGGTTTAACTTCCTCGCTATTAAAAATTTGGCCCATTGATTCCATGAGACTCCACTACTACAAAAATTGTAATAAGTGACAATAATTTAATGACAGTTATTTAAAAAACTGTCATTAAAAGGTTCATTAACACTTTTAATGACAGTTCTTTCAAAACTATGATTAAAAATGAGGTTTTTAACGTCAACTAACAATAAATTGATGTTAAACATTAGCCTTTCACACCAGTTAAATAAGAACTAACTTTAAAAGACCATTCTTAGTGCCTTTAACTTCAATTCAATAATTGACGTTGACGGCCTTCAATCTACACTGGGTCTTTAACGACAATTCTTCCAAAATTGGTAACAAAGGCCAAGGGATGAAGGATATATACGCATGTTTTGACCCTTTAAAGGCTATGAGGATATGCTACTTCAGCTGATCGATGCTAGCCTTCAATATCTTTTAACGCCAGTTCTATTACAACTGGCATGAAAGGATCTGCACAACTGGTATTGAAGGCTATATATCCCATGCTCTTTATGCCAGTTCTGGTCGTACTACCCTGCTAAAACCTTTGTATCTCTTCAACTCACCATGTTATTTGATTGGATAAAATCGTATCAGATTCCATGATCCACTCTTTCCCCCCTTTTTTCATCTCTTCAGTTCATTTAAAATTGGAGGGCAAAGTGACCCTGTTGACAAACCATGCCTCACATGAGACATACTTTTTAATTTTTTCTTCCTTTTAGTTGCCTTTAATTCAATCTTGATTTTCTTCTTTTTCTTCTGATTTTTCTCAACTGGCAAAAAAATGGAGAGATAAATAAGCATTCACCCTTCTATGTTCGTGTGGGTGATACTTGCTGGCTTGCTCTCCTAGAACCTACTTCTTCATGTAATGTCTATTCGCTTTCAAGTCCAAAAGAACTATTACTCACTTGGAAGCCCATATGAAGGTCTCTCTCAGTCTTCTTCTCTTTTTCTCTGTGCCTCATGCTAGTAATTTATGGCAATGTGTAGTTATGGAGTTTTTGTGCTTTATGTCAACTTTGGCATGCTTTAAGTGAGATGTTTTAGGCTGTGGAAACGTAGCCTAATTTTGACATACAATGCAAGTTCACATGGAAGGCCGTGCCATGGAACTTCATTGTCAACGCCTTCAGGAGGTCGCTATGGAGGGATATTACCTTCTCATGGTGGAGGTTATAGAACCAACACTGCCCTCTGATAAGACTCCACCTGCTGGAGGCTACACCCCCATACCATCAACACCACCGTTCGATGGGACTCTGCCGAGTGGAGGCTACACCCCTACACCATAAACACATTCAGATGAAAACTGTGGAACCCTATCGACTCCGTCAACCCCATCCACAATGTCAACTCTAACCCCATCTACACCATTAACTCAAACCCCTTTGACCCTATTAAACCTTCCTTCAGGAGGTGAAGGATACTGTGACACCCCTCTTACTGTTAAAACCCACCATCTACCCCAAGCACTGATCGAGGAATCCGAAGCACCCTAAGTTACTCTTCACCACTATTGTATCGTGCTTTAACTTCACCAATCACTAGTGCAGGCAAGTAAGCGACAAAAATAAATGGTGAATCCTAAAATAAAATTAATTAGAATGAAGTCATCACGTTCTTATTTATTTGCAGTTACTAGAGGACTCACGTAGGGCTGATACGGGGTCTGTTTGTTTAGTGGGGAACGCTAGGCAGTTCATTTAGTGTGAGCAATGTTCCTGGGTTTAAGTCAAACATTAGCCTCCTACAAGCACTTTCTAGCAGTGGTAATAATAGGCTTGGGCCTCTATACCAAGAAGGAACTACTACCTAGCTGAATTCTATGGTAAATAACAGGTTCCCTTTCACATCCACAAAAGTAAGGAATAATTTTGTCTCAGGACTTACTTCCAACAAAGCTGCAGCAGCTCAGGCTCGTTTCTTCAAGCTTACAAATGAAGGCCGCCTCAAGCTTAGATCAGCCTAAAAATTTAAATGCATTTTATATTTGTCAGCTTATTAAATAATATTTAGATAGTGATGTGCGTGTTGCTTGGAATTTGATATGTTACTTAATCACAATATGTTGTGATGACCAACACTAAGTTTCATGTGAATTGCTTGAGTTTATGTGTACAATCCAGTCTAGTTCCTCCATCAACTCCTAATCCAGCTCCATCTACTGCAGCAACAACACCTGCCACAGTAGCTGCCACAACTGCTGCAGCTAAAACCAAAGGCATTGCTCATATGGGATCCTAGCATGATAGAGGCATTGCTCATTGCAACCTCTTGCTAAGTGGTTATTTGATTCAATCAGATGTGCATATCGATGCCTACAAGCTGGCTTATGTTTTAAAACTGTAGCCTAATTAGCATAGGTGAGATTTTAGTTATGTACCATGAGTCTGAGATTAATTAAAATTATTGAAGCTTTAAACCACAATGAAATTGCTATATCAGGTGTGTGTAACAGTTACATTTACCTCTATTAGGAGATATGTCAAGCTACCCTTTTTGATACTACTTTTTCTCCATTAATTTCATTCTTTTTTTTTCCAATTTAATGGCTCATATAATTGAGACTAATGTTACACTGAAGGTTAACTCACCCTGAGGTTATCTATACATTTCTATACAAGTTTCCTTTTCTTTCTTCCCTATTCTTGACCATATTTCCTCTTTTTGCTTTATATTTATGGGAGAGGATACACAGGGAAAACAAAGATGCTTATATGAGGCAAAACATGTATTTAAGGAGGCTTTATTAATTAATTTATAGATAAAAAAAGTTGTTTGCCCTGACAATGTTCTTATGCCTACCCCTAGTAGTGGTTCTGCCTCTGCATAAGAAATTAACAAATTATACTCTCCGTATTTAAATTTACACGTATTACAGGCATCTGAGTTTTGCCAGAACTGGTTGTTAAGCATGAAGATCAAATCTCTACAGTTGGGCTAAAGGGCCATTTAAGACTTGACCTAGAGAAGGTAGTAAAGCTAGTTTTTGCTGGTTTTGGCATTACAACATGAGATTGAGGTGGACGCAGATGAGTGGTTTTGTTGGGGGCACTAAGCTTAAACAGGATGCTGCAATCCGAACTAAGGCCTACCTTGTTGGTGCATAGGTGTATGCTGTGAGGCTCCCAACTGCATCTGCTAATAAGGCTATGGTTATGGATAATTTAGATGGCTTGTCACTGCATGCATGGCCTGATGACTGCCGTGTCTAAGATTACACATTAGGATTTAGAGGCTGGTTAGGCTGTAGAGGATGGGTTGGGAATGAAATTGAACTTGCAGTTATAGTAGAGGTTGAGTTTGAGAAACGGGATGATGCTGAGGGTGAAGTTGAGAAAAAACTTGTGACTAAAAGTGAGTTTGTAGATGTTTCATCTGAGCATTAGGGTGCTAATAATGAGGCATCTACATGTGTTGGGGAAGAGGCTGATTCGAGTAGCTTTGTGAACTAGGGTGAGTTTAAAGGTGAGGAGGACCTTAGGATGGTGTTGGTGTTCCATTTGAGCATTAGATGTTTCATCAAAAAATTTTTCTTTTATTTTTTTCATCTTTTATTACTTTTTTGGATTGCATTATGTTGAATGTTTTCAAACATGAAAGAAGTAATGATATTTTCAGTGAGAATGGTATTGAAGTGTATAATAAGAAAAAGTTTTTCATTAAAGTGTTGGTATTGAAGTGTTAAAGTGTTGGTATTGAAGTATTGGCATAATTATGTTGATGGAAGAAAGATAGTATAGTTGTTTCATTTAAGTATTGGTATTGAAGTGTTGGTGTAATTATGTTAAAAAAAGAACAATAGTGTAGTTGTTTCATTGAAATGTATAAAAGGAATTGTGATTAGTGTATTTGATAATTGTATTCTTATATGTGTTGACTAAGTTTAATTGAAGAGTCATATTTACATATTGTAATTTAATTTTGATGGAGAAAATTTTGGTTGCATATTGTGAAGGATTGTATTCATTCATATGGTTGATATGGGAGAGATGAAGAATTTTATATATGCAGGTTTTCAATAATTTCAATATAGAAATTTTGTATTTAATTTGAAATTAGTAAAAAAATACATACCTTTAATGACAGTTCTATTAGAACTATCATTAAAGGCTCCCCTTTTGACGATAGTTTTATCAGAACTATCATTAAAAGTGAGGGCCTTTAATGATAGTTTTCAATAATTGTCATTAAAATCTCTTCCCTTTAATGATATGAACAAAGATGGCAGTTCTACAACTATCGTTAAAAGCCATTTTTAACTGTCATTAAAGCTTTTATTTGTAGTAGTGCTCCTTTCTTCCTCTTCCTCTCCTTCTCCCTCTTAATCCCGCTCCCTCTCACATCAAACTTTGAAACTATCATCACATTTTATTTCAAATAAGAAGTCTGCTAGGAACTAAATACCTATTACTTTTATGATGTTGCAGAGCATTGCCAATGCTTGAAGAGCAGAATGTTCAAATTCAAATGAAGGAGAAGATCCATCTCAAGGATACAAACAGCAAGGTATTCAATAGGTTTCTCATAACTCTCTACCACATCAATCTCCAAACTAAGATATGTGTTATTGGTCAGTGACAGTGTTCATCACTCATTTTATCTATTTGTGCATGTCTATATATACAGTTAAATAAATATAATATGATTGCTTGAAAACATTAGGACAAATAGTTATATGGTTGCGAGCTATTGTGTGTTGTCTTGGTTCAAAATGTGTTTGATATTATTCTACATCACAAAATTTTCCTACTTTAATCTAGAAAAGAAAAAATTAAGTGCTGCTTTAACAAGTTTGTATATGAATTTTCTTATAAAGAGCATTAAACAAAAACAAAATGCTTTTTTACAGAATTTAGTGCAGATAATGCCAAGTTTTGTTAAATCATTTTAATTACCATGAGTTATTTTGGTCTCATGTTTCATGAATTTGATTAAAATCAAGCAAGAATCGATTGGAATATAAAATCTTCCATAATACGGACTTTCTCAGTGAGCAAGAAAGGTAATACCATGTTATTACAACTGAAAAATAAAATGTCAATGATAACACCCAATGAATCACCCTTTTAGAGTTTTAAATAATAAACAGTACATATGTAAGTAATAAAATGGAAATAATCATGGTTATTATTATCTATCTTAGTAATATTAACTTTATTATTTAATGAGATGTACTAACTTGCGCAAGGTAGATCATGTTAGGTGAAATGGAGACTAAATTCACACAAAATTAAATACAAGAAGAACTTGGCATCTCTTATAATTCATATAAGTTGTTTTTGGTGTGTCACTTTGTTTAACCTAATGTTATTTGTGGGAATTGATAAATTTGAAACTTTATTCTCATATGGGTCCATTCATATTTTGTTAAAAATTTCACATGCCTTCATTATGTTCCCTTTTTAGTTGAGGAGATTAGTGAAATTTTAGGTTCAAGGTTAATAGCAAGCAAAGAAAATCTAGAGCAAAAAGAAGAAAGAATTACTGTGAGCTAAGTGACATCTTTTATTTCTTCATTTCTTTTCAAAGATATTTGTGTTTGAGTTTTATTATGAGTTGATCTATTTGCTTGAGAAGCAAGAACTTGTCACTAACGAGTTTACTTTGGCATTTTCTTTGATTATTAATTTATCAAGAAATCTTATGATGTCTACATTCAATTTGTCTTTGAGATTTCTAGTTGGGCTTAAATTTGGTCCAACTAATGAAGGGCTTATTTACCATTATCTTGGAGGAAAAGTAATTAATGGACAAGAGTTAAGGATTGATAGTCTAATCCTTGAGAAGAATTTATATAACCATGAGCCATGGTTGCTGCAATATCCTTACAATCATCTGCTTCTCAAAGATGAATTGTATTACTTGGTTAATTAGAAAAGGTCTCTAACATACGTAACAACAAGAAAGTTAGACGTACTCTTACAAGTGATTTTAATAGTGGTTGGTGAAAAGCCAATAATTAAGATAAAGCAATTCACCAAACAGATTAGAGTGGTTGCATTTGACTTAGAGATTACAAGAAAACCCTCTCCTTCTACTCTCACAAGGAAAAGAATGAAAATCACAAGGAAGCTAATTTTAGCATATAGATTATGGATGAGTATCAATTTGCTTTTGAATCCTTCCAAGAATGGGTTTTATGTTGAATTCGTTATAATATCAAAGGAAAAGGCATTCAAAAATTAATTCAGATGGAGAGATGCCAAGTAAAGGAAAATGATGGGATTGCACTCAATTCCAAGAATTAAGTGAATAATTCAAAAATAAGCCTCATCTTGATTAGGTCAAGAAGATTTTTATTGAGGTTAATGATTTCAATGTAGATATTGGCGTAGTAGTGAACCATGCATAAGTTGAAGGCTGGTGCAAAGATGCTAATATTGCCTTGTAGAATTGAAAGCTAACTATTAAATGTTATGAGCAACAAGAAGAGCCTACCATGGATCATATTCATGCGGTAGAATGCAAAGAGATACAAAAAGATCACAATTTAAATGATGAAGAGCTTCATGGTGCATTGATGGGGTGCTCTCTTAAGAAAAATAACACATTTCTTTAGTACAACCTTTTTTTTTTGACAATGAGAGTGTTTTTTAATTAGTTTGTTATATTCAATTATGGTTAGACAATTGAAAACAAAAATCAGCTAGATTTTAAGCAGACGATAAAGAATCCATTACTTCTTGTAGTTATATCTAAAATAATATTCTTTCTCTCTTTGCGGCTTTCTTTCTTTTTATTATTTTTTTCTTTAAATGCATCTAAATTTTAGGATAATTTGTGTTATGTTAAGAATCTAGATATCCTTCTTAGCTAACCATTAATAACCAGCATTTCGGTTAGGTTTTAGTTTAAATATATCTTAATTTTATCATACTTTCTATTATGATAGGAATCTGAATATCCTTCTTCGGTAACGATTAATAACTCAAACATGGAAGCTTATTTGTTATTGTTGAATAATCCTTGTAATTTTTTACCTGAGTTGGTAGTAAAAACTACAAACTATTCTCACACCACTACTTAAGAAAGAGAGTAAGTGGTGCGTTTACTATTAACTTAATTTTGCTCTGTTGAAAAGATTAAACAGTGAAGTGATTGTATATGCATATTTCACTACAAAAACATTAAACAAAATAAATGACTAATTGATAACATGACCTTTTTTTCTCCTTAGGGGACTCAATATTCATGCTCTAGATCTTATGGATATCATACTGTAGCTATTATTCCAGTAAAAGTTATAGACTTAGCCTTGGAAGTCCTTTATGGCTGCATCTTCACAACCTAGTTTTTAATAGGATAGGTTAATAAGAGGTTGTAAGCAAAAACATTTATACCATTATTTATCCATATTTAAAAATTAATATAACCTTCCAAATTAGGAAAACCTGGTCTATTAGTTAACCTATTATGTGTTTGTGTTATGGCTGATCTATGGGTTTTGATAACTTGGTTATTCACTAATGCTTGTGAACTTGTGCAACATGGGAGGCCTTCTTGTTTATGATTAAGTTTTGAATATGTCTTAGAAATATAGTTCTCTAAGTCTTGACAAATTACTTTATTAACACTCATGTGCAATTGACCTTTGCCTATCAATATGTCTTAATGAGTGAGAATGATGTGCTTATGATACTTTAGTTGATGTTCATTAAAAATAGATTGTAACATCAGTATCATGTGTTTTCATTTGTAATATGCACACAAGCATGCCATAACTAATGTCATTAGTTTATGGAAAAATTCAATTAATTCTTTTAATGTGTTTATATTGCATTCAACCCAATGATTTCTTGGATAAGGTTCTAAGTTATGGTAATCAGAATAATCTTATAATTAAGGACACAATGGTATGTCTCTTGGGCTCTTGATTGATTTTTTTTTTTGCCACTTTTTTCTTTTTTTTTAATAACCAATTGCCATGCGCTTAATCATCCCATGAACTTGGAAGTTCCATTTTTGGAAAACTCACAAGTACAGAAAGCAAACATGACATTGTTATGCACATAAAGTCCTAAGTGTGGAGCCATGTAGTAGTTGGCTTAAATTAGGATAAATGGCTTACATCATGTTCTAAAGTCCTTGCCAATACAAGATCTTCATTTAGTTGTAGATTATTATGTCTAACAAATACGTAGCTTATATTAAGCAGTTCCGCCTTAAAAGCATATCTGTTTCGCAAACTTCGATTATGTCTATTACTTTGTCTGCCCATACAACATTGTAATATTTCATTGAGTTAGCATTATATATTTACTACTATTGTACCCTCCCTCATCTCTTACCATGCTTGTTATTACACATAGTCTTATGTAGACTTGTTCCACTTGCTAGCTAATGTAGCTTAAGTATATACATATGTCTTGCTTGAATGTCCTGATTTACACCATCGATAATATTCAATTTTTTAATATTATGGATATGTTCAAATTCCTATTTAAAAGAGTATAATGTATTTTTAATTATAACTATTTCAATTATACTTTCTTATGCTTGTGTTTTTATGTTATTATATGTTTTTATATAATTTCATTATGATTTTAGATATAAGAATAGCTTGAAAGGGTGAACCACAAAAGATTGGGATACATATTGTGATTGCAATAGGACCAACGCATTAGCTTGTAAGCATTCATTCTACAAACTATCTGTTGCAAAAAAGTTATGATGATTTGCATCGCATAAATCCTTCATATGATCCCAATTTCATGCTAACAAGACTACTCTTTCCTCTTTGACTTTGGTGCTTGTTACTTTGTTTCCAATTAAACATTACTAAGCAGTCCTTTCAAGCTCCTTTCCTTTAAGATTCATGTTCTTTTTTTCCTAAAAAAAATGACAAGATTTTTTGAAATATTTTCATAAAAAGCCAATCACAAGACATATCTTTTGCCATATGAAACCTTGTCATTTTCTTAGCTTTTTCCTTTGAGTTCGGACAGTTTTGCTAAGTGTTTATAGTGTGTTGCAAGGTGTTGTAATTGCATTTATCTAGAATTTCTTACAGACTATTTAATGAAATATATCTTGTAAGAAAGGAATAAATGATTCTTGTTGGTGTTCTTAATTATACCAAGAGCCAGAATCCTCTTTAATAGACCTAATTCCATCTCGAAAGCACTTCTGAATTACTTTTTCGACTTATCAATCTTAGGTTTATAATTGTGAGCGTTAAATATATCATCAATGTAAAGTAGTAAGTAAATATTAATCTCATCATGCAATATCCTAAATAAATGCAAGTATAATGTTTACCTTTTTTAGAGTTATTTTTCAATATAAAACTATTAAAATTTTTGTATTGTTGTTTAGAAGATACTTAAATATGAAAGTTTTCCTCAAAAAACACCTGATTTTCACTACTTTGAATTTCATCTTCTAGTGCCTACTCCATAGAAATGGTTTCTTCAATACTTTCAAGAAATAAGACTCTCAAGTGGATTGTTTGCACTTCAAGAAATGTGGCAAGAATTTGATCTAGATTGGCCTAATTATCCACCTCTTTTCAAGAAGTAGTTGATGATTTTACTTTTAGATTTAAGGTAGGTCTCAATATTAGTAATAAACTTAGGAAGATGATGTTTGTCACTGTTTTCTTCCATTTCACTCCTTTTGAGCCATAATTTAATGTCTTCATTTTTTTAGATTCTCATGAACATTTTTTCCATGTTATGTTCATGTTTTTTTTTTCAAAAAAAAAACCTCTTATGAGACTAAAGTATACATATATCGATATTGTTTAAGCATTTTCACTTGTTAAACAAAATATGATTTATGGTCTGATCAAAACGAAGTTAGTCTAAAGCAAGATTAGCATTTATGATGAAGCTGTTAGTACAAATGAGAGAGCATTTTTCCATCAATAGTTAGATGGTGTGCTTATGAGATTCTTTAGTTTTGGCAATTAATCCATTTTCACATAGTAAAGAAAGCAAATTGAAATAGCAATAAGGAAAAAGAAAGAAACCGTTGGAGGTTCCCATCAATGTCAATATCCTTTTGAGAATTAAAGTTGCGAAATAGGTTTATAATCAATCTTTTAGGCATTTTCTTGGGAATATTGCAATTGATTTCATCTTGATTTGTGATCATATTCATGCAAACATTGCCTCTTTTGTTGATTCTAGATTTTATCTCATAGCATTTAGATAGTGGGTGTACTATCACCTTATTTGTATCAAAATTTGTATCTTCTTTTCAATAATGTTCACTTTTCCATGTATAGGCTTGCATTTTTGCTAAAGAAATTTTTGGCATAGTTATTTTTTATAGTTAGAGATAAATACAAACTGATAATCTCAATTGATTGCTGCATATTTTGTAAATTATGCATCATGAAGATCCTTAATTAATCATGTATGAGCACAACCATTGCCCTTGAGCCTTGAGTCCTTCATATATGATTCTAACTAATATTTTTCAACTATTTCTAAAGTGTTGTTCTCAAATCTCCATGAGAGGTGCAATACAGATCCACTTCATGTACACATGGATCTTGAGGCTTAAAGGTAGGGATCAGACTTTGAAGATGTATATATGAGCTACCATGTTTAAGATGATGTACACTATGCTAGTGCTCTCTCTCATAATGATCGCAATTATCATTTAGCTTCTCTACCAACAATATAAGGTTTCACTTTTTACATATTTCTTCCATTTTAGTAGCTCTATTGATTAGGATTAGAAAAATGTACTTGCCAAGAGTTCCCTTAGTTTATGGCCACAGCATTCATTTAGCAAGTGCTTTAAGAATGTTGGTGGGAGAAACATTGTTCGTCTTATGTACCCTGAATGTGCAAAGAAAGATGGCAGCTTCAGCAAAAATGGTATATATAAGTAAAAAGAAAACAAATAGTTGATGAATTTCAAAAATGATTACCTTAATCCAAGTTTGGTTTTATCCTTGTTATTTGGTCCTATGGTTTAATTTAATTGGAATGCTAAGAATCTTTGAAGGAAGATGGATGGGCAAGAGTTGGGGATCTTCAAAGTATGTTTACACCCATGAAATATGATTATTGCAACATTAATACAATCCTCTCCTTGAGAAAGATGAATGATACCATTTTGTTACTCTATTTCATGATAATTATTTCAAAGTGGATATGCATCGAACCCATGTAATAGAAATTCATCATACAAACTAGCCTGTGAGGGAGACGTGTTCAAACACTAATAAATTGTTACATAATCTCATATTTAGTTGATGGGGAACCATGCACCGACTGATTAGTGTCGAAAGATAACATTCAAGTTGAAGAATCGATAAAATCACAAGGAGTTCATGATATAATGATATGAATATGTTTTCATGATGAATTATAAAATTTGTTTTCTTCAATCTTTTAAAGAAGAGAAAAGTTAATTAATTATTTCTTTTCAATTATATAATTAATTATTTACATAGATTATAAATTTCAGGACCATCTTCATGTAAGATAAGCTCCTTTCTCTTTTTATTTTTTATTTACTAACACCAAATTCTGTTTCATTTTTAAGTATTTCTTGATTTTATGATATATTTTTCTGTTACGTTAAAAATCTTAGTGTCCTTTATTTAAACTACTATTAAGAACTCAAATATTATGGTAGTGTCACCAATTTTTCAATAATTATAATCATTTTTATCTTAAAAGTAGATAATTACTTTATGTTTTAAAAACATAATGTTGCTTTAGTTGTTAATCAGTTTTCACTATGTAGAAAAACATTAAATAACCGCCGATCATGTTTGCATTTTGACATTAAACAAAATAAAATATTTTTACAACAAAAAGTTTACGATAAGATATTAATGTAATATTCTTCTTTGGAACTAAATATCGAGTCTTCTAATTTTGTAAAGCATTCTTCATGGAACTTTTCAAAGTAAAGCTACTAAAAAGAGTTAAACTTTGCAATCCTTTGGAGTATTTATTAAAAAAAAAAAGTTACCACAAATAATAATATAAAAATTGGATGCACAATTGCAAAAATTAGATAATCTGTGTAACCTTTTAAATTGTTGAAGAAAAACATATATAAATCTTGTAATTTATAAAAAAATATCAATTTTGATTATACATATCTTACTTTTTATCTAAGCTTATTCTTTTTGTTGGTGTTTCAAAATTTCTCTATTTGCTTGTGCAATGTAAGAAGATAGATATCTATGTGGTTGATATATTAAATAAATAAGCATCCAAGGTAAAATCGGTTATGACTTCGACAACAAATAAATGTTGTTTGTTTAAGTTTGATCATATTTTCACATGCTATGATTTGTGCACCATTTAATTGTCCTTTTTTATGTTTATTATGAAATAAAAAATTTTAAATAATTTTTTTGTATGAATTACATTTATGTTAACATTAATTTCATTATTTCACTAATCTTTTAATGAATGACGAGATGATTTAAACTTATTTTCGTAAATTGCATGTCTCTTGTACCTTTTTTTTTTTTTTTTTTTTTGTTATGTGCATCTTTTAACAAAGTTCATGATTCTATGATGAATCTATGACTTGTCTTGCAGCAAATTTTGATTGATTTGCTTAAAAAAATGATTGTTGTAGTGAACTATTCAGTTCTCCCGTAAAATTTGGTTTCTAATATTGACTTCTTATAAAGTAATGATTATGATAAATTAAATCATATTTTTTTTCTTTTAAATTAGGATTAGCTCTAAATAAATTGTTAAATGATTTAAGTATAAATCTTTAAATTTTTTATTAATTTAATTTTTTATGAAAAACAATATCATTTAATAATTTAATAAAATAAATAATTAAAATATATTATTATTTTTATTAATATAATAAATTAGAAAAGTATTTCTTTTTCTTTTTTATTTTTTTAAAATAATACAAATTATATGAGTAAAAAATCGTAATATACATAAAGCATAAGATAAATCAAAAGATAAACTTTTTGATAGAAAATTAATATAGAATAATTTCACACTTCTACTATCAACTCTTATAATAATAACTACTAATTATTTTATAATAATGATTTAATTTTTCCTCACACTTCTAAAAGAATTCTCTCTATCTTAGTTTCATGAAATGTCTTCTTTGATGTAGATCAAATCCCACATAATATACTTAGAAAATTATTGAATGCTTTATAAACTTGGACAAAAAAAAAAAATTTAGTCTCTTGGGCAAGATACAACAAAATTGGAATCAATTACCAAGTTATGAGATTATAAATAATGCAATGCATGTCATCTTGACATTATAAATTATAGTGAAATCAACCTATTACATACATACTAGAAATTAAAAATATAAAACAACATAATCTTGAATTTTTAATTTAGAATTTTACATTTCAAAAATTATAATTTTACAATTATTTGTAACACATCATAATTAAAAAACTTGAATTATTAAAGTACATATTTTGTATAAATTTAAATCTTTTTAGTTAAATTTATTTGTCTTGCAATGATACATGATCACTTAATAAAATAAATAATTAATAATTAATATTTTATGAATTTACTTTTCACTTTAATATAATAAATTATAAAAATATTTTTATATCTTTTAAAAAAATACAAATTAAATTACTTCAAAAAAATAAATACAAAATAATTATATGCAGGTGTTATCAATCAATAATTCATATCAATTGTAAATATTAATATTTAAATATTGCACAACACTATTTTACTATTTCCTTCCAATTCAAGTGAATGAGTACATCGTCATGCAAAGTGAATCACATCACATTGTGGTACAAGAATATTGAAGATTTATAAGTGGACGCGATGATAAGAGGTAGGAGAATTTGATAAAATTTGAACAATATAAAGAAAGTTCATGTGATGCCTGTGTAAGGATGACATGCACAATCGAGAAATGGTCCAAAAAATTGTTTTCCTCGCTTCAATTTCATCTCTGTTATGATATGTTTAAAATTTGTAGATATTCATCCATTTTAAGTTTTTATCTTTTATGATTTTTTCCATTCATTTTTGCTGGTTGCTGTTAGTTTGTCTTCCTTTTTTACAATTTTGTTATTAAGATATATTGTGAGATTTGAGTATCATGTCAAAACCGAGGAGAATTTTTAGGACACTTATTATTAAGTTTGGTAGCTAAACTTTTTGTAATTGTGAATTGATCCTTGCATTCGTTGTTTTCTTTAATCTTAGTTTCTTCTGCATGATATACTATATAGTATGATTTTCCTTACAGGAAATATTCAATCTTACTTTTCATTCATTCTTTTTGCTTTAGTTGATTTGTGATTTCCCTTGCTATTTATCTCTCTTCTTGAAATGTTACCGTGTTTCTATGAGATATACTTGCCAATTCTTTCATTTTGTTCTTTTTTTCAAGTGTAGTTTTAAGGTAACCATGTATCTCTAAGTTACTTGCTTTATTTTGTTTTCCTAAGACTCTTTTTGTTATCAATGCTTTCTATTGGGTGACTTTGTGCTTAGTTATTGAATGATTTTCTCTCTCTAACAGGAAATTTTCCCATTTTGTTTTTTTGGTGCAATTAGTAAATGTTAGTCTCAATTTTTTTTTTGGTTGAATCATTTTTTATTTTCATGTATGATAGATCCAATTATATCTTAGGCTTTATCATTTATTATTAGACCTATTTATCTATTGGCTCAATTATTTACAAGACCTGATTATGTCTTAAGTTTAACAATTATTTGGGTCCAATTATATCTTAGCTAGAATTATATCTTTCGTCCAAATTATTGCTAGGTCCAATTATTTATCCGACTCATTACACAAGGCTCGATTAACTATTGGGTCAATTATATTTTAAACCTAATTATGTATGAAATTCATTTCATTCTTAGGCTTAATTACTCATTAAGATCAATTATACGCCGTTGAGTTAGTTTTACTAGTAATTTATGTTCATTTTTCTTGTTGTTTTGTTAGTTAATTACAAATTTTTTGTTCATTTTTATGCTTTATTTTATGTTTGTTTAATAGTTAGATCATTTTGGAAGAAATAAAGAAAAATAAAAAAAAGTCAATCTTGATGCCTCAACCCTAGCTTTTGAAGCTTTAGTTTTAGTTGAGAATTTTAGGAAATTAGGCTTTTGTTAATTTTATTAAGATTAAGTCTTTAATTACAAGTAGAATATGTGATGTCTCCATAAAAAGGAGATAAATACCAACAGGTAGAAACTACAAAGAGATAGGTACTAGAAAGAATTAGATACCAAAATGAGATAAACACCAAAAAAAGATATATACTAGAGGGATAGGTACCAAAAAGAGTCAAATACTACTTAAAAAAATGAGATATATATAGAAGAGATCCTATGGACATTATAAACAGAGGAAGAGGGAGATTGAGAGAGGAAAATTGAAGAATAAAAGATTAAGATTGAAGATTTTCCTAGACTTTATTAAAAAATTGATTTTGTCTCTCTTTTCCTTTTATTTTTGATTTTGTTATTTCCCATTATGGATAAAAACTAAACTTTTGATTAGGTGAATTGGATGAAACTATACATTAAAATTTTAATAAGATAGCTTAATGAATCAAATCCTTTTTTTTCTATTATCTAAATAATTTACAAATTTTTAAAATCTTAGTAGTTAGGCTAAGTTTTTGAATGAACAATTTAAACTTCATCTTGTATTACTTGAGACAACTCATACATCTGCAAATTTGATACATCATGTATTAAGCTTATTTTTTATTATACTCAATTAAATTTTAGGTCCAACAAATTCTTAAGCATAATTATATTTTAATTAATTTTTAGTTAATGGTTAATCTCAATTTTAAATTTGATTTGCTTAAATATTGGATCCAATTAATTTTATGACCTAATTAATAAATCATCAATTAGGCCTAATTGAAACTTTAGGATGAAAATCTCGCTTTGTGCCTTCTTCATTTGATCTACTCAAAATCCTAAGTTGTCTAGAAATGATGTGAGATAAAAAAAAACTCTCATTTTCAAAGAATGTCAACCCATAACAAGTTCAAAATTGTGTTTATCTTTGAACACTATCTTTATAAGATAGGAAAGAACTACATCACATGAGAAACATTATTGATACTGTACTTAATTTCCAAGGATTTAACCACAAGTGAACTAACACCTATGGTAATAACAAACTTCACTTTAAACTAAACAAGTTAATTGCTATGCTTCATCCCACTTGTTAATTAAAATAATGTCATGCTTCGTTCCTCATCTTACCTTTCTTTCATGTTATCCATTAAGCAATATTAAGCAAGTCAGAAAGCTTGCCACCTTTACCCCCTTTTCTACTGTTTATCCATCTTCTTGATTACCATGAAATGAAAGAAAAATAATTAGGTTTCAATCTTTAACTAATGCCACCTATTCTGAAATACTCTCATTTTGATGCTAAACATTAATATCATAAGCAAAATCGTTTCAAATGGATTCATTCATGCCATGCTAGATCCTAGATTTTAGCACCCAATCACAAGGGAGTAGATTTCGTTAATAAAAGAAAAAGAAATAAACAGCTACAAAAATTAAACGTACTCCAATAATATACGTATGAATGAATCGAAGCGAATAGAAGCTTAGCAAGGATTTAACAAACCCAAAATTTTATATAATTGCAAATCCACGAAACCACTGCATGCTTCAATAAAATTTTTTGGGTGATGGTAGAAGCTCAAAATAATGAGAGCTTGTGTGTAACGAATCCAAATATGATACTGTTTAATTTTAGGTCTTTGATTTTATAGATCCTATGCATGTTGTTTGCTGGGCCAAAACAAGTCAATTAATTATTCTCTAGTTCAGGTTGTGGGAGAAGTATAAGCCCATTATTATGGGTTACCTTGTTCTTTTATGTTCTTGTTGGGTTTGGCTATGAGTCTGAACATAAAGGCTATCATGATAATTTTCGGAGCCCAAATCATCACTAACTCATAGCCTAGTAACCTCACAGGTAACTTACGCTTTGACTTTTACTTGTCTATTTCTCGGGTTTCGTTGCATTTATGGAAACCTTGTTTCCCTTGAGGTTGATTACATCTGTGAGTATTTTTCAAATTTTTTATTAATATCTAAATCATTTTAAATTTTAAACTATAGAAATATTTTACACATCATAACCTATAAATTGAAATAAAATAAAAACATTGCATAGTTATTAATATGAGGCTATAAGTTTATATATTTTATATTTATATTAGATTGTTAAGTAATTAAATATATGCTTGATCCAATAATTCAAAATTCATAAGTCTTTATCAATTCATGTTATGTATGATATTTCAGTAAATTGTAAATTATTGATGTTTCTGAAAACTAATTATGCTTATATGAACTAAAAATATTTACATAAGTATAGAATTTTTTATAATAAAGATGAAAAATTTACACATGATAAAAATGAAAATATATCATCTAATGATGCATAAGACACTAATGTTTAAGTTAATTTATATTTTTTTATAAAATATTAATAAGAAAAAAATACATTAATTGAGTTTATTCAAATTTTTTTATGTAAACTTATCATATATCTATTTTATTTATTTTATTTTTAAAAAATATTTATTACAAAATAAAATAATTTTCAGATCATCTATGGTGACTTGCATGCCTTGAGTAGTGAGTTCAATAGGGAAGATGATCAACCCAGTAAAAAATAGGTAATGAGGCTAAACAGATTTCTTTAAATTTCTATCCAAAGGTAAAATAGATGGTTCAATGGTTTCCATTCACCTTTTTTCTTCCATTCATGGATTATGGGTTTTTTCTTTGGTTTCTTATGAGACTCGAGAGGCAACCAAGACTCAAATAGTTCTACAATTTTTGAGTTTTTTTAAAGTTGATTTTCCAGTAATGTACGTGTCCATGTGTAAAAGTGAAAATCGATGTTGTGTTATTTTGGGCTTTTATTTTTTTTGGTTTAATTTTTATGTGTGTTCTTATGATTCTTTTTGTGTCATATTTAGGTAATTAAGCCCAATAATTAATCAAGCTAGATAAGATTTTCATATCAATTCTTCGTTATGTCTAAAATGGGGAAGATATGTTGCTTAGTTTTATCGTAGCTTCCATTGTTCTCTAATCTCTTACATTTATAAGCTATGTCTAATTCAACTTTTTTTATTGTTTGTTTGCTTGTTTTTTCGTTAAGTTATTTGTCTTATTTTTTAGAAGAGTCTACCTAAATGTCAGAGCTTAATATTTCAGTTTTCATCGACATTGAGATTCCACTAATGAATTTATGGTAGAGATTCGCGTATTTTATCTTCCCTACAATATTAAAACAACTATTTAGTAATTTTGATAAACCATGAACATCTAAAAGGGCACATGTGCTCATATTATGTGGATGAGTAAGTCCCAAATCAATTAGGCTTAATTAGGCATGTTGCAAATGATCTTAAAAACTATGACAACTTCTTTGTTCCCGATGAATTCAAATCCCTCGATGCTTATTAGCTTCGGTATGTCCTTTTCTTCTTTAAATATTTTTTATAATTTTTAATTAAAATAATCCATTTATCAATTCTTAGATTATAGTTATCCTCCACATGTTTTTAAAAATAATTTTTAATTAAAATAATTAATATATGTTACTGTCTAAATAAATATATCATAAGATCATTTTAAAATAAATCTCTATCCTAAAATAAATAAATATAAGGCAAGTAAATTGATAATAATAAATATTTTGTATATTTTTTAAGTTACATGTTTATTTATTCATATTTTAAAATCAATTAATTATTTATTGTATAATCATTGTTTTTTTCCAACATCCTACACACTTCATTGTCATTCATGAGCATTATTCAGTCAAAGTTAAGAAAATTGAAATGAAATTGATATTATGGAATGCCATAATTGAGTTTCATATTTGCTTTATTATGTATGAAATAAAATTAATGAATTTGTTTAATTTCTTTTAATATGGTAATTAATATACATATATACATATATTATTAAATACAACTACTTAATAGTGATTTCACTTATTATTAAAAATTTGGCCGATTGATTTCATGAGACATTTCTTTTCCTCACCTTCCTGATCCCTTTCCCTTTCATATCAAACATTAAAACCACCATTGCATTTCACTTCATGAGAGAAGTCTACTAGGAAGTAGAGACCTATTGCCTCTACGTTGCTGTAGAGCATTACTGAGACTTGAAGAGTAAAACGTTCAAATTCAAGTGAAGGAGAAGATCCATCTTTAGGATACAAAGAACCATGTATTCAATATGTTTCTCGAAACTCTTTGCTACATCAATCAGCAAAATCGGCTACATATTGTCGATCTGTGATAATGTTTCTCACTCATTTCATCTATTTATACGTGTCTATATATATAGTTAAACAAAGATAATATGGTTACTGCCTAAAAATATTAGAAGAAAAGCAGTTGTATGGTTGCAAGCTATTATGTATTGTTTTAGCTTACAATTTTTTCGATATTATTCTACATGATAAAATTTTCCTGCTTTAATCTAAAAAAAGAAAAAAAAATTAAACAGTGTTTCAGTGATTAATTGATGTTTTGCTTTATTGAAAATAATGAAAAACATCAAATTTGTATCCGCATTTGCCTATAGAGAGCATTAAACAAAAAACAAAATGCTTTTTGACAAAATTTAGTGCAAATGATGCCAAGTTTTATTGAATCATTTTAATTACTATGAGTTATTCTGGTCTCATGTTAAAAATCAAAAGTAAGAATTGATTAGAATTTAAAATCTCACACAATTTGGACTTTCTCAGTGTGCAAGTTAGGTAATACCATGTTATTACAACTGAAAAATAAAATGTTAATCATAACAACCAATGAATCACCCCTTTAGAGTTTTAAACAAAAAATAGTATGTACATATAAGTAATAAAAAGGAAATAATCATGGTTATTATTATCTATCTTAGTAATATTGACTTTGTTCTTCAATTAAATGTACTACCATGCACAAGGCAGATCATATCATGTGAAATGAATACTGAATTCACAAAAAAAAAAAAAAAAGAAAAAGAACTAGGCATCTCTTATAATTCAGACAAGTTGTTTCTTGGGTGTCACTTGGTTTAACTAATTAATGTCATATGTGAGAATTGATAAATTTGAAAATTTATTCTCATATGGGTCCCTTTATATTTTGTTGAAAATTTCACATGTGCTCACATAGTAAGGTTAATCTCACTGTTAATTCTATTTTTTGGGAAAGAAATTTGGTTGGTGTTCAATTTGTTCTTTATCATGAAGATTTGATGAACACCTTACTTATTTACAAATTTAGAAATTTTTATTACTGATATTTTTAGGTAATTTCAGAACCTTGAACTCTTTATTAAGTTTTTAAAATTTATGAATACTCTTTGGATATTCTAAGCTTGGATTATGTGCTTGTAAGAATGGTCTCGTGTTGTATCCATCTTTTCTTTTTTGTTAAAAAAAAGAGGTATTTTTAGGAATGGTAATCGTTATGCTAGCATTGCTGTTGGTACTACATAATTTTTGTTTGCCCACCTTGATAAGTTCCTGTAATGGATTCTTGTCATGCAAATTTTTTGCAAGGAGCCTTTCTGTTATTGTCATGACATTACATCATGATCAAGAAGATGTCAAATAGTCAAGGTGATTTTTTTCACGCTTAGCTAAATGATTCTAGAGTTAAGGAAATCTAGTCAATTTACGCTAAACTTATTTTCATATGCTAGGTGTTAATGCAATTATATGTGTTCCTTTAGTTGTTATCCTAGATAAATTTTGTTTTTCTATCTTTTGTTGGGATTTGTTTTTTTTTTTTTCAACTATCGTACTTTAAGAGTAAGAAGAAAGTAATCCCATTGTTTGGGATGAAGCATTTATGGCTTCTTATTTGCCATGCTAGATGATAGCGTTTAACTTCAGTGCTTTTCTCTTTGGTATTGATCAACTTTCACCTTTTGTGGATTGCTGCATTGGCTTCCATTACTATTAAGACCTTGGCCAAAACTTGCATTTAGCAAGTAAACTACTGTTTAGGCCTAACTTCAGGTGCATATTTGTAATCACTAACAAATGGGTTGCCTATTTGTCTGATAAGTAACATTTCTATGTTTCTTCTTTAGTGTATTGTAGATTCTAATTTTACAAAGGTTCTATCCTAAGGGTAATTAACATGCACATTTTTTTAGCCCTTTTAGTGTTTGTTTCCCTCTAAAGTGAAAATACAAATTTCTCACATTATTTTTGGCCATCAAATGAGTCAAAGTTTATAAGCAGACTGAGGATGGACCAAAAGTATTATCCTGATACTTCATGGAATAGCAGTTAGATACTATCCATAATTTTAGTGAAATATCATATTGTCAAGATAATGAAGCACTAAATGCCTATGATTGGAAACTTTAAAACTTAGATCATCTTTCAAAAAATATCTAGGTTAATTAGTCTAATTAGGTTGTAGTTGTCAAGAGAGGTCGGAATTGCATTCATATATGGTCGATAATAGTTATATAGTGGACTATGGTGATGCTATTTTGCATGTTGCACCGATGAGTTAGGATGGCTATAAATAGAAAAAAGGATTTCTTACTTTCTTCCATGATGAGTATGATACTTAGTGGGTGAAAAGGTAGGCCTACAGCCAATATAACTATAATACATGAACTATGCAGTGATTTTCTTAACTACGAACATTAATTTTATTTGTAAAACATGATTTCTATCTTATATTGCATGCATGTCTTTTAGTTCTTAGGACAGATGAATTACATGCATACTTGAATAAACAAGGTTCAATTACGATAATAAGACTTGTTTCAGGTGGAAGTAGAATAATGTCATGCACCACTCATGTAAGAAGAGTTAAGAAAAGTTATTTGTTTGGTTCTCTGATTTACCATGAAAGGATGAGACCTTTATAATGTTCATCATTATTTTGTTTTTCTTGAAAAGAATTTGGTGTTTGATTATTGTTTGGCTAATTCTTTTATTTCATATGTTTATCTTTCAAACTTTTACTAAGTGAAATTCAAAGAATAGTGGGATATGGACCTAATGACATACTAGAGCATACTTTTAATGCATGCCAACTGGTACAACAAACAAACACACACACACACACATATATATATATTTCTGCTTGATTAGTATTAATTTAGGCTATTGTTGCATTCATAATTTTCTCATTCTCAAACTTTTAACTTTTTGTTTAAATATATATCTAATTTTAATTGTCTTTTAATCATGCTTTCTTGTGTTTGTTATATGATGTATGTAATAATGATATAACAATATGAATATAGAAACATATCTAGCATCACTACTTGGATTATGCTGCAATCACCACAGTTAACAAACATAAGTAACAGGTAATATTGTACTTCTGATATGGTGCATAATTTGAGCTTTACATGCCTAATTGACACTTACAATACATTATATAGAAACTCAATGTTGAAAGTCGTGATAACATAATTATAACAATGCTTGAATTGTAATAGATTTTTTATTCATTTTCAATTAACTTTATGTATAAAAACCATACTGCAACAACTCAAAATTAAAATCCAAAGAAATTGAATTATAAGAAAGATTAAGATGTTATGATTAATTTGATGATAAAGAAGGTTAAAATGTTATGTAAATAATAGTCATCTTTCATTTGATTCCTAGGAGGACTCATGATGAGTTAACTTTGTTCAACAATTGGAATTATAATAAACAAACTCGTTAATTTCATTTATATTTAATGATCGACCATGAAAGCAAAAGAGTTCTTGAGGGTTTTGATTTTCTTTTCCATGTGCCTTTCACAGGCTATTAAAGAGTAAATAAATTTCAAGGACTATTTCTTTAAGTTATATATACACACACACATATATATAACTGAAACTAGCTTGTAAATAGAAAACTAATAAAAGAAAAATATAGATCTCCTTTTATACTTTTAGTCTCCTCATCCAAACATTACTTTATTGATCCTTAAATAGGGAAAATAGCTGATTATTCCTTCAAACAATGACTAAAGCACTCCAATGGTGATGCTATAAGCAGTAGAAGCCACAATGGTGCATTCTCAGACCATCAAAGCGTTTGATTTTTGAGCTAAACATAGAGACATAAACATAGAAGTTCATCCCTTCTTACTCTCCTCTTCCATTGCCAATAGTACGTAAAGCCCTTGTTTGGCTATGTGCCAAGAAGGAGGACCAAGATTTTGATTTTTGGAATCATAACGGTGTCCTTGCTCACTCTTATTCTCTTTTTATTTGTCCTTTTCTTTGTAGTTTTTGCTACCATTCCATTGATTATCGATGCTGAGTGAGGGACCTAAAGATTTAATGGTTTACTCATTTATACGTGTCACAATGACCAAAGAGTAATATCACATGAGGATATTAGCGCATAGGAAGATGCAAACTAATAGTCATTTCTCCTATCCTTATAAGTCACACTCCACACTTTCAATTGAGGAGATTAGTGAAAACTTTAGGTTTGAGCTTGGTAGTAAGCAGAATAAGAAAAAGAAAGAATTTCAGTGAGCGAGGTGACTTCTTTTATTTCTTTATTTCTCTTCAAAGACATTTATGTTTTAGCTTCATTAGGAGTTGATTTGTGTGCTTGAGAAGTGAGAAGTTGTTACCACTGAGTTTGCTTTGGCATTTTCTTTGATTATTGATTATTAAGGAAATCCTATGATGTCTGCATTCAATTCATCTTTGGGATTTCTAGTTGAGCTTAAATTTAGTCCAACTAATGAGGGGCTTGTTTGCCATTATTTTTAGAGGATGATTAATGGGCAAGATTTAGGTATTCATGATGTATATACCTAGGAGCCATAGTTGTTGCAACATCGTCACAATCATCTCCTTCTCAAAGATGAATGGTATTACTTTTTTATAAATATATGTGTGTAATATAATAAAAAAATAACCACATTCGCAAAACATTTACCAAAAAATATATCACCAAATTGTAAAAGTGGAGAAATTTTTTGCTACCAAAATAAGTGTTGGTATAAACATTGACCCACACATCATATAATATAAATAATTTCATAGGTTTATCTAACTTAATTACCCATAAATATGTAACATTTGTACTTATGTGTGGTTAACTTTGTAATACTTTACCCATACATATGTAATATTTGTACTTATGTGTGGGTAACCTTATAATAGATTACCCCCACAAAAGAACATTCATATATATGTATGGGTAAATATTACACATAAAAATATATATTACATCAACTAAATTTTGATCAAAAAATATTTCATCAAATTCTAATTGGAGGAATTTTACATCACTAACATAGATGTGGGTATAAACAATTTTCTGCACATAACAAATAGTAGATAATTTCACAAATTCACCTAATTTAATTAGTCACACATATATGACATTTGTGCTTATATGTAGCTAACTTTATAATACATTACCTACACATATGTAACATTTACATTTACTTGCGGGTAACTCTACAATACATTACCGAGATATAGCAACATTTATAAATATGTGTAGGCAATATAATAAAAGAAAAAGGCCAGTCAACTAAAGTTCCATCAAGAGACGTTACACCAAGTTTTGAAAGTAGAGAGAATTGTTGCCATAAAAATAAGAGTGGCTATAAAAATTTAACCACACATAATAAAATGTAGATAACTTCACATGTTTGTTTAATTTAATCACTCTCAGTTATATAACATTTGTACTTATGAGTGGGTAACTTTATAGTATATTACCGACACATGTATAACATTTGTACTTATCTATGAGTAACTTTGTAATATATTACCCACAAATGAGTAACATTTATAAACACATGTGGGCAACATAATAAAAAAATATCACATCAGCTAAACTTTTATCGAGAACCATCATACCAAGTTTTAAAAGTGGAAGGAATTTTTCTCTCTAAAATAAGTGTGAGTATAGCAATTTACTTACACATAATAAAATGTAGTTAATGGATAAGTTTGTCTATTTTAATTGCCCGCATAAATTATAATTATGTTTAGGTATACGTACAATACGTATGGAAAAAGCCCTCAAATTCTTGCAGTGTGACAACACCTAATGATGTCGCGCCATGTCAATTAATGAGTCAGGTAAGTAATGAATAAATCTCAGCATGCTAACTATGCCATCTCAATAGTTTTGCCTAACGACCTGCCTTGTTGACCCTAGTGTCACGTCAACAATCTCATTTCATTGTTAACGGTCACGTTGCTTAGTCAATACACTCTTCCAACTTCTAGTTAGCAAAGGCAACCCTAATAACATAGTGCCACGTCAACTTCTAGTGCCACATCCACAGTGTCGCTTTAAAAGGGTTTTGTCTCACAATGCCTTAATGATTAATTATCCTTCAAGAATGTAATTGTGGCATTAATAACTCTTCCCTACACTCTTCTAACTTACTCTAAAACCTTAGCCACCACCTTCGTCCTTTGAGTCTTAAACTCTTGTATATGTGAGAGTCTTTTTTCACTCAGTAGATTCTCGCATTATATTTTTATCTTTAAGTAATTTTTTACACTCTCATTTTCTTAACATTTATTAAGTTATGGAATTCATAAAATATTCCTTAATTACTTCTAGTGACTTGGTTAAAATCAAGCGGGTGGGATCCTTGCCTCAATAAACATGTTGATTCCCTCTCTCGAAAAGAGGCCTCAGTCAAATAAACTAGGTGCCTTATATGTTTTTCAGCAATGTATCGATCAAAAAGGGTTTAAAGCCTCCTCTAAACATTTTTCTTTAGGATAATATGTGAGAGTTATAGATTGTCTTTATGCCAGCTAGTTCATAATTCTTTAAGGATCTTGGTAGCCTTTTATGTTATATGCATAGACTTAGGATTTACAAACTTTTCCTTTTTAGTTTTTCTTTGAATTCTTTGAATTAAAGCAAGTGATTTAGGTCACTTTTTAAATTGTTGGTTTTTCCTTCTAGGATACCCTTTTTATTTGCTTTTGACCTTTTTAAGATTGTTAAAAATTGGAGAGAAGATTTTCTTATGATTAATAGATGATTGCACCCATACCAAGACTATGGCACTAACATCACTCTTTTATAAGTCCTTGTTGCGACCAGACAGGTCTTATCAAGCAGTAAAAAGACTATACCTATGCTTCTTTCTATGTAGATTCTTGGATAGATAGAGTCGATCTAAATCTTTTAAACAAAGAGTTTATCTGAGTCCTATATCTTAGAATGTGTTTTTCCTATCACCAAATAGTCTCCCCACTAAAAACAAACTCTTCCTTATAGCTAAACCTTGGAAATTCATCTTCCACTATTTTTAGTTTTCTCCACCCTAACAGAAGACCTCAAATAAGAGAAATTCTTTAGCCTTTCCTTAAAAATGATGCAAAGACATCATCATCACTAAGGAGGCCTATTCTTTATATATATTATGCTCTTTTTAAGAAAACTATCACTAACTATTTATTGGTTTCTAATTGCAAACCCATTTGTCCTTATAACTTATATGGATAAAAGGACATTTGAAGAGGTAACTGAGGTAGTTGAGACAAGGTAGTAGCCTTACTACCGTAAAAGCTAAACTCCTGGTTGGGCGCTTTGACTAAAATGGTGACTTTTACTCACTCTCTTCTTAATAAGAGTCAATAATAGTCACCATTCCTTCACAAAGTCAATGGCTCAGGGATATTGTACAAGAGGTAATGTTGCCAACTTCAACCTCATTAGCTTTACCATATAAGAAGAGACAACATTTGAAAAAGATACCCTCTCCACTATTAATGGTATATGTATCTATCTAGTTCTTTTCCCATTCCTTCTTTATGTTAATAGACTCTAATTTTTCTTTCATAATAATTTTAATAGGTAATTTGTGAGTTTTCTATGGTAGCAGAAAAGTATAAAATCCATAGCCAAGCTAAAACAATCTTGCATGAGGTTGAGAAAGCTCTAAAAGAGGCCAAGAATAAAGATGCTAAATTATTAGTGAAGAATGCTTGCTTGAGACAGCAGAAGGATCATGCAAATAAAAAAATCTTAGTGCTAGATGCAAAAATAGAAAAAGTAAGACTAGATTTCCAATTTCCACATCAGAAATTGAAGAGTAAACACTTAGAGTAAATAAAGGTTATTGAAAAAGAAGCTTAAGAACTTTTACGGTAAGGAGCTAAATAAGATGATCCTAGAAGAGTGCTTTGATGTCTTTTGGGAGGTCAAGAAAGATAAAAAGACTGGGATCTCGAAGGAATATCCTATCCTCAACCTAGACTTTATTTCAACTGAACTAAAATCAACTTCAGCTTCTCAAACTAGTTCAAAAGCTCCTTAACCTATAAGTAGCCTATATTTTATTTCTCTAGACAGTATGCTCAAATTTTGAATGAGTTGAACACAGAGCCTATAAAGCCTAATGAAAAGTTTGGTTAGGCATTCTATGTATTTTCCTTATGATTTTGAACTATTGTATTGAGATTTTGAATATGAATAATTTTTTTTTTTTTGTTTTCATTATAGCATTCATAATAACTTTTCTAGCTAATTTTTGAAGTCCTACAAACTTTTCCTTATTTGAGGAGACTGTACTTTAAAGGATGGATGTGAGAAACCCTTTTTTTAATTAGTTAAATATGTAAACCAAATATTATATTCATTCTGCATCACTTCAGAGACTCTTCCCTAACTCTCTTTAAGAAAATGTCAAGCTATTCCTTTTTAAGAAAGAGTGTCAAAATTGGAGTGAGATACCTTTACGTAATACAATGAGATACCTTTCAAAATATTAAGTGAATAATCTTTTGTAAAACATCTCATTAAAAAATTTAAAGTGATAACATCCACTTTGTATCAATGAGGAAGATTTTTCGGAATTGACTTAAGTAGAGTGTCGCAAATTCTTCTCTATTAAGAAAAAAGTGTTGCTTTAGAGAAATGAATGCCTAAAAACGCTTCTATGAGCAATTAAAATGAAGTTCATTTCATTTAAGAGATTGTATTATCTAAATATCCGCTTCTCCGTCTATGGGAAGACTCTCCCATGGCTTATCTCAAAGGGCTTATGATAGGCTTTTCCCAGTTTGACAAGACTATCCTACAAATCTGATTAAGTGTAGAAAGACCCTCTAAAATCTATATTAAGTCCTTTTTTGATTATTTTATCTTATTATTAACACTCTCTTTCTTAATTCAAATTAAAAAACTCAAAATATAAGGGACTTGTCTGAAAATCTAGGAAGACACTCAAATAAGAAGCTTTTGAATTTGTGAGACTGCCATCCTCATATAAACTTGTCCCTTATTGAGCTTTTTCCTTGAAATTCTAGCCCTTCAATCACCAAATCCTCTTTAAGGTACTTTTCAGAGTTTATTTGAAAGCAATGTTGTTGTTTTTATGCTGTAGGGTGTTAGTGGCACTTCTTCATCCTATTTTATAATGAGGGCAAAATTAACTGTCGACACCTTGATCTAACATCTAAAACTTGATTATGATGAAGTGAAGAATCTCGATCTTGACATTGATGATAAGAATCTTGATTTCGATTTAGCTCTTCGAAACTCCGATCTAGAAAATTTTCTAACCTAATCTTTACGCTAATTTGAGAAAAATTTTGACCTTGAACTAATCGAAAGGAAATTTTGATCTTGAACTTCAATTTCAAACTTCCATTTAAGAAACTCCCAACTTTAAACCATATGAAGGAAAATCTCACTCTTGATCTTTAATTTTGAATCCTCCTTTAGGTAATTCCCTACCTTAGATTTGGGTGAAAGGAAATCCTAATCTAAGTTGAACCTTGATCTAACTAAAAATGAAAATTTAATTCCTAATCTTACATTAAAATAATGGAGTTAAATCCTGACCTAAATTCAAAGCTTTCCATTGTTGAAGATTCTCTTGGTCGTTCCTATGGTTTGTTTTTGGGGTGAAGGAAAGCAAAATTAGTTGTGAACAGGGTGGTATGAAAAAAAAAAAGATTATCTAAAAGGAAATTAACACCATATTAATTTTATATTCTCCTTTCTTTTTTCTTCAATTTCCAAAAAATCTTTGGACTATTTTTTAAACCAAGTTCAACTTCTTGATTCCTTTTAATTTGAGGTTTGTGGCTTTTAATTTATTCACTGCTTCTTAAGGTAATTGGCTTGTGTCGATCCTTAAGGTTTTTTCCCTATATCACTTTGAAATTTCCATAATGATTTACATTTCAAAGAATTATCAAGTTATCTCATTCACATTTGCATATTCTTCACTAATGCACTAACGTTTGCTATAATGAGTCTGTAGATTATTTATACTTCATTTGTTTTACTTTTTCTCTAGTCTCTATTTTAAAGGTGTTGACTAAAGTTGTCAAAGATGGCATTTTCTCTACATTGGTATGGCTACATGACATTCCTCTTCTTTACATAAAAAAATGTTATCATGATTCTCAAGCCTTAAATGATACTAATTCTAGAAGCTATTGTGCCTATAGTTATAGTTCCTATTATTGACATACTAACATCGCTCTTACTTGAACTCATCAATAAAATACTAATGTACTGGCCATATAATTGATTCTTGATTCACTACTTTTTCTCTAGTTATAAGATTTTAGAGCTAGTCAGTTAAGGCTAACACTTAAGCATTCAAAGATATAAAATGGTTTACTTCATAATTAAATTCTAGCTACCTTCTGCAGCAAAGATTGCTTACTTGACCATTAATAATACTTGTAACCATTTCGTCTAAAAGTTTATATGTCTCTAATATAGTTTTTCATTACAATAAATCCTTTGTTGTTGCATTAACTATTGTCCTTGTCAGCCCATTTTACCGAGTGCAAAAGAATTCAAGTCGAAACCACACTCAGTGCACATGTTAGGGACATTTCCTAAGTAAATCCTTAGATCACTTCCATGCCTCATCAAGTGGTTCAACATCAAACTTTCTAAATTGATCAATTTCAATTCAGAGTAATGTAGTCTTGGATGGTGGAAAAATTTTTATTAAAAATTCTTGAGCATCATATAAATTAATACTACCAATTGAAACAAAATACCACCAACTATTGTGATTTATCCTTTAAGAAGAATGGAAACAATTGTAGTATGATGTTGTCTTGGCTATACCCCATTCATCTGGATACGTCATACATCTCTAGGAATATAATCAAATGTATATTAGGATCTTCCTATGATAAATATCCATATTGATTCTACTGAACCATATTGATCAAAGGTAGCTTTATCTCAAAATTATTTACATTGATTGGCTACCCTTTACTACTACAATAATTTCCATTCATAACTAGTCAAAAATAATCCCTAAAAAATTTTTACTTGCTTATTAATATTTACCTCAACCATGATTTCCTTCTTAATCTAGTTCTCTCTTCATCTTCTTATGAAAATGTGTTCAATCTCTAGATCAGAAGGAAGAAATTTAGAGTGATGACTTGTAGCACATAAACTGTGAACCAGAGAAAGTAACAAAAAATGTAAACAATTTAAAGGTTTAAATTAAGATCAATTCACTTACTAGCAATATTAAACTAAAATTTTAATTATTAATTCACAGCAATAACGCCAAAAACTTGTTACAAAATTTTCCTATTATAATATTTCAACTTCTAGTTAGGTGCTTGCAAATGTACAAATCATACCAAGAAATAAAATAATGATCTTAAAATCAAGTACTATCCTTTAAGATTGACCAAGAAATAATTAATTACTGTTATTATAATAACTCAACATTGTCTAGATGATTAATGGTTGAATTAATATAAAATGCTAACTAATGAAGAATTTGAAATCAACTAAATTAATAACACACCATGGAATAAAAAGAAATTCCATGCAAATGAAGGATCTAGGGATTAATTTTATTCATTCTTCCAATCACTTGTTTAATCTTAATTTGCGTTATAAGTCTAAATTCATTGATTAATTTCACAGTCATTACTTTTCTTGATTTCCTAGTAATTGAACCGGTAAGTATGCCAAAGCCAATATCCTTGTTTAGCATTAGAATAAAAAAAAGAAGTATCAAGCTCAACCTACAGATTATCTAAACTTTGATGATTTTCCAATGTACTAAAGACTTAATCTATATCAAAAATCCAAAATTATCGCTTTAGAGTGTTAAATTCCAAGTTTCTCACACCATCCAAAATATCTCATAACAAATAGAATGGAAGCCACATGCATGGAAACATAATTGAATGAAATTGACAATTAATAGCAAAGCATGAATTTATTCAAACATTGTCTATGTAAAGATCTAAAGCAAATTATTGAGGTAGGAGAAAAGAAAAGCTTAGTTGATTCCACAAGGCCTTTAATATTCAAGACTCTTTTATCTCCTTCCCAAAATCTTTTTAGACTTATATCGCATTTTAAGTCTCTTTTCTTTTTGTTTTGCCACCTCTTTTTCATTTAAGTATCATTTTTTTATCGAAAAATATTTTAATTGAAGAAATACTGAAAAATTGGGTTGTAGTCCCAATGTATTGCTTAATCATGCACACTCGAAGAATCTCATGGTGTGCTAATTTCTTTTTATAATAAACCGGTCACTTTTGCATCACAACACTTATGTCTTGTGTTAAATCTCCAAAAACACTCAACATAAAAGTTGTAACTCTATTTCTTGGCTTTCCTTAGCATCTTAAATATTGCCCTTCAAAGCTTAGATGATAGAGTTATACCTAAATAATTGAAACAATGTCAAAGCTATATAAAATCCTTCATTTTGCTCTTTTTTTTACAATTAATGCTTCTATTTGTATTTCATCATTTAATCCTACAAAATACCATAACAAACACAAAAAAAGCACTAAAGAAACTTAATAACCATAAAATACTGAATAGAAAAGCTCAAAATATTTGAGTCGTTAACTATAAGAATTGCTTCTTAGTAAAAATTCACTATGAAGATTGGCAAACAATGAAAGAGAGTGAGTAGTCTCAATAAGAGGCCTATGTTTTTTTTAACAACTCCATTTTTGTTAGCAATATTTATCCAAGAAGTCTCATAAATAGTTATTGAATCATGAAAATTATTAATTTTATACTTCCCACCTAAATCGCATTGAAAACATTTGATAGTAGTAGAATGTTAGGTTTTAACAAAAGGTAACTTTTTTTTTAAATGTCAAAGTAGTCAAGATGATGTTTCATAAGATAAATTTCACAATAACGAGTAAAGTCATTAGTAAATGGAACATAATATCAAGAGATCAAATGGTACAAAAGTAATTGAAATAATTCTCTCAAAATGTAGCATAAAAATTTAGTAGTTTCGCAATAATCTAAAATATCATGTATTCTTAAATCTCTTATACTTTCATAGAAACTAAAAACCTTATATGAGGTGATGAAACATAGCGAAGATACGAATGCACTCCATAAGTAAAAGTTAAAAGATAACTGATTTCAATGAAAAATTACAAATTAACACTAAAAGTTGCAAAGTTTAGTATCTAAAGTGATTGAAATTGTAAAGTCTCTCTATGAATGACCTCTTCTAATCAGCTTTTAAGATTGCAGATCTTACACAGAACAAGTAGTAAAAGAAAACACTATATGTAAAATCACACAATTGATTAAAGAAAAACAAGATTTAAAGCAAAAAGTTAAGAATATGATAGACATCAAGTTATAACTAGTATAAATTATGTATAAGATAAGAAAACAAAAGATGAAAAAATTAGGTGACATAGAAAAGCTCAAAAATCTAATATTCATAATGAAGAAGACATATGTGCATTACAAAAAATCCAATTTTAGTGACGAAAAATTCTATTGCTAAAATTTTTAGCGACATATTAATAACAGATAAATTTTTTAGTTAAAATTATTGTCATTTAAAAACTAATGACTGAATTTTGTATCTATCCCTACTTAGTTACTAATTAATAATAACCAAAAATTTCCATCTATCGCTAAAATAGTGATCGATTCTTATTTATATCTAAAATTGTGATCGATTGCTATCCATCGCTAATCTAACAATAGATTTATGTCTGTCACCAGTTTTAATGCTAAACATAATCTGTCATTAACATAATAAAATTTTTTTAAAAATTGAAATTAATTCTCAGCAACTAATTATGATCAAATGCTAAACTAAAAACTGATTAACGACAAATCTCAATCAATCATTAATACAATAAACTTTTCTAAAAAATAAAATTTAAATTATAATAAAAGAAGACATATAAAATTAGATAAAATCCATAAAAAAAGATTACAAATATAAGATTACATTTTATTCTCATTAAATACAACTTCATAGAAGAAATTACATCTAACAATCAGGCGGTGCCAAGGGTGCACTTCCTAGAAGGAGAGCTTCCATCCTACCGATGCAGTCATTCTTATCAACCTCTCTCTATAAGCACTCCCGCAACTCGATCTCCAAGTTTAGCTGATCATACTCCCTTATTTTATGCTCTTCCTTTGATCTTTTCTTTAGAGACCTATACTCCTCTTCCATACACTCCTTCATAGACTTATGCTTCAGCTCCATGCGCTCTTCCATAGCCTTTATTTGAGAGCACATACCATGCATAGCTACGTCATTAATAGACTGTCCATTGCTAAAGCTGCTACCTGAATACTATGATAGCTAACTCTTAAGCCCGTACGCTTGATGTTTCTTCTCTCCACTTATTGCCTCATAGTAAAGTTTACTGCAGTCTACTTCCTATGTATTGCAAGATCCCTCCTATGGCTAAAATGCCAAGACAACTAACTCTTTGAAGCATTCCTATAATAAATCAAGCATTTTATTAACTTACTCATTAGCTAAACCGAGTAGTGAAGTAAAAAAAGATTTATTAAAGTTATTTATTAAATATTAAAAAAATAAACTTAAATTTACTTTTTGGAATGCTCATCCAGATTAAAAGATTCCTTAATGTGTTCAAAATTAAATTACAGACCAGTCGCATCCATTACCATTGTTCGATAGGTATTGGTATATTCGTGCATAGTGGTAGATCCTTCCCCAATATAATATTTAATTGCTCCATAATTACAACTCTGATCATTTTTTCCATGACAATTTCAAACATAATATCCTAATGCAAAGCCATATTTAACCAAATGATATCTAACCACATCAATAGATTCATAACAATGATTCTCACACATTTCACAGTTATATGGACACCTTATCTTATAAAAATTTGATTAAATTATTTATAGCAAGTTACAAGCTAACTAAACTATTGTCTAACTAATCTAACATAAACTAAATTTGGTAAAAAATAAAATTAACAACTTCAAAATTTCATCAACATCTAACTAATATAAATTTCATAAAAATATAGCTAAATTATTTATCAAAAATTACAATATCTAATTAAACTATTATCTAAATTTAGCATAAATTAAATTTATTTAAAAAATAAAATTGATAACTCCAAAATTTGATCAACATCTAAGTAACTTAATTTTCATAAAATCTAATTAAATTATTTATCATATGAAATTATAATCTAACTAAACTATTATTTATCTAATCTAACACAAACTAATTTTATTAACAAATAAAATTAATGACTACAAAATCTAATTAACTTAAATTTTACAAAAATCTAATTGAATTATTTCTCTTAGATTACAATCTAATTAAACAATTATCTATCTAATCTAATATGAACTAAATTTAATTAATCTATAAAATTAACAATTATAAAATTTAATTAACATCTAACCTTTGAAGGCAGTCAGTTTACTACTTTGGCAACCATTCATGGTTGCCTTCGAAGGCAACAAGTTAGTAGCCATTGTTACCTTTGCAAGCAACAATTAAGTTGGCAACAATGGCTGCTTTTAGAGGCAGCAAGCTTGTAGCCTTGTCGATTGCCCATAGGATGGTCGCTATGCTGCCTTGGATGGCTAGTGAACCTAGCGACCGAATATGGTGATCGTTAGTCCTTTGATTAGCAATCAATATAAGTTCGATCACCAATTTATTACTAAATTCATTAAAATTTAATATAAACTAATTAAAAATAATTATAACTATAGACATAAAATCTGTCGCTAATACGTATTGCTAATCTGTCATTAGTTTGTCGCTATGTTAAAATTTTTATTTTATAATAAGTCTGTCACTATTCTGTTATTATTTGGCGATTAATTATGTCTGTCGCTATATTCTATCGCTATGGTTAAACAAAGTTGTTTCAGTATATTAATGAAGTAAGTATTGGGCTTATAGTGGTACAGGTTTTGCTCTTTCTTTTGCAGTTTCTTTTATAGTATATTGATAAACATTTGGTTGACACTTGAAAATGTTCTGCTTTAAAGATAAGTTGCTAACTAATTTTATGCTAAAATCCATTCCATCTTTCAAAGTTTGTAGATATCTAGATATATTATAATTGTAATATACATCATTCTCACTTTTCGTGAAACAACAATAGAAAACCAAAGAACCTCCTTCAAATTCAAAACCAGAAATCATAATAAAGATGAAAGTAAAAATTAAATTAATATTTTTCCATGGAATATAAGACACCTCTAGTTGCCTAACCAAAACTATGAAAACTTTTCTCTTTCATATGATTAAAGTACCTATACGAACTCCTTCCATCACCACAAAATCAAAAGATCTATACCTATTCCACTTAACAAGGTGTGAAAGAGTAAAAACATTTTGACAGGTATCTTTCAACAAAGTGATAGATAATTATACCTAGTGTATTCACATTGAGTGCTCTTGTTTGAGCCTAAATTCTCAAAATGCTTGATACTATATTTACTAGGACGATAAGCAATTCCAACAACTTTAAAAAGTACATTGCCTAAATTCTCAAAGTCCAATTCATCATCATCACTATCTAAATCCTTCCACCATTCATTTTTAAAATCCAAAACAAAAGATGCAACATAAAGCCCTATTATTTGAGAGGTCTAATGCCTTTTCGTAGTATTATTTAAAGGCAAAAAGCTTGCTAATTAGATGTTAGTAAAGAAAAAAAAAGTACATAAGTTACAATTATTATATCAAAGAAGAAAAAAAAAACATCATAATTGAAATATTTAAACCAAGATTAAGAAGAGGAAAGGGAAGGGGAAGAGAGAATGCCTAAAAATTTAGTTTTAAATTGTATAATTTAATATGGCTACTTAGTGGACCCTGTAGTTCGTCATCTAATTTTTGTATTTATGATTGGCTTTATTGGCCATAGTCAGTTAGAATCCATGTTATACAAAGTCTAAATAAGATAATATAGTTAGTATACTAAATGTAGATAGCAACATATTATTTTGTCCTACACTTTAAGAATATTAGGATTTATCTCATTTTTTTATTCTTGATTACCATCTTATATCTTTAACATTGTAGCCATTTATTTAGTCTTAAAGCAAACTTAGGCCTCTAAAATAATAGATGAGTGCATTAATTAATAATATAGATGGTGTAATTAAAATTCCTTATATAGAATATGATATTAGTTAGTATATTTATAAATTTTAATAATAATTAAACCAAGTTACTAAATGAATTAATCTTCAAGTTACATGTTTTTTTGTTTCGAAGAAAAAAAACTCCTTTTCTTTGCTCTCCTTAGATCTCAATGCTAGTAAGTACCTTTCACTAACTTGAAAAATGACTTTCCTAATGTGGAACAACAGAGATGTATGGTCATCGACGTCAATTTTTTCTCTATAATTGTTTACACTTTTTTGTTTGAAATTATTTTCAAATGAAAATTGTGCTAGTATTTACTTAACCTTTTATGATGTCAATAGCATTCAAGATGTGTGATTCAAATTGAGAACTTACATAATAAGCCACGTTTACAAAATAAATAATGAAAAATTTTCTCAAGTTAATTGGATGGCTCTTTTTTATGATGAATGTCCTTTTAAAATTTAAGAGAAATCTCAATAATTATCCTAAACTTGTGAAGTATTGTCAATCACTTTCTTTTTTCTATTTCATTCTCTTTATTTGTTTCAATTTCCTTTAATATATATGACATATATCATCTTTTGATATTATGTCATCTTTTCTTTTCTCGGATTAGCTTTTCTTGTTATGGATTCTTTGTGTTGTAAAATATATTCTTGAAAATGCAAGATAAAATATTATTGTAGAAAAAAATGCAATGCTAACTTTTATGAGAAATTTTGTATTCAATATTGACATCCATTAGAAAACAAGATAGTCATAACTTTGCATAAATTCATAATGGGCTATTTTGACAAAAGGTATCAACAAAAAGTGTTATAGCTGACAAGACATTATGATTATTATACTATTATAATGAAAAAATTATTGTTATGATCTAATCTTTTAATTTGCTTTCAAATATACATATATTTTTTCTATTAACATTAAATTTTCATATATAACTTTAGGCTTTACATTGTTATTATGGAAAATTTATTGTTGTGATTGTTCCTTAAGTGTGTTTATAAATTTAGTTTCTCAAAATTTTTCTCTTGTTAACATCAAAAAGTGATAGGTTACCCTGTTTTGACTTTTTTATCTCAAATTTAATGATAGTAGTGATCAAGATATGTACAAGTATATATGATGTTCCTTTATGTATGCATCCTTAAAATTGTCTAAGGACTAGCATATTCATGACTATTAGAAGAATTTGTTGAAAAATGTCGGTTATTTCTATTTTGCAAGTAAGATCAGGTGGTCATTATACTTTTTATTGATGGTAGAAATAGTTGTTTCAATTCCACTCTTTTCTTTTTAATGGAAAAGATATGATCATGATTTATTTAAACATGAAAACATCCTTCAATAATTCTATTAATTTAGATATCGATGCTTATCAATTTTATTATCATGACTTATTCAAGATGATAATAATAATACAAATGAGTTTATTATGCAATTTAATAAAAATATGAAAATAAAATTTGTATTTTATGGTTAATTAATTCAAATAAGTGCTGCCTCGTTACAAAAGCTAAAATTTTATAAAAGTAAAATGAGATTTGAAGTAAATTTATAAACAAAAAATAATGCCTATTTTCATTTTCTTTTTTTGCAAATATGCCACTCATGTTAAATACTTTAGCTATCTACATCGAGTTATAGCCTATCTGCTTCGTCACCTATGACATGGCCCTTTTAACTGCCATCTCTTTGTAACTCAACCACCGTTTCAACTCTACATGCTCGCTCTAACTTCTTCACCTACTTCACTGGTTGTCTAGTCACCACGGTAAACACCACAACCTCTTCTGCTTACAGTTGTCCCTGTTGAATTTGTACCATTTCCTCCTTCGTTGATTGCTTCATCTCCTCTGTGGATTTCCATTCCACTTGTAGATGCTCTTGCTGACAACATCCTTATGCCTTGAATAGATTCACTACTGCTGGCTCTTTCACGCTCAGTCTCTTCCCAACTTTTTTGGTTATGACTTCTTTCCTTTAGCATCTACTTTGATGATGAATTATTTGTCTTCCTTGCCTTTACATTGATCTTAATTTACTTTGATTTTCATTTTCATGGATTCTTATCTCCATATCTATTTTAGAACTATAAAATATTGATGAACAATGATTAACTAGAACAAAACAAAAAACAACTGATAGTTGTCTTCTTGTAAGAGTAATATAACAAAAGAAGTGTCTCTTAAGCCTGATTTAGAGGAACCAAGCTTAGGGTATAAGGTAGAACTACAGGATAAACACATGGAATCAGTGCCAAACTTAGAGATAACACAAACTTCCTTCAGCTTATTAGTCTCTGCATGATACAAGAAGATCCTAGCTATAACCGTCATTAGCAACCAACTATCTTTAGAGGTTAGAGGATCCATTGAGGGGTTTGTGTAATCCCATGATTGTTTTATAACTCTTTAATGTAAATTATAGAGGAAATGTCGGTGCTCTTCTTCCAGCATTTGTTTTTACGTGTCTGATTTCCCAACTTAGGTTGCAATCATCCTTAAGAAACCAAACCTGAAGACCTATTGCAAAGACCATGATATAATGCAGTTTGCCCTCGTGTTCACTAATGCTGCTCTTGGAGTATCATTATCAACCTTGGTCTAAATTATTGTTCATCAATATTTTAAGAATCATAAATGCTAGATCTCACGTTAAAAAATAATAATAGTAATTTTACTATGATCTGCGAAAGGAGCGAATAAACCACAAGAAAGTGAAACAGAAATGAAAATGGCTCCAAATCCAACTCCTATTAAATCAAACCCAAATTCAATAATCCACTATACAAGAAAGAGTAGCTAGTACATGACATGAAAGCAATAGTAATTAAATAAGCTATGAAGAGAAGATTGAAGCAAGAACAAACCTTTTTTTACAGAAGCCTTTCATTTCCGATAAAAACAAACTAGTAATTATTTAATTTATTAATTTAAAGTCTGTTTGATGTGTTTATTTTCATTCATATATTACAATCCTAAAATCCCATGTCCTAGAATGTCAAGTAAATGTCATGTCTCACTGCCCACTAAAAGGAACAAAACTGATTAATTGAAAAAGGAAAAATAGAATGAACAAAAGAAGGGTAGTAAATACAAACTTTCAGACATCTTTCAATCAAACAACTAAATTTCTCATTTGTCTTCCTTACCTACAAGAAACCCTCAAAAGTTAAAGCAACGAGCACTACTAGTCGCTTTCTTTTGCCATTTATAATACCTTAGCTCTTTATTTACCCTTACGGTCAACCATCCTCTAGATGCAATAAAGAAAATAAGAAGAAAGGGAATGAAAGAAAGAGTATAGCGTAAAGCATCATGTACCAGTAGTACAATGCACATCAATACTAACACTAGGTTAGTAATGGAGCATGTAGAGAGAGAAGAGAAGAA
The DNA here is from genome assembly GCA_021397835.1 of Moringa oleifera. Classification (NCBI taxonomy): domain Eukaryota; kingdom Viridiplantae; phylum Streptophyta; class Magnoliopsida; order Brassicales; family Moringaceae; genus Moringa; species Moringa oleifera. The sequence continues at coordinate 1,543,095 of JAJFZO010000446.1, read as the reverse complement.
AATGAAGGATTTCTCTTGAATGAAACACACATAGCATATTTCCAATGAATCAAATGATTATGCTGCCTCAACATTCAAGTTCTACTTAAGCGATGATGGTTACAGGATGCACGTGGTTTACGACGCAAGGTTAGTCCATAGGGTGAGACATTGAGGATATCTTGCTAAGAGCAAGCAATTTTAGCGGTACCATAATAGGATTGACTTTATTTTGATTGCATGTAATAAGAACCAACTATGATACGAATAAAGATTACTTATTTAAAATGAAGTTCGTTCATGTTATTGATGTTAATTGACAAACACAATGTCCTTAAAATGATACATATAGTAACTTATAAAAGCTTATTTATGTATAATAAAGTATCGTGAAACCATTTTTCAAAAGATCAGTATAAATCCCATCTTGAGTTTTTTATAAATTTATTTTGTAATTTTTAAAAATAATTTTATTTTAAAAATCATGTAAATTGATTTATTATTTAATAAAAATATATTAAATAAATCATAAAGTAAAACTATAAAAAAATTTAATATTCAAAAAGTAACAAAATTGATCTCGTTTATTGATAATTATCGATTCCAAGCTTAAATACTAACATCGGTCAAAAACTATAGTTAACATATAAGTATTACTGACTTCGTTATATTAGTGTCCTTTCACAATTAACTATAAATGGACCTTGTGTTGCTTTTGTTCAATTGATCGATTTTAATTTTGAAATTGAATTGATCTTTGATTATTAAGTCTAAAATTAGTGACAGAGGATAGGTTATTATTATCTGCTTATATTAAAGATTGATCCGTGGAGATAGGCCATTAATGAATACCATTCAAAACTTATTAAGAGCTGCTTCAACCTTTGATGTTGATATTGTCTATTGTTCATGTGGATTTAAGGTTAAAATATGCATTACATGGATATCTAGGAACCTAAGGAGAAGGTATTCCAGCTATAGCAAAAATTGGATATGTTTTTAATATGCTTTGATCTTTAATTAATTTGATCAATTGCGGGGATGAATTGATATTGAAAATCTAAAAAGTTTATTAGGACACAATATATAAGGTCCCATGATTATGAACAATTTGAATGGATAGTAAAGCTTGCAATTTACGTTGGTTACATCCTTATAAAATTGGTGCATTATCAAAAAATTGGTTGCACTTACTATTACTATTTAGGAAGATTTTGTGCGTAATAGGAAATTGTTAGCTTGGACATGATTAAAGCAATTGATATGTGCTATAATGAAATTCTTAACAATTATGCATTTTATTAAAGTGTCTTGAAAATTTTTCAAGCATCATTTAATTGTCTTACTTGCAAGGTTGAATTGGTTGATATGTTTAAAATCACAAATAAATGGGTTTTTTTTTTTTTTTGTTATTGTAGAAGCATGAGTTTTATGAATGAGTTTGAAATTATGATGCTGCAATTTATAATCGAGGAATGCAAGTGTTAATGAGATTGTTAGCCTAACTGCGGAAGTTACAAGGTAAGGTCACTTTGTATAAAAGACTTGTCATAGTTTCTTAAATTATCATTGTTGTTGTAATTATTTTATGTTGATGCAAAAGCATGAGATGCACTGACTTTTTATTGTCATCAGGTCATGTAAACATAGTTGAACATGTATGCTGCAAGTGCAATGGGTTATATCCTTTAGACTTTGATATATAAATGCATCTTATTTTAATCATGTGTTTTAGTGTTTCAATGTAGTTTTATTATCACTATTATAAATAAAGGATTTAATGATAGTTAAAATGACTTTTAATGATAGTTCTAGAATTGTCATTTTTGTTCGTGTCATTAAAGAGTGGGGTCTTTAAGATAGTTATTGAAAATTGTCACTCTTTTAAAACTGTCATTAAAGGCTCCCCTTTTAATGGCAGTTTTAAAAGAACTATCATCGAAGGCCCGCTTTTATTCACAGTTCTAATAGAACCGTCATTGAAAGTAATTTTTTAATAATTTCAAAATAAAATACAAAATCTCTACTTATAAATTATCGAAAACATGCATATATAAAATTCTTCTCATCCATTACATCTCTTCCTCATATTAACCCTATACCTTTATCATGTATACATTAACAAAATTCTTCACAATATTAACACAAAATTTTTTCCAACAAAATTATAATGCAACACATAAATATTACACACTTCAATTGGTCTCTTTCAATGTATATTTTAAAAATCTAAGCTGCTTTGTATTATAACAAGTTAGTAACTAATTATATGCAAACCAATGCATGGCTTAATAAGATTTTCATAATCTAAATTAAACCGCATATGTTTACTGCTCTAATCCTTTAGTTAATTTTTTAAAATGTATCATGGGACCCTAAATCCTAATTAATTATTGAACTTCCCTTTTTTCTAAACTGTTAATTCTTTATTTTTGTTAATTAACCTGTAAGATCTAGGATTTTGTTCATGTTTTTTTGGATTATATTACCTAGGATTTCATTTCTTAGCTAACTAAAAATGTGCACATAATAAATGTTAGTGTGTACTGGGTCACTATGGTGTGTTATCCAATATGTTTAATCTTACACCATTGAACAGCCACCCAAGTCTGTGCTAATCTTTATATTAATCATGTATAAGTTTCACACAAACTTGGAATACCTGAATAATTAGGTATCTGCAATTACTTGTAAAATCATCCATCTTTATGATGATTCAATCTTAATTTCTATTGATTTGATCAATGATGGACATGATGATTCACTACCTTAGGTCAGAATTTTAATATGTTTGTGTGTTTGTCTTTAATATTAACCTTAGATAAACTCAAATCTTATATAACTAAGGAACAAATTCAACATTTTGGGATTAACGATTGAAGTATCTAATATTAAGCATTATATATTTTGCTAATAAAATGATCTTTCCTCTTATGTTTGTCAGCTCTTTATGAAATATTAGGAAAGTGTGTTACATTTATCATTTTGGATCAGTTTGTTTTACATTGAAATTGTATAACTCATGAATTAGTACTCAGGCTAACAGACCAAAAATGGCAAGACAAATTATGAAAGCAAGTTAATGAATTTATATTAACTTGGATCATTGTAGTGTGAGCCATGCATTATATTAAGCCAAAAACATCTATAAATATTAATTTACAAATCATATGCTTTTAAAGTTTACAAATTATAAACATTTAAATAAAAAATTTTATAAAATAAATTTTTAATTAAAATTATGAAAAATTTAGATATTTTTTATATTGAAAATATTTTTTATTTAAATTCCATCAATCATATTAGGACCTTTTTTTTTTTTTAACTTCATACACTAAATTAATATACATTAGTTACCATTGCTTTTTTGGATCATTGAAATTGATACGATAATGCACATTTTGTGGTAACTATTAGTTTCATTTCTTATGATTGTAATTACCGCATTATAACTATTTATCATCTCTTCAAGCACTATTTCTTGAACCCTGCATGCAACATATACACTGATTTGAGTTTAATGGCTGGTTGGAGAAGGCTACTATCGAGGACATGGACATTGGAGCTTATGCTCACCTTAGTGGCTAAAAATTCATCTTCTTGAACAATGTTGAGGTATAAATTCACCATATTCTAATTCAATCTTATTAAATGTACTAAATTTTATAGTTAATTCTCAGGTAGTTAACCATGAGCTCTCTTTACATTCAGAGCTGTTGTGAATCACGAGAATCTCATGAAGCTTATCAGCAGCACAAATGACACTCTTGGACCCATGCAGTTATTTTGTCTCTATTTGGTTGATATCGTTTGTGCCAAGGTATATTTTTCATTTTTCTTTGGATTGATCTTGCTTATAGTCGTGTTGTTACTTGAGATTCTAATACAGTTAACTGTTTTTGTCTATTTGTAGATTAATGTGTGGAATAAATTCAATTTGATATTTTTGTTCTTCTTACTTAGGAAGTTGATCTTGCCTTTTTATTCTTTCATTATTTTTTGCATAATTCGACCCATGACAATGTTCATACTAGAGGCTGAGCTCCCTGCCTAAGTTATTTGTTACATCCTTACAACCAAGTCATTCCTTAACATCCTCCTTACTCGGAAATCCTTCCCTTTCATTGTTAATACCTTATCTTCGACAACACTATGTTTGTGAACGCCATGGTCTCTAACCTTTTCTAGCATGGAAGTGCGTATGAGTGGGTTATCACTAAGAAATCTGGCAAGTTATTTGAGGGTGATCTTGTTTCTTGATTGAAAAGGAGCCAAAGCATCGAAAAGGTGTCCCAATACCCCAACTTGGCAAAATAAAGGTGGCAATTAAGTAGGAGGGGACTAAAGCTTCTCTGAAGAAGGGAAAGCATAACAAAATATATATGAAGGAGCTCTCTCTAGCTTTCCTTCGATTCTTATAGCCTTGGTTAAGAGTCTCCCATCTGCTAGGGGAGTCCATTTCTACTTCTTATTGTTTTAAGGTATATCGTTTATGCTAGTTAGTCTAGACTTGATTGGTGAGCAGGTTTAGTGATCAACAGATAGTGGAGTTTGTAAGCAAGATGTGGATACTACAAACACAAGTTATATGGGTGGAAACTTGATTTTGGTATATATTAACTAATGTAGGAGATGTCCTATAAGGTTACAAATGCTTCCTTTGTTGCTTGTCCTTGACACCTTTCATACCCAAAAGTAGGATTTTCCACCCAATACAAGAAGAAAATTGTGTTATATGGACATACTGATGGCTTCATTTTGGATAGAAAGAGAAACAAATTAGGAAAATGGTGATGTTCTTCAACATATGTTAATGGTTCCTTTATTTCTTCCATGATAGAAAAAGAACTCAGATTCTTGGTGGGTTTTCCAATTTCAACAGGTCCTGTTGGGATTCATAAGCTCTCTTGTTAGTCTGAATTTAGAGATGAGAGCTTTAACTCTCCCTTCCCCACTTTTGATTCTAAATCAATAGATAATTTTGGGCATGATCAGCCAAAAATTCTCACTCTACTTCCATTTTTAGGTGCCTACAATTTATTGACTAGCTTACTAATTTAGTCTTGTTAGTATCATTAGTAGGTAACATTACCCATAGGCTTCTTGCCTCTTAGATATGTAGAGTACCATGTAGCCTTATTGCTTAGTCGGTTTAGTGTCACTATAAGAAAAACTATTTTTAATGATGGTATTTTATGACGGTCTTTTATGACCACCATTAAAAAATCGAATACATGATGGTCCTGAAAGACCGTTACAAAAAACAAAACATACATGACGGTCCTAAAAGACCGTCATAAAAAACATGACATACATGACGGTCCTAAGTGATCGTCATAAAAAAAAAAAGTAACATACATAACAGTTTTGAGAGACCATCTCAAACCCAATATCTCTTGAAGAGATTGATAAATGTCATTGCCATCCAATCTAAAGAAACCATGTGATGTGTTTTTTAGTGATTTTATTTTTAATTTAAATATTTGATTGAAAATGCAAACCAATGAACTCGAACCCAAATCCTATTAGAAATTATATCACATTTTCAACCATTTGGTCTACAATTGATTTTGGTTAATTATGTTATTTGTTTAATAAAAAACGTGTTTAAATTATTTTAAGATAAAAGCAAAAGTGTCGACTTGAAACCCAAGTTCTCTTAGTCAACCTCATGAGACTTTATCACTTGGTCAATGGAAATCTTGTGCAATGATTTTAGTAGTAATAAACTTTAAACAGTATACATGATCTATTATAATACTTAAAGATCTTCACCTACGCACTGCCAATGTTCTTCCTTCACTCTCCCATGAAAGCACCATTCTTTCAAAAAGAAATTTCTCTCTTTCAACGTCATATAATCGATGCAAAGCTTCATTTTTTCAAGAAACATTATGAAATAGCTTTGTGCACTGTCAGATGTTACCATTAAAGCAAGGAAAATGGTATGTGAAACTAATCAAACCTTCATTTCGCATTGTAAGAGAGCAAGAGAGATTTTTTTGTCAAGTCTTGCAATTTCTTACTCAATTTTATTCTAAAATTTTCTTTTCTTAGCATTGTGCACTGTCAAATGATACTCATGTTTGTTAGCCTTGTGATACTAGAAATTTTAAGTAAATTAAAGGAGCAAAATTTTTGCCGGAGCATGTTCTTTGTGAATTTGGAAATTAATGTTATTGTTTATATTTTTGGAATGCAATCACCACCCACCTTAATATATATCAAGTAAATTGCATCTTTTTGTCTAGATAGAGTCATTATTTTAGGTTGTAACTTGTTAGGATGCATCCTGTTGAAACAATTTTGCTTTATTTTTATCTGAATCAAAGATCTTGGCCTGCTCTGTGAATAGTTGATAATGCTTGTTATCCATAGTTTAACAAAATCTGGTTACTGGTTTAAAGTAGATGATGTGCCTCTTACATCTTTGTAATTTAGCTTGGTGACCCTACAACTATTAATTATTTAGTTGAAAATAATTGAACTAGCAGAAGAAGGTTGGTTTGGTTTTGCAGTAACCATTGGACTGACATTAAGTACATGAACTGAATCTTTGACTCTCTATATAGTGTAATCCATCTTATTTACCAAAAAAGACTACCAATATTTGCTTGAAGAATTCTGCAACTTCAACTCAATTTCTATTGTGACTGTGTCTTTATTGATTTGTCAAACAGTTTGCATCTCATAAGTAATTTTTCTTGACATTTTGAATTCTAGTTTAGTTTCCACTATGATACTAGAAACTCTAAGTAAATCACAATAAAAAATATTAGTTTTATAAATATTTTGGATAATTGATAACTATTATGTTGGATAATTGATAACTATTATGTCTTGTTAACACATAGTACTTAATGGATTAGGGATTACTTTATTTGAAGTAAAGGCAAACCAATAATAGGAGAATAATCATTGAGAGAACAAGTTTATTGATATTCACGTACTTCAATTAAAGTGGAACCTTTTTAGTATGTTGCAGTCCTAGTAATAAAGGCTTTTTTTTTCTCACAGATGATATGGTTCATCATGCAGGATAATTTCAAATCAATAAGCAGTTGCTCGTTCGAAGAAAAGGAAAGCTTATTACATATTAATAGAACTTGAAAGAAAAGTCAAAACCCTATAGATAAAAGCTATTTACTCTTTCTACACAGCCAACATTATTTCAGGTTGGTGATTCTTTACTAATGTATTAATGTACCATGTATTTAGAAGAAAGAGTCTTTACTTTGCCTAAGGCCTTTTAGTCTAGTGGGCACCTTGTTTTCTTATTTTATTTTTGCAATAACATTGCTTTACATGATATGTATTACTTACATAATAAGCGTACATAATAAGTGAGTTTTCTTTTATTTGTCATCATAGGATAGAATATGGATAAATCTTCGACACACTTGAATAGATTGTCCAAGGAGTTTTCTTATAGTGTGGATGAGTTTCTTGCTTTCGTCATTTCTCATTGTGAAGATCCTATATTCATTAGATGTCCCTGTTAAATTTGACATTATTAAGCGTAAAAGAAGTAAAGTATCATTTGTTTAATGAAGGAATTGATCAGAGGTATAAGAGATGGATTATGCATGGAGAAGAGTGTTTTTCTAGATCTTGCACAAATAAGAAATCAGTGTTTGATAAATCTTACAAGGATGATCATATCGACAACATAATAGACATGGTTAATGATGCATTTAAATATTGTCCAGATGATCCTAAATTATTTTGAAACTTATTAGAAGATGCAAAAAAGTCTTTATATCCTGGTAATACGAAATATACTAAGTTGTCTGCGTGATAAGATTATGTAATATAAAAGGAAAGCATGGGTGGTCAGATAAGAGCTTTTCTAATTCGTTAACTTGTTTGTCTAATATGTTTCCTACTGGAAATGAAATCCTTACATCGATGTATGAAGCAAAAAAATATGAATGCATCGGGTTTACATTATGAGAAAATGCATGCTTGCCCAAATGATTGTATACTCTATAGAAAGGAGTATAAGGATTTATCATCTTATCCTACTTGTGGACTATCGAGATGGAAAGAAAATGGTAAGGCAAAAAACCAACTAAAAAGGATTTCTGCTAAAGTATTATAGTACTTTCCTCCTATTCCATGGTTCAACCGAATGTTTCAATCACCATAAATTGCGCAACATTTAACTTGGCATGCTAACAAAAGGGAAGTAGATGGAAAATTAAGACATCCGGCCAATTCACCTGCTTGAAAGTTAATAGACTTTAAGTGGCCAAGTTTTGCATCCGAACACTGAAATCTTCAATTGGCTATTTCTGCTGATGGAATAAATCCACATAGTTCTCTTACACTGCATATAGTTGTTTGCTAGTGATAATGATAACATATAATTTACCACATTGATTATGTATGAAACAAAAATTCATGGTGTTATCCTTGCTTATATTAGGACCTTGCCAACCAAGTAATGATATTGATGTATATCTTGCTCCATTGATTGATGATTTGAAGCTTCTATGGGAGGTTGGTGTAAAAGTCTATGATTCTTACCAAAAAGAATTGTTCACATTACGAGTTGTTTTATTATGGACAATTAATGATTTTTCTGCTTATGGGAATCTTTCTGGTTCTTCAGTTAAAGGATATTATGCTTGTCCACTATGTGGTGAAAGCACGCATACTTGTAGATCACAACATGGGGAGAAGAATATATCTATGGGTCATAGATGATTCCTTCCAAAAAATCACCAATTTAGAAAGCAAAAGAAAGCATTCAATAGAGATCATGAAACTAGTTCACCTCCTCGTGCACTAAGTGGAGAAGAAATACTATAGAAAGTAAGCTCCATTACTAATGTATAGGGTAAAAAAACAGTTAGTCAGAGGAAAATGACATGGGGTAAAAGATTGAATGACAATATTCAAACATGCCTCAAGAAGAAATCATGCTTTTTCGACCTTGAATATTGGAACATTTACATGTTTGGCACATTTTGGATGTAATGCATATTGAAAAAAAAAAGTTTTCAAAAGCATCTATAGAACTTTACTTAATATTCTTGAAAATTCTAAAGATGAGATCAACATCAACTAGACCTTCTAGAAATTGGCTTAATAAAATTGTTAGCTCCCAAGGTTGTAAATGGCCGAACTTATTTACCAGTTGCTTGTTTCACTCTAAGCAAATCAGATAGAAGGATGCTTTGTGAGACATTATCAAACATAAAAGTTGTAGATAGGTATTTTTTTAAATTTCAAAAATCTTGTGTCAATGACAAATATGAAAATTCAAGGTTTTAAGTCTCACGATTGCCATGCTCTTATGCAATAACTTCTACCATTCGTTATTCGCTCAATTTTGCCAAAACATGTTAAATATGCAATCATGAGATTTTTACTTCTTCTTCAATGCTTTGTGTGGTAAGGTTATGGATGTTTCAAAACTAGGTAAATTACAGCAAGATTCGATGGTAACCTTATGCTTATTTGAAAAATACTTTCCACCTTTTTTTTTCGATATAATGGTGCACTTAACAGTGCACCTTGTTAGAGAAGTGAGATTATATGGACTGATATACCTTAGATGGATGTATCAATTTGAATGGTTCATGAAAACGTTGAAAGGATATGTTCGTAACCATAATCATCCTAAAGGATGTGTTGCTGAATGCTACGTTGTAGAAGAAGCACTTAAATTTTGTAAAGGTTATTACTCTAACATGCATCCAATTGGTATTCCATGTGGAAAAGAAGATGACATCCAAGTTGGAAAGCCTTTACCTGGTGGTCACATTGTTATTGTTGATCGACAAGAATTAAAGTAAGCACATTTTTATGTATTACTTAATTCACTTAATGTCCAACCATATGTTGAGTATGTCTCTTCCTAATCTACGTGTATTTTGATTATAAGATATATACTTCATACATATATGCATTCATTAGATGAGTTTCACCTTATTTCATTAACAGTAAGCATATCAAATATGTGAAATTATAACCCGTCAATCAAAATAATTAAAATGGTTACACGATGAGCATACTCGGACATTTATTTCTTGGTTTTGAGAAAAGGTGCTCACCCATTTCTTTAACATGACCATATGTCTTCTATTTATTTAACACTAAAATCTGTTTGATTAAACTTTTGTCAATAGGTTGCATCAGAAATGCAAAGGCAACATCAACCTTCCTTTTTGGTGAAATGGTTAGCACATGGACCTCCTCCTAAAATTACAAAATATGTTAGATATGATGTGAATGGTTATCGCTTTCATACATAGGAATGTCATAATAATCGAGTCACACAAAATAATGGAGTCACTATAATTGCAACAACAATTCAAATTTTAAGTGCTAAGAACAAGAATCTAGTAATTGGACAACTGTCGTTTTATGATGTTATCAAGGAAATATGGGAGCTCGATTACCATATATTCAAAACAATATTGTTCGAATGTGATTAGGTTGAAAATAATAGTGGGATTAAATTAGATGATGTTGGTCACATATTAGTTGATCTTAAATAACATGGCCATAAATTTGATTGTTCCATTTTAGCTTCTCAAGCTAAACAAGTCTTTTATGTTCCCCACCAACTAGATCTAAGATGGTCTATTGTTTGCTTCACTCCACAAAAAGACTATAAACACAATGAGAGAAATAATGATGTGGACAACATAAAAGAATATGATTCCATTATTGGTGGCGTACTTGAAGTTGATATAAATGATGAAATCAATGAGGATGATGTTAACTATATACAACCCGATTATGATGGAACTTGGATTGATGAAGCTTACAAGTAAACTTTTTAACTAAAGGCAAAAAGGTTTGACTGTTTTCTTTTTTCTTTTATGACAATATTATTTATTGCAAAAACTAGTATCATATAATGATTTGTGCTCTAACTATTTATTTGGATTATATTTTATGTTTGTAGGATTGAAGATATGACTAAAAAGTTGTCAGATTCACCTACTAAAACTAGAAGACCAACAAAACTATTGAACCAGAAAAATTTGGGGACAAAAGAGGTGGTACAATTCAATTCAAAAGGTGTACCATATGATGCTGAAGCTAAATCCCTTACGTCTACTATTAGAGTTCGTGCATGCACCATGGTACTTATAACTTATAGTGACAAGTGAAAAGTTCCTGATCATTTGAAAGAAAAATAGTGGAATATGTTTAGGTTTAAATTTTCATCCTAAATATTTAATTATACTTTTTATTAGCATAGTAACTTATCAATTTTCATTTATAGGATGCATTTGAAATTGATCATCGCGTGAAAAAGTCTATCTTATAATCAATTGGCAATAAATTTAGAACATTCAAGAATATCCTGAAAACAAAATATATAATGTCTTTTGCCGACAATCTTGATGCTATAGCAAGACCAGTTTCAATCCACATTTTCATTTCACAAAATGATTGGGAGGGGTTTGTTAAATTAGGACTTTCAAAGGATTTTAAGGTACATTTATGTTGTAATATGTTTTTTAAACAATAAATGTTTCATGTTTCTTAATTAACTACAATGAAACCCTGTAGAAATTAAGTAAGGAACAAAAAACAGACAAAAACATAATAAATATCCTCATTAATTGAGTCGAGGTGGATATGCAACCTTAGAGCACAAATTGGTAACTTTTTCGTTGTTACATTCTTTGTCATGATTTTAAGATACATTCTTTCTAATTTTTAATTTGTTACTCCATCTTTATAGAAAGCATAATTCAAGGTAGAACAGGAAATTAATCGTAGTGAATTATGAAAGCTAGCACGACAAGATTAAGAAGGATATTATGCACAAAAAATGATGCCTATCATTGAAAAAATTATAAGTTTTTTTTTTTTAAATGAATCTTACATAAATGTTGGAAATTCTATCTTTATAAGATTGTTTACTAAAGTTTGAAGACAATGATGTTGTAAGGGAAAATTAGAAACTTTTTGATTATGTTTGGCACGATAGAAAATATGAAGGGCAAAATGTATAAGATTACTACACTATTTATATTTTCCAAGTAGTAAGGCAGTAATGAAAACTTTCTGTGAGTGTTTGGCATCACAAAAAGTAATGAAAACTTTTTGTGAGTGTTTGGCGTCATGAAAAATATGATGGGGTAAAATGCATAAGATTAATGGGTTGTTTATATTTTTCAGGTAGTATGGTAGTATTGGTAACATTCTCTATGTATTTGGCATGAAGAAAAATATGAAGGGGCAAAATGCATAAGATTACTAGGTTCTTTATATTTTTCAGGCAATAAGGTAATATTGGAAACATTCTCTATGTGTTTGATGTTGAAGAAAATATGAAGGGGTAAAATGCATGCATTACTATACTCTTTATATTATTAAGGAAGTAAAGCAGTATAGTCTAACCAACTGGAATGCCACTTTTTCTTGGCTTATGAACAAAGACATCTAAACATAAAGTATTATGTCATTTTCTTCCCTGCTTGTTTTCTTGATACACTTAAAGTTAAGTTGCAATATGTTTATGTTTATTGCATGCCAGTCATGAATAATAACTTATAAACTTAGAAAATTAATTTCTATGTAATTTATACTTAATTCGGCATGGATTATTGTAGGATGAGTTAATGGAGAAATTAAAAAATGGCACCATTACATTTTCAGGCAGTGATGACATTTTAAGCAAAGCTCTTGGTACTAAAGAGCATAAGGGTCGAGTTAGAGGAGTTGGAAAGTTTTTCACTCCTTTGGTCTTTTTTTTTTAATCCTAATAAGGTAGCATATCTAGAAGCTCGCTTCACTGAGGTAGAGCAGAAACTGTTGTTATTGACTCAAGGAAGCATAAATACACATTCACGTGTTATATAACTTGAAGGTCATAGCTCCAATAAGATACAAAAATTTGATTCACTAGTGGCTATGAAGGATTCTTGCAATGTTTCTGATGAAGATTTGAAGACGAAGGTATTTACTTATTTATTTATTACTGTAGACATTGTTTTTATTATTAATTACAATTAATAATGTCATTTTTTTAATGAATAGGGTGTTGTATGTAAATTAGCAATGGATACACTAGAAAATGTTGTTGCAATGGGCACTATTATTGATGGTTCTTATTCCAATTTTGTGGTTTTCGTTGATCAAATATTCAGTCAAGATGCTTGACTACCTATCAAATTTAAGGATGAATATCTTATATTTGTTAAAGATGCACTGGGTCATCATGTAAGTTGGCCTAAAGACTTCGTTTTTATTCATATTGTTAAGGAGGCATAAGACAATTTTAGTTGTGGTATATTATCTTTATTTCCTTTTATGTTAAAATTATTTGATTTTTAAAATTTATTATTGTCACATATTTGGAGACAAAGAAAAAGAAAATCAGTAAAAGAGTGGGATCCATTTCTGAACAACCTCTAGAGGAGTTCGCAAAAGCAGTTTATCTGTTCATGATTAATATGCAAAATGAAGTTAGAGTAAGATTTGATGATGATGTTTTTTGCTTCCATTATATTGCTATTTTGGCTTAAAAGATTGCTTTATCATGATTGATAAAAAAAGAGGTGGGAGGAACTGCATTTGTCTGAGTGAGACAGAATTTCAATATCAGTTTATTTTAATATGTATGTTTATACGATTTTACTGTCACTTATCTACATGCTAATTTGAAGGATACGAAAAATTTGAAACAGTTTGGCTTCATCAATCCTGTGGTTGTCTCACTCTCTGGTGGACTAAACGATGAGAGTGGGTTAAAAGATAGAGCATAACATATTGCTGAGTGGTTAGAAAAAACACATTCAAACCAAATTTTTTTATGCCTTACAATACAAAGTAAGAAATTTCTTTCTTAATTGCTTTATCAAGACATATCTCATTTGGCTAGTTATCATCTTTTGTTTTTCTTATTACGAATAGATTTCATTGAAAATTAGTGGTTATCAATATGGCATCATGAATAGTGTATCATTTGGACTCTTTGGGTCATGAAGTCCGACCTGATCTTAAAAAAATTGTGACCATGTGAGTACAAGTTTTACTTTATGTCTTTTGTTTATTAGTTTTATTATTAATTCTAAATACTACATGTTTTCTTTTGCGTTTATTGGTTAACGATACAGGGGGTTTCAAATGTTTCGTGTGAGATCAAATATTACATGACAATAAATTCAAGTGAGTTCTTTTTTTTTCATTATTAATAATATTAAAAATAGTATGTGTTAATGATTATATTTCTATATGTATAGGCACCGATTGAAAGAGGTGGTATAGAATGTGGCTATTTTGTGCTTTGATTTATAAAGGAAATAATTGAAGATCCAAAAATTCTTTGTGAGAATGCCATATTATATTTTTTTGTTTCATATTTATAAATAATATCAAATTGATTATGTTGTCTTCTTTTATGTTTTAATCTTAAAGTTCAATGATAAGGATACATATGGTAATGAAGAAATTGATGAAGTAAGCGGTGAATGGGCCGTGAATTTACAATAGTTAGTATCATAGCCAAGTATGTAATCCTTGTTGGCTCATTAATAGCTATGCTTTCATTGTGTGTTGTTTGGCTTGGTTAAATTCAAGTATGATGGACTAATTCTATTCATTTAGTGCTCTACCCATTTTATTCAATGAGCCATCATGGACTATCATTAATACTTTAACTTTATAATTATGATTGAAAACCGCCAAGAATTTATGACGATTTTTTAGACCGTCATAAAGTTTCTATGCCATCACTTATAATGACAGTTTTTTGACTATCATAAAAAGCTTCGTACGACGGGCATTGCCCATCATGAAAGGCTTGTTTTCTTGTGGTGTGTATCAATAGTTGGGAAGTAGTTGGACCACACCATCATATGAAGAAGCCTTTAGATCTTCATCTTCAAAGAATTTTAAAAAATTTTCCATAAAAATCAAATCAAATTTTGATTTGATTTTTATGAACCCATGAAAACTAGGTAAAGTAAATGCCTTGCTAAATCCTACTCTGTAGCGTACCTCTCATATTAAAGCCCATTGAAGAAGCTAAATAACCCTTCAAGTTCTGTGGGGGTAAACTTAACAATGTTTGCAGAATCACAGCAGCTTTCTCTCACCTTAACTTGCTCTCTTTTTCATGCCCTGTGAAACCAACACATAGACACAGTTATGGTTACATTAAAAACATGAGAGTTTTACGTTTTCAAAAAATTAAGATATTGAATAACCTAATTTTAGGGATACTTTTAAAGATTCTTGTAATATTAATATATATTCAAAGGATTTGAGCTGGTTAGGCCTAATATTTATCATTGTAATTATTATTTCTAAATTACTAAAATAATCCAACAAACTATTCTTCACTAAAACATGGCTAGTCATTATTTTTATCATAATAAAAAGTACTACGATAAATTTCAGATACATTTAAACATGAACCTAACTCAAGGCTTTTAATTAGGGTATAATTATAATCCATCTAAATTATGGACAAATAGGATAGTTTGAATTGAATCATTACGGATCCAAGATTAAATGGCTTAATATAATCCCAACAGTTTCTAGTGGACTTTTGAGCATGACAGGTCTTTATCCATGATTGGGTGCATTGAGTAAAGGAGCTTAATATCAACCGATATCAACATTTTTCTAGTGGGCCATGATGGTTATATTTACCCATATTAGAAAATCTTAAACATTTATAGGCTCATATATGTTTTTTTATAGTTTAACTCTCATGAATTAGTTGAGCAATTATTGTCACATTATATACTCTAAGTTAGATATGGCTAATTAAGTTAATGACCAAAGGTTACGTAATCTAATAAGGTCAATTAATTATTGATGAGGAGTATACAATGGTTACTTCAATTTTCTTTGTTGCCATAAATTAATATATAATTTGATTGTCAACTTAATAGAAATTACATTATAAGGCTTTGTCCATAATTAGATGGATTATACTTCGTACACTGTTGGGTCCAAATAATTAAGAAAAGTATGGTTGCTATGTTGTAACATTTGGAATGTATGTTGTAATGATTTAAAGGTCTGTATGGATATAACATCAGTTATCCTACCTAACTAATTATATATACAAGAAATATTAACTTAGGCAATTCAAAAAAACTCAAAATAAAGTATGTGATACACAGTTCCACATTAAACAAAACATAATAATCATACGCTAAATTAGAAAATTCAAGGAGATAAGTGAGGACTACTATATAAGGAGGCCAAAAGTAGGGTTTTTGTTATGGATTAGTATGAGCAGGCTAGAATTAGAATATGATGAGAAGGCTTCTTTGGGACTTTAACGGCCCCATCTTATAGATATGGATCTTTTAAATTCAGTTAAATGACCTGACCCATTATCACTTTATTGTAATGGGGAAAAAATAACTAAACTAAAAATTTTAGTTAACATGTTTTTACAATGAGATTTACTGGAGAAGTTAAATTCTTTGTTACATGTGATGAGGATTATATGCACCCCACACACTATTCTAATGTGTTAAATGCAAACCCACCCTTAAAATATATAACCTCACAATGAGGTCATAACCAAAGCTAGGCTCAGTTATAAATATCTCCAAAAACACAACATTAGAAATAAATAGTTAACTAAGGAACCAAATCTAATAGGATCTTGTTATAAATTTGGTTTATTCAATTCTCTTCAGTCATGATCATGTAAATATTTTTTGGTAAACAAGGTTGCTGAAATACAAAGGTAACACCTAAGGACATAAAAATAACTATTAGTTAGGCTAAATTTTATATAATCAGATTAATATACAAATTCATATATGTGCCTATTAAACAACACATTTATATATTTTAAGCCCTAAAAAGATAATAAAAAAGGATATTTAGGGATTAAAGCAATAATAGAACCGAAACCCTTAATTTACTACCTGTAAAAGATTATGCTCATAGACTAAAATGGATTCTTTTGTTAGCATATATGACAATTAAAGCAAATTGTCATATGGAATAAAATTAATTCTATGGGACTTAATCAAATCAATTTGGTTGCTTCTCACCCATCCACTAATGTTTATATTGGGCAAACATGAATGAAACTGTTCAAAAAAAAAAAAACTTGAATTGAGCAAAAATGGATACTACTTCAAATGGGATTATAAATTGTAAAGCCATTAGTAGCAACATGTCTAATATATGTAAAAGAATTAATAATAATCAAAGTGATTATGATCATTATGGGTAAATTTAACTATTCATAAGTCTTGTTATGTGATAAGAGTTGGTTAAGTGAATCCGATGGGATTAGAGTTTAGGTTTTGGCTTTTAGGTTTATAAAGGAACAGTTGTGTAAAATCACTAACTTCAAAATCACCAATTTCTGTTAATCCAAATCGATATTAAAATGTTTGTATGAATATGATCATAAATACTAGACCTTGATTATAATACTAATGCAAGATAATTTATTAATTATCAAAATTACATATTGGTGTTTAGATTATTTTGATGACTTATATGCTAAATTGGTATGTTCATGACACTATCCAATTATTAATCCTCCTAATTTGAACTTTTTTTTATATTTATTCATGTATGAAGTAAATAACTTGTAATTGGATCTCATATAATGCCATTTAAAAATTTAGATATTTCAAATGACATAAATATTAGTTAATCAATGCAATGAAACCTGAAACCACAGATAAGCTTATGGCTAAGCCCTACTCTTTTCTCCGTGAAAGTTAGCAAATGCTAGGGTTAGAATCTTGAATTTTCTGAGGGTAGTGATGGAATTAGCTCTTAATTTGAAACAAATATATTATGATATTTTCAAACTGTTGGGAAATCATATTCGATATTAGGTTTACAAGTTGGGAATTATGGATGGTTATAAATATGTTGAAAGGTTAGATCATTTTTATATATAATAAAATAATTTCAAGATTCTTATTTGTTAATACTTCTTAAATTATAAAAATTTTAACTACATCAAAACCCCCATTTCGTATGAAAACTCAATCTTAATTGTTTTAAAGGATGCTTATGATATATCTTTTAACCAATCACTATAAGAGAAACTGTTTTTATTGATAGTATTTTATGACAGTCTTTGATAACCGTCATTAAAAAATCAAATGCATGACGGTCTTGAAAGACTATCATAAAAAATGTAACATACGTGACGATCCCAAGATACTGTTATAAAAAGCACGAGATACATGAAGGTCTCAAGAGGCCATCATAAAAAACATAACGTACATGACAGTTCTGAGAGACTATCATAAAAAATCTGTGATTAGAAAAAAAATTGTGATGAAGACTCAAACTCAATCTCTCTTGGAAAAATTTGTAAATGTCATTGCCATCCTATCTAAAGAAACCCTATGTGATTTGTTTTTCTATGGTTTTATTTGTAATTTAAATATCGGATTGAAACTACAAGCCAATGGACTCAAACCTAAGTCCTATTAGAAATTATATCATATTTTTAACCATTTGGTCTATAATTGATTTTAGTTAATTGTGTTATTTGTTTAATAAAAGTTGTTTTTGAATTATTTTGAGAAAAAAGCGAAAGTGCTGACTTGAACCCAAGCTGTCTTAGTCAACCTTATGAGACTTTGCCACTCGGTTAATGAAAATCTTATGCAATGATTTCATTACTAATAGACTTTAAACAATACACATGATCTACTATAATACTTAAAGATCTTCACCCACGCACTACTAGTGTTCTTCTTTCACTTTTCCACGAAAACATCATTCTTTCAAACAAAAATTTCTCTCTTTCAATATCATATAATCGATGCAAAGCTTCATTCTTTCTAGAAATTTTGTGAAATAGGCTTCATGCACTGTCGGATGATACCATTGAAGCAAGGAAAATGGTATGTGAAACATAAAACTTTCATCTCGCATTATAAGAGAGAAAAACAGATTTGTTTGTCAAGTCATGCAATTTCTTGCTTAGTTTTGTTCTAAAATTTTCTTTTTTTGGCACTGTGCACTATCGGTTGATACCCATGTTTGTTACCCTTATGATACTAGAAATTCTAAAGTAAATCAAGGGAGAAAATTTTTACTAGAGCATGTTCCATGTGAATTTCAAAATTAGTGTTACTGTTCATATTCTTGGAATGAAATCACCACCCACCTTAAGATATATCAAGTAAATTGCATCATTTTGTCTAGATAGAGTCATTGTTTTAGGTTGTAACTTGTTAGGATGAATCTTATTGAAACAATTTTGCTTTATTTTTATCTGAATCAAACATCTTGGCCTGCTCTGTGAATAGTTATTAATGCTTGTTATACATAGTTTAACAAAGTCTAGTTACTAGTTTATAGTAAATGATGTGCCTCTTACATCTCTGTAATTCTGCTTAGTAACACTACAACTATTTTAGTTGGAAATATTGAACTAGTAAAGCAAGCTTAGTATGGTTTTGTAGTAACCATTCGACTGACATATTTGGTAATATTATCATCAAATCATGAGTTTATATGTCCTTTTCTTCATCCTTTCTACCTTGATAGCCATTAAGGCTAATCTCTATCCCAATTTTTTCTGAATTGTTGTGAAATATGAAGGCCTGGAACAGAATGTCCAGCCTACTAAAGCATTAAGGTTGATTGGTTAATGATCCATTCTTTTTTAATTTAGCATGAAAGATGAAGGCCTGTTTTAGAATATATGACCCACTCTTCTAGGCTTAGGCACATTACTTGCTTAAAAGTAATAGTAAAATCAAATCAATCTTGATTTTTCACTAGTTTTCTTTTCAAAATATTCATGGTGAAAGTAACAGAACATGTGCGCTACACAGCTGCATAAAGGTTGAAAAACTAAACATTGTTTATGTCATTCATTCTATTATACGAGTTTGAGAAGCATAGCTGAAGCACTTCTTGCCTACCAGTGCTGCCTTCTCTACAAGCAAGACCATTTGGAGTACTGTGTTTTACAATTGTGTTTCTCCCAGATGGATGTTGGCCTTTCTAACACCATTCTTCTTCAAACCCAACAAGTCCTGGGACCAATAACACACACCTAGAAAGCATTATCATTTTTTTTGGCTATATACAACCTGATTGTGATGGAACTTGGATTGGTGAAGCTTACAAGTAAACTTTTTAACTCAAGGCAAAAAGGTTCGATTGTTTTCTTTTCTCTTTTATGACAATATTATTTATTGCAAAACTGGAATCATATAATGAATTATGCTCTAACTATTTATTTGGATTATATTTTATGATTGTAGGATTGTAGATATGACTAAGAAGTTGTCAGAGTTGCCTACCAAATCTAGAGGACCAACAAAATTGTTGAACGAGAAAAATTTGGGGACAAATGAGGCGATACAATTCAATTCAAAAGATGTACCATACCATGCTGAAGCTAAATCCTTTTTGTCTACTCTTGAAGTTCTTACACGTACCACGGCACCTATAACTTATAATGACTAGCAAAAGGTTCCTGATCATTTGAAAGAAAAAATGTGAGAACATGTTCACGTTTAACACTTTCGCCCTAAATATTTAATTATACTTTTCATTATTATAGTAGCTTACCAAATTTCATTTATAGAATGCATTCGAAATTGATGATCGCATGAAAAAGTCTATCTTACAATTAAATGGCAAAAAGTTAGAACATTCAAGAATACCCTGATAATAAAATATATAATGCCGTTTGCCGACAATCTTGATGTTATAGCAAGACCACATCCAATCTACAGTTTCATTTCATAAAATAATTGGTAGAGGTTCATTAAATCACGATTTTCAAAGCATTTTAAGGTACAATTATGCTGTAATGTATTTTTTAAATAATAAATATTTCATGTTTTTTCATTAAGTGCAATGAAACATTGTAGAGTGAGGAACAAAAGAAAAAAAAGGAACAAAAACATAGTAAATATCCTCATCGATTGAGTCGAGGTGGATATGCAACCTTAGAGCACAAATTGGTAACTTTCTCACTCTTACATTCTTTGTGACTATTTTAAGATACATTCTTTCTAATTTTTAATTTGTTACTCCATATCTACAGAAAGTAGAACTCAAGGTAGAATAGGAGATTGATCGTAGTGAATTATTGAAGTTTGCACGACAAAATAAAAAAAAGACATTATGCACTAAAAACGATGTCGATCATTGAAAAAATTATAAGATTTTTTTAATGAATCTTACATAAATGTTGGAAACCTTGTCTTTATAAGATTGTTTGCTAAAGTTTGAAAATAGTGAGGCGGTAAGGGAAAATTGGAAACTTTCTGATTATGTTTGGCATGATAGAGAATATGATGGAAACCTTGTCTTTATAAGATTGTTTGCTAAAGTTTGAAAACAGTGAGGCAGTAAAGGAAAATTGGAAACTTTCTGATTATGTTTGGCATGATAGAGAATATGAAGGGCAAAATGTGTGAGATTATTATAGTGTCCATACTTTCCAAGAAGTGAGGTAGTAATGAAAACTTTATATGTATGTTTGGCATCATGGAAAATATGATGGGGTAAAATCAATATGATTAATGAGTTATTTATATTTGTAAGGCAATAAGGTAGTATTGGAAACATTCTATGTGTTCAACATGAAAAAAAATATGAAGGGGTAAAATACATAGAATTACTATACAGTTTATATTTTTTAGGTAGTGAGGTAGTATTAGGAACATTCTCTGTGTGTTTGGCATTGAAGAAAATATGAAAGGGTAAAATACATGCATTATTGTACTCTTTATATTATTAAGGCAGTAAGGCAGTATAGTCTAACCAACTGGAATGCCACTTTTTCTTGGCTTATGAGCAAAGACGCCCAGACAGAAAGTATTTTGTCTTTTTCTTCCCTACTTGTTTTCTTGACACACTTAAAGTTAAGTTGTAATATTTTATGTTTATTGCATGCAAGTTATGAATAATAGCTTATAAACCTCAAAAATTAGTTTTATGTAATTTATGCTTAATTCAGCATGGATTATTATAGGATGAGTTAATGGAGCAATCAAAAGCTGGTACCATTACATTCTCAGGTAGTGATAACATTTTAAGCAAAGCTCTTGGTATAAATGAGCATAGGGTTCGAGTTAGAGGAGTCAAAAAGTTTATCACTCCTTCAGTCTTTTTTTCTACTCCTAATAAGGTAGCATATCTAGAAGCTCGCTTGGCTAAGGTGGAGCAAAAACTATTATTATTGGCTCAATGAAGCACAGGTACACATTCACGTGTTGTACAACTTGAAAGTCATAGCTCTAATAAGATATAAAAACTCGATTCACCAGTGCCTATGAAGGATTCTTACGATGTTTCTTATGAAAATTTAAAAATAAAGGTATGTACTTATTTATTTAATGCTGTAGACATTTTTTTTACTATTAGTTACAATTAATAATGTCATTTTTTTATGAATATGGTGTTGTATGTAAATTAGCAGTGGATACATTAGAAAATGTTATTGCCATGGGCACTATTGTTGATCGTTCTTATGCCAGTTTTGTGGTTTTCGTTGATGAAATATTCAGTCAAGATGCTCGACTACCTACTAAAAATGAGGATGAATATCTTATATTTGTTAAAGATGCATTAGGTTATCATGCAAGTTGGCCTAAAGACTTTGTTTCTACTGATATTGTTAAGGACCTATGAGACAATTTTAATTGTGGTTTATTATCTATGTTTCTTTTTATGTTAAAATTAGTTAACTTTTAAAATTTATTGTTGTCATACGTTTAGAGATAAAGGAAAAGAAAATCAATAAAAAATGGGACCCATTTCTAAGTAAGCTTTGTAGCAGTTCTCAAAAGCAGCTTATCCATTGATGATTAACATGTGAAATGAAGTTAGAGTAAGATTTGATGATGATGTTTTTTGCTGTCCATTTTATTACTTTTTTGGCTCGGTAGATTGCTCTATCATGATTGATAAAAAAGAATTGAGGGGAACTAACATTTTGTCTGTATATCAGGTGAGACAGAATTTCAATATTAGTTATTTTAATATCTATGTTTATATGATTTAACTTCCAATTTGTTTACTTTTAGATATCTACATGCCAATTTGAACGATATGAAAAATTTGAAATAATTTGGCTTTGTCAATCCTATTATCTCACTCTCAAGTGGATTAAACAATGAAAGTAGGTTAATAGATAGAGTACGACATATTACAGACACTACTACAAAAATTATAATAATTGACATCAATTTAATGATAGTTATTCAAAGAACTATTATTAAAAGATTTATTAACATTTTTTATGACAGTTATTCCACAACTGTCATTAAAAGTAAGGTTTTTAATGCCAATTAAAGAAGAATCGGCATTAAAAACCTATGAATTAAACATTTAACGTTACTTCCTAAAGAACTGACATTAAAAGATCAACAATTTGACATTTAACGCCAGTTCTCAAGGAACTAACGTTAAAAATAAAGTCTTTGATGCCAGTTCTTGAAGAAGCAGCAGCAAGGACTGCTGCTACTGTTGCTGCAAGAAGCAGCAGTAATGCTTGGGTTATAGCAGCAGTTGTTACTGCTGCTTCTTGCAGCACCGATGGCTGCTTAGAGCTACAGCAAGGACTGCTGTTGTTGCTGTAAGAGGCAATAACAATGTTTGGATTTAACGTCAATTCTCAAGGAGCTGACATTAAACATAAAGCCTTTGACTCCAGTTCTTCAAGAACTGGCATCAAAGGCCAATTGCTGCTGCAAGAAGCAGCAGTAATGGCTGGGTTACAGCAGCAGTCATTACTGCTGCTTCTTGCAGCAGCAATGGCTGCTTAAAGGTGTAATAAGGACTGCTGCTGTTGCTGCAAGAAGCAACAACAATGGCTGGATTGAGGACTAATTGTGCCTTGATTATGTTGTTCATATCCCTTTATTAGAATTCAGAGCCTGTTGTTGTTAATCACTCCTTGGTTTGCTTTGGAAAAGGATGCTTGTATTGAGGTTTCCCTTCTTTTCGATGAAAAACTATACACTCTAAAATGATTACTTGATGGGAACCTAGCATAGGTTTTATCGCCAACAATAACAAATGTGAGTGCTAATGATTAATCTTAGATAAACTGTAATTAAGATTACATTTTGACACTCAGACTGCACCCACAGATTCATAACATTGATGTATCTATCGATATACCAAATGGTGTTGCTTTCAATTTTGAAGATCTTGTCCTGGAAACTCACCAATTGTCATCAGTCACTTGTGTGGCTGCAAAGGAATGCAAGGATATTATTCCTTCCATTTTCACTGTCATTTATCAGATTAAATTAGAAAATCCATAATTCACAAATTAATTTCTTCTGTTTCTCTGCTGTTTGTAAGAAAACAGATAAGCCTCCCGGTTGGTTTTTCAAGCTAAATATTAGAAGTAACTATTTTGGATAACCTAGGAGTATGAGAGTATGAAGGATTTTAGAAACAATCTGTGGAAGTTGAAGGATTGACTTGAAGAGAAAGGAGGTCAAAGATAGTTGATTATCTTTGACATTACTCTAAAGTTGTTCTGCTGCAACAACAGGTCATATCAAAATAGTTGTACGAACCAATTCTGATTTTCTCTTACCGGTAAAGTATAGTGTTTGTATTCACCTAATCAACCAGACACCCTTCACTTCACTTCTCTATATACAGCATCCCGTAGACTATGGTGTACATCTATACAAGGGTCAGTTCAAGATCCTGAAACTTAAGCATACAAAGAAGGACTACCAAAAAGCAATGGCTGCTTTTGTTCTTCCAAGACTAATTTCCTTCGTAGCTTTTCTGTTCTGGTTCATTACTTTCTGTATTCTTCTACCAGAGCCTATAATTCGGATCACTAGGCACTACAAGTTTGATGTAAGTGTTATGTTGCCTTGTCACACATATACATTATTATCATGCTAACTCCCATTGCAAATACAAAATTTTGCTTCTTTGCTATTTCGTTTTTTAGAATCATTTAACAGGTTCTTAGCCTCTTCTGATTGTAGGTCAAGTTGCAAAATGTGACGCGTCTGTGCCACACCAAAAGCATTGTATCAGTAAATGGCAAGTTTCTAGGACCTCATATTGTAGCAAGAGAGGGGGATAGATTACTTATTAAAGTGGTGAACCATGTCGCCAATAACGTCTCCATCCACTGGTATAGAGACCAAATTAACATTATATCTACAGCATATTTTTAGTACTTCCCTTAAGCATCATAATTTGAATCCTGAATCCTATTCTCTGTGAAATAGGCATGGAATTTGACAGCTTCAAACAGGATAGGCTGATGGACCTGCATATATAACTAAGTGCCCCATACAAACTGGGTAAAGCTATGTGTACAACTTCACCATTGTTGGCCAAAGAGGCACTCTTTTCTGGCATGCACACATTTCATGGCTTAGAGCAATTGTCTATGGTCCCATTGTCATTCTTCCTAAGCATGGTGTTCCTTACCCATTTGAGAAACCTTACAAGGAAGTTCCCATCATTTTAGGTAACATTAATTGCTAAGATGCACTGATATTTACTTGTATTTTGGTTCTCATTTTAGTAATCAAGATGTGCTCACATAAATTGTAATGTTTTTGATATTACAGGAGAGTGGTTCAATGCAGATCCAGAAGCAATTATCAGCCGGGCACTCCAAACAGGTGGTGGTCCAAATGTCTCAGATGCCTATACCTTCAACGAACTTCCAGGGCCATTATATAACTGTTCTGCTAAAGGTATCAACATAAAACTACAGTGAGATCTAAATGTTCCAGGTTACATCATCATCATTGGAGGTTACTAATGATCAATTATAATGGGTCTTGGCAGATATATTCAAGCTGAATGTGAAACCCGAAAAGACATACCTTCTTCAACTGATCAATGCTGCACTCAACGATGAGCTCTTCTTCAGTATAGCAAACCACACACTCATAGTTGTTGAAGCTAATGCTGTCTATGTCAAACCCTTTGAGACCCAAACACTTCTCATTGCACTTGGATAGACCACAAATGTGCTTCTGAAGATCAAACCTCACTACCCAAATGCCAAATTCTTCATGACGGCTAGACCTTATGCTACAGACTTGGGTACTTTTGATAACTCAACTGTTGCAAGTGTTTTAGAATACGTGTCACCACCCAATACTCTTCACATAATAGCCTCAATCAAGAACCTTCAAGTATTTAAACCAGTTTTGCCTCCTCTCAATGACACTTCTTTTGCTACAAATTGTACAAACAATCTTCGCAACTTGGCAAGTGCCCAATTCCCTGCTAATGTGCTCTAGAAAGTTCATAAGAGATTTTTCTTCACGGTAGGCCTAGGATCTAATCCTTGCCAGCATAATCAAACCTGCTAAGGACCTAATGGGACAATGTTTGCAGCCTCTGTCAACAATGTATCCTTCACAACGCCAACCTCAGCTTTCCTTCAGGCATACTTTTCTGGTCAATCCAATGGTGTTTACACCAGTAATTTCCCAAGCAACCCCATGATTCCTTTCAATTATATAGGCAATCCAACTAACAATACCATGGTCAGCAATGGGACAAAGCTAATGGCGCTACCTTTTAACACTAGTATGGAGCTAGTCATGTAGGATGCAAGCATACTTGGTGCAGAGAGCCATCCACTTCACTTGCATGGCTTCAATTTCTTCATTGTAGGCCAAGGTTTTGGGAACTTTGATCCAAATAAAGACCCTGCAAACTTCAACCTTGTTGACCCTATTGAGAGGAACACAGGTGGGTGTACCCTCTAGTGGTTGGGTGGCAATTTGGTTTTTAACAGACAACCCAGCTGAGCAAACTCACCAGACCAATACAAATTCAATATGTTTAATGATTTTATTTGATTTTGATGACAACAACCATTTAGAATAGGAGAATGGTTCATGCATTGTCACCTGGAAGTCTATAGCAGCTGAGGCCTTGACTATGTTGTTCATATCCCTTTATCAAAATTCAGAGCTTGTTGTTGTTAATCACTCCCTGGTTTGCAGCAGCAATGGCTGTGTTGCAGCAGCAGTCGTTGCTGCTGCTTCTTGCAGCAGCAATGGCTGGTTATAGAGCCACACATCGTACATACTCCTGCACAACAGTCAGCACATGAGAACTTATGTTCAAGACTAGAGAATGTTAACCTTCAACACCAGTTTTGGAATAATTGGCGTTGAAGGCCAGAGAATGTGAACCTTTAATGCCAGTTATGGAATAACTAACGTTGAAGGATATGCTACCTTGCTTTTTAAGGTTGGGGATCTAAATTTTTTTCCAAAGCCCTCTAGAGCCCGCCATAACATCCCACAAATTTTTCTCTGTAGGTCAGAATTCTCCTCTTCACAGACTATCCAGAAGCAAACTGCATAGCCAGCCATCCATTCTCCGGCCATTCTCCTCTCTGTTATCCGTCTAGAACCAGCTGGGGTAGCTGCTGGCAGCCTTTCTGACCTCTCTTTTTTGGTCTCTGTTTGCAGAGCCAGCCATTCTCCGTCCATTCTCCTATCTACAGTCCGTCCAAAAGCAGCTGGGGTAGCTGCTGGTAGCCTTTTCGGTCCTCTCTGTTTTGGTCTCTATCCACACAGCCAGCCATTCTCCGGCCATTCCCTTGTCTGATGTTCGTCCAAAACCAGGTGGGGTAGCTGCTGGCAGCCTTTTCGACCCTCTCTATTTTGGTCTCTGTCCACACAGCCAGCCAATCTCCGGCCATTCCCCTGTCTGCTGTCCGTCCACAAGCAGCTGGGGTAGCTGCTGGCAACCTTTTCGGCCCTCTCTTTTTTATCCTCTGTCTAAAAGCAATTGCACAGCCATCCTTTCTCCGACCATTCTCCTCTTTACTGTCAGTCTAGAACCAGCTGGGGTAGCTGCTGGCAACCTTTTCGGCCATCTCTTTGTTCTCCATCCAGGTAGATGAATTTATATTTTGAGAAGTTTTTTATTAATTGTGTTAGGTGAATTGTTATTAATTGATGACATTTTAGTTTTTTTCATTAGTATATTTTGATGAACATATTTGGTATGAATGGATATATATTGATATATTTATTATTTCATAATTATTAAGATTTTTAGATTAATTGATAAATTAATCTAAATGTTAATTAGATGAATTTATATTTTGATAAATTAATTATATATTAGGTGTAGATGAATTTATGATTGAATTAATTTTTTTACGTAAGATTAATTGGTATATTTTATCAAATTTAATTATATTGATTTCATTGTTAACATAAATTAATATATTTAGTTAAATTTTAAATATATAATTAATTAATTATATGCTTGTAATATAAACCATTAAATGTTATTTAAATTTTAATCAATAAAGTGCTTATATAGTAAATTAAATGTTAATTAAATATTGACTATATCTTAATTAACTAAATAATTATTAATTATATATTTAAATTTTAAATAATAAATTTGATGCTTGTAAAGTAAATAATAACTGTTATTTAAATTTGAATTAATTTAATAGTTAGTTAATTATATGCTTTCATTGACTTTTTGTATTAATTAATTAATAGTTATTAATCGTTTATTTAAATTTCACTTAGTATATTAGACGCTTGAAAAGTAAATAATTAAATGTCTTTTAAATTTTAGAATGGATAAAACTTGAATGTTTGCTGATAGAAGATCAGAGGCATATGATGTAGGGGTGAATAACTTTTTAGATTATGCTGTTCAGAATATTGATAACCCTGAATTAGTTCGGTGTCCATGTGTTAAATGTGGCAACATGAAGCGTCATACCCCATATGAGATATGGAATCATTTATACATATAGTTGGGTCTTCTACTAGTAAGAATGCTAAAGTTGTTAGGGAGGTAGAACACATCGAAGAAGTTGATAACACTGTAGAAATGGTACAATAGGCATTTGCAGAGTATGATAGTAATCCTAACCACTTTGAAAGATTACTTTATGATGCTAAGAAACCTTTGTACTCTGGATCAGTGAAGTTTACTAAATTATCTGCTTTAGTTAAATTGTACAATTTGAAGGCAAAATATGGTTGGTCCAATCAAAGCTTCAGTGATCTTTTAAATTTGATTGCCAAAATTTTGCCTGATAATAATGAGATGCCTACATCAATGTATGATGCCAAGAAAACATTGAATGCATTAGGGATGGAGTATTAAAAGATTCATGCCTGTCTAAATGATTGCATATTATATCGGAAGGAGTTTCAGGATGACGTTCAATGTCTAACTTGTAGACTTTCAAGATGGAAAGTAATGAAAAACGGTAACAAAATAAAGACTAGTTTGCCTATTAAGGTGTTATGGTATTTTCCACCAATACCAAGATTTAAAAGAATGTTCAAAAGTTCTGAAATATCAAAACACCTTACATGGCATTCAAATAAAAGGGAAATTGATGGTCAGTTGAGGCATCCATCGGATACACCATCATGAAAATTGGTTGACTACATGTGGCTAGAGTTTGCTTCAGAGCCAAGAAACTTAAGGCTTGCTATATCAGCAGATGGGATTAATTCGCATAGTACATTGAGTAGTCGATATAGTTGTTGGCCGGTGATGATGGTGAACTATAATTAATTGCCATGGTTAACAATGAAGAGAAAGTTCATGATGTTGACGTTACTAATATCAAGTCCTAAACAACCTGGTAATGATATTGATGTCTACTTGGCTCCACTTATCGAAGACTTAAAAATGTTATGGGACACAGGTGTAAAAGTATATGATGCGTACCGTAATGAGTCATTCAACTTGAAAGCTGTTTCGTTATGGACAATCAATGATTTTCCTGCACATGGTAATTTATCTGGTTGCACTGTTAAAGGGTATTATGCTTGTCCTATCTATGCTGAGAACACCCAAGCTAGTCACTTAAAATATAGTAAAAAGATGTCATATGTTGGACACAGGAGATTCTTACCACAGCATCATACTTACCGTAGATAGAAAAAGGCCTTCAATGGTGAAAAAGAATTCAGAATTGCTCCCCAACCATTAAGCAGTGAAGAAGTCTTTCGTAAAGTTCAATGTTTAGTAAATTCATGGGGAAAGTCGAAGAAACGAAGTACAATGGGTAAAGAAGATGTTGTTACACAGTGTTGAAAAAAGAGGTCGATTTTCTTTGTTTTACCATATTGGAAGTCCATGGATATCAGACATATTCTAGATGTCATGCACATTGAAAAGAATATTTGTGATAGTCTTCTTGGGACATTGCTTGATATTCCAGGAAAATTTAAAGATGGATTAGCTTAAAGAATGGATTTGAAAGACATGGGTTTAAGGTCTGAGTTGGAACCACAAGTTCGCGGTAATCGTACATTTCTACCACCTGCATGCTACACTTTATCTAGGGAAGAAAAAAAATATTCTGTAAAGTTTTCAGTGAGATTAAGGTCTCGGATGGGTATTCTTCGAACATTAGAAATCTAGTATCCATGGAGGACTTGAAACTACATGGGTTGAAGTCGCATGATTGTCACATCCTAATGCAACAACTTTTACCTATTGCTTTATGAGGTGTGCTACCCAAACATGTTAGATATGCTCTCATCAGACTTTGCATGTTCTTTAATTTGTTATGCCAAAAGGTGGTGGACGTGTCAAAGTTAGATGGAATTCAAAACGAACTTGTCACAACACTTTGTTTACTTGAGAAGTACTTTCCTCCCAGCCTTTTTGATATCATGGTCCACCTCACAATTCATCTTATCAGAGAAGTAAAATTATGTGGTCCCATGTATTTACGATAGATGTACCCATTTGAAAGATACATGAAAGTGTTAAAGGATTATGTTCGAAATCGTAATAGACCTGAAGGTAGTATTGGTCAATCGTACATTGTAGAAAAGGCATTAGAATTCTGCGTTGACTATTTATCTGGTATGAATATTATTGGAATTCCCCCACAAAAGAATGTACTTGGTCACTCAACTTGAATGGAAAAGCTCTAACTAGTGGAACTGTTGAGAAAGCTGATAATGTCCTCCTTTATCAAGCGCACTTGTATGTTTTGATGAATACGAGTGAAGTTCAACCATTTATAAGGTAATTAAATTTTATGACTCATAGTTTATTATTATATGAAATAATATTTGAATTATTGTTCGATGATTTATTCTTAACATGCAATGAGCATTTAAATTAGTTAAGGGTCGACAATTCTGTCAAGTCAAAATGACTCAAATGGTTACATGATGAACAAAATCAAACCTTAAGTAATTGGTTACGCACACAGTTAAGAATACTAATAGTTATCTAGATATTAAATTTATTTTTTATATGGTTCATCTAATATGTGTTATGATGCAGATTGAGAATGAACTTTTACTATCCAATCATAATGTCTCATCAACACTACGATGGCTTGCCCATGGTCCTCGATCCACAATAATCAAGGATCCTAGATATATCATCAACGGTTGTCGCTTTTACACAAAGCAACGAGATAACTCAATGATCCATCAAAATAGTGGTGTCACTCTAGTTGTCAACACTATGCAAATCTCCAGTGCTAAGGATAAAAATCCAATATATGGTGATTTATCATTCAATGGAGTTATACAAGAAATATGGGAACTAAATTATACAACTTTTAGAGTTTCAGTTTTCAAATGTGATTGGATTGAGAATAGTAGCGGTGTTAAAGTTGATGATCTAGGAGTTGTGCTAGTTGATCTCAATCAGATTGGACATAGGAATGATCAGTTTATATTGGCTTCACAAGCAAGATAAGTATTTTACATTGAAGATCCAATTGATGCCAAATGGTCTATAGTACTGTCAATACCTCCACAAGACTATGATAAAGATGATGATTTGTGCGATATTAGTATGGAGCACATTTCTTTTTGTAATAATTTGCTACCTACTGATTTATTTGACCAAATGGATGAGCATCATCTTGTATATGCTCGTGACAATGATGAAGGATTATGGGTTTGAGTATTTTTTAAGGTAGTAATCAATTGCCTCATGTGTCAAAGTTATTGTGTCTTTTTATAATTTTATTTTATTTTTTTAATTTTATCATGTTATATCATATTTTTCATATATGATGCTAACCATATTTTGTTATTGTTCATAGATTTGATGGATCCTTCTGAACACTTAAGTGAAGGCTCTTAAGGGCCCCAAAAACGAGGTATCACCAGTATGCCTAAGATAATTAAGAGCCGTGCTTCCGGAGTTAAGCTCACATTCGAGGTAAATGATAAAGATCAACCAATTGGGAGGAATGACATCCAATTCAATAGCTACATTGGGGTGGTGGTACGTAATACGGTGCTTATAAATATCGTGAATTGGCACTCAGTAAGTATTGAAATGAAAAATAAGATTTGGGAGACAACATTGGTAAGTTAAATGAAACATAATGTGGTTTTGCTTTTCAATTAGTTTACTGCTAATTAATTTGATTTGCACCAATCCACTTTTTTATAATATGTTGTAGGAGACGTATGATATTGATGCGAGCATGAAAAGGTACGTACTTCAGTCTGCTGCAAACAAATGGAGGAACTTCAAGACCAATCTTACATCAAAGCACATATTCCCTCGCATTGATGACTTGGAATTTTTATCATTTCCACCTGAAGAATATAGCAGTGTTATAGATGTTGGGGTGTGGCAGGAATTTGTGAACTCTCGTATAACAGAAGAGTTTTGGTATATATTTATAGTTAGTAAAGTTTTTGTTTATATAATTTTCTCCAAATGTTGATGTGTATTGATCTTACAGGAAAAGAGACAAACAGCAAAAGAGAAAAGAAAGAAGAATGTGCACGATCATGGTCTATCTAGAAAGGGATTTGCAAGGTTGGAGAGTTAACTTGTAAGTTTTTTTTTTCATTTATTATGTTTATAATTGATAATATATTAATTTTGTAGTATATTTTAAAATCTAACGTGTTCACTCTTTATGTTAAAAAAAGAAATAAGCATTGGGTAGTGATGCTCAAATTGATCATGCCTTATTGTGGAAGGCTTCACGACAGAATAAAAAGGGAAAATATGTGAATGATGTGAGCTGACTGTGTGGGGAAAGAATTGTAAGTGTAGTTCAACTTTTTTTCTAGCATTTATAGTAATAAAATTCATGTTTATTGATTAATTTTATTATAACATTATAGGATGAGTTGATGATACAGAGAACTCAGGGTAAATTTACAAACTTAGGTCCAAAAGATGTACTGACGAAAACTCTTGGTATACCTGAGCACCCCGGACGAATTAGAGGTCAAGGATCTGGGGTAACTATCACATCTTATTTTGGAAAGCCCAAAAAGTTGAATGTCCCTCAAGGTATGCAATTAGATCAACAGCAATTGGTAGAGATGATAAGGTGGTTTACAGAGCATAAAGAGGTTTTGACGAACATTGTTGCAAACAAAAATGATGATGTCCAGTAAGAAAAATCTACAATGCAATTTTGTTCAAGTAAAGCTAGCAACAATATAACTGGATTATTGGAGGAAGAAGAATATCCAATACCTCAATCACCTATGCCAATCACACCACCAGCACCTGCACCTACAGTGGCACCACACGACAACAAAGTATGTTACATGTTATTCATAGTAGATGTGATATTAATAATATTACGAACGTAACTTTTATTTTTTTGGATCATTACAGTGTGAGCCATGCCATATGTTCGTCCAGTCATCAGATTACATAGTGGCAAGTGGGGTTGTCTTCATGGATCATACTCCTAATCAAATCATCCACGGGCGTCCATTATTTTCTATAGATGTTCGGGTGACAGTGGACGTAGCTATTCATGGTCATGCACAGTTGTCTCGTCCTAACCCTGACGGTGGATTGACAAATGTTTTTTTTTTGCACTTGGTTCAGTTGTTGCTTGGCCTCGAGATTGGGTCATTGTTGGTACACATGAGGTAATGTTTTTGGTAATATATTTTATAAAGTCAACCTATTAATGTCAACTAAGTTTGCAAAATTTTTTCAGCTATCGACTATAAAGCAACAAGGTAAGTTGCCAGTTAAGAAAGCACTAACATTGACAAAACCACAATCATCACAACAAGTATCTTCCGTTGGGCTACCACAAGGATTACGAAAGATGTATAATTATGTGAATAAGGTGATGGCAAACCTGATGAAGCAATACACATACCTTTTATTGAAGTCTTTGCTTCTAATGGACATGTATTTGTGGCTCAAGAAGATATCATGCAATTTTATCACATGAAAGAGCTAAGTGTCACCATTATTCAGGCTTATATTGTGTACGTATGTCTTTTGAATTTTTATTTGGTTATTATTATTTGGCTACATCATATTTATATTTTTCTTACTCTTTATTATTTCAGTAAACTTTATACAGATTTAACTGCACTTGGCTTGAGAAAGTATTTTGTATTTGCTGATCCGTCAACATTGTCATATGGAATGTCTATAAGTATAGACACTCAAGCTTGTCACTTAGCCTCGTAATTTTGTGTACAGTATTTTTGATCCTTTGAACCATGGTTCTCATTAAGAACTAAATCAACTTATGTCCACGTAAGTGAAAATATTTTCATTTATATTAGTATATATTTTTTCCTACTTTTAATAATATTGATTATTTTCTATTGGTACTTCTTTTAAATTGTTTCAAGTTTTCAAAGAATCAAGCAATAGGCGCATTCCTAGGAGTATTCCTGCTAAGGTATGTATATTTAAACCTATATGTGATGTTAGTTTTATTTATTTTGTAAAATATAATAATTATAAATTTTTAATGCAGTGTCCACATCAGCCTTCAAATACTGAGTGTGGATATTATATTATGAAATTTTTAAGGGACATCATTGATAGACGTGATAGAAATATCCCATATGCAAAAATGATAAGTTTTTAATCATTTGCTTATGTAACTACTTAAGTAATTAATTGATGTGTTTATTAAAAATTTTAATTGGACTAACTTTTTTTTTTTGAAATATAGTTAGTGGACATAGATACTTACATCCAATCGGATATTGATGAAGTTAGAAAGGAGGTTGGACAATTTCTTTGGAGTGCCATATTAGAAGGTTGAACCTTGAAGATTTTTGTACACATGACAATTATGGAATTTATATAGTTGAATTTTTAGGGTTGTGTAATATTTTAACTCATGTATTGTACATATAGAGTTCAATTATAACATCAAACTTTAGTGATCTTTTGTTTTGTTTATCTCTTATTATTTTTTTGGATTAGATTATTTTGAGTGTTTTCAAATATGAAAGAAGTAATGACGATCTCTGTTAGAATGGTATTGAAGTGTATAACATAAAAATTTTGGCTGCATATATATTGTGAAGAATTGTATTGATGTATATGGATGATGTGAAAGCAGGTTTTGGATAATTTGAATATAAAAATTTTTTATTTATTTTGAAATAAATATAAAAAAATACCTTTAATGGGTATCCCCCTTTAACGACAGTTCTGTTGGAACTGTCCTTAAAGGGTCCCCCCTTTTTAACGACAGTTTCGTTGGAACTGTCATTAAAGGGTACCCCCTTTTTAACGACAGTTCTGTTTGGAACCGTCATTAAAGGGTACCCCCCTTTTAATGACAGTTCTATTAGAACTGTCATTAAAAAGGTCTCCTTTTAACGACAGTTCCGTTCGAACTGTCATTAAAAGTCACCCCTTTAATGACAGTTTCAATAGTACTATCATTAAAAGGTAATGCTTTCAATGACAGTTCAATAATTGTCATTAAAATTTCTTCCCTTTAATAAACAAAGATGACAGTTTTACAACTGTAATTAAAAACCATTTTTAACTGTCATTAAAGCTTTTATTTGTAATAGTGAGAGCAGTTAGAAAAAGCATATTCAAACCAAATTCTTTTCATGTCCTACAATCCAAAGTAAGAAATTTCTATCTTAATTGCTTTGCCAAGACATATCTCATTTGGCTATTTATCTTTTGTTTCTTCTTACAATCTAAAACATATTAGTTCATAATAGATTTCACGACGTACTACCTTCATACTTTCTACTTCTCACACATAGGGATTATTGTAACAAATTTGTGTCAATTTGTTTAATTAATCCATTTAAAAGATACATAAATCCCGAAATATATTTTGTTCACTAGAAAACTTATTGGTTATTAATTGTAACTACAACCAACTCTAGTACAAATTCTAGTAGTGAAACTTAGGCACTAAAGATCATCCCTAATAAGCCTATACAAATGGCTAGGTGTAAGTGTCGACCTAGAGGCTTTTTAACCTCAGCTATTGATTTCTTAAAAGTTTGGCCTATGTGAGTTCACTTAAGTTACTCCTTCTCTAATTCAAAGGGCCTAATTAGCTTTAAGAAAGAACAATGAGCTTTACTTTCTTTAAGATATCGATGTTGAATCATTAATGCCTTGAGTGAGCCCAAAGATTTATTCATAGGATTAACCTGTGAATATTGGCTAAGTTTGGCCCAATAATCAAAACTCCTGTATGCATACCTTATGTTTTCAAAAATTTCTCCGATTCAATAATTAATTAAATATGATTGAATGTGATAGTTCATATTAGTGTTATATATATTTATCAATAATGTGTTAAGACACTTAATTGTTAGACCTAATTAAGTTTATCAAATCCAGTAAGCTGATTAATAGTGTGGACTATAATTATGAGATGTAGAAGTATGAAAGGACATCATGCATCATGATATCAAAAAGATAACCTCATGTTTTTCCAATACAATTTACGCTATTCCTTTAAATTATTACTTTATCTATATCTCATAGAAACTTATACAATAAAAATGATGCATTAAGTTTAATTGATATATATTAGGTTTCTCCCTTAATTAGTTTTTTTTTTTTTTCATTGAACTAACTCATAATGGTCCATTTCTTATGAAAGGAGACCTGTTTTTAGCCTGAACTACTTTATACTCACCTAAAGTAATACAAATTTTGACCTAATAATATCTTATGTTACATTTGTTCAATCACAAGATATCAATATTTAAAATATTCATTATCTTCCTAACATTCAGTTTAGGCTTAGTATTACATAGGGTCACTTAATTCCTAACATTAAATTTCTTACCAATATATGTTCTCACATCGATCTTCAAGTCCTATTTGAGAATAGTAGTTATAATAAGGTCAATCTAGGATTAATTTGCTTATGAAAATTAATGACCTAATTTGAAATTCAAATTTAACCTAAATTTTTTAAACCTCATATCAGTCAAGAGGATTTGGGATATAAGAGTAATTTTAATGCTGTTTAGTGTCCATTACTAAATAACATCATTTACTTTGCTTGGTAGTGACACCATCGAGCCTATCAGATTAGCCCAATATCATGAAATTAGTGATCTCGAATCAGTTAAGTGGCTAATGCTATGAAATTCAATGGTACTTAATTATGAATCCAAATTTTTCCTAATTTCACATCAAATGTTTACTTCATAATTAAAGAACCATTGAGTTATACACTAAAAATAATGAATGTCGGTTTATGTTATTCAATACGATTAGAATTTCTTATTTTATATGTATAATCCCTTAGATTAAATGGATTATTCAACTTTACATTGATTCAAAAAACCAAAACATTCAAATCCAATTAATTGCATCAGCAAGAATTATAGATTTTAAAGAAAGTGTTTATTCTTATATCTCTCTATGTTATTAGGCTATAACTTAATTAAATAATCCTACCATAGATAGGATAAATACTATATTATAATTTATCGCAACAAGGCATAACAACATAAAATCATTATTCTTATGCTTTACAAACATATTGGCTTTTATAAATGGGAAGATCAATATATTAATAAACAATGTTTAGTATTATGCTCAGTTAATAATTAACTTTGACATAACAAATAATAGCTTTAAGGGAAACTTAAAAGAAAAAAAAAAGTAAATTATCCATATAAATCTAAAAAAATATTTTCAGTTCAATTTTATAAGTGTATTTTTTGAGTCCAATTACAAGTCCAAAATTATACAAACATTTTTTAAAATCCTATTTCAGATGTAAATAGAATAATTCGTTCATGGATGCACTTTCATCCATAAGAAACGATTATGAGAAGTGTAAACTTATCGTTTAGTATTTAATAAGAATACCTTTGGAAAATATATTGGTCGAGATTATAATCATGATTTTGTTGTTTGATTATTAAACACTATATATGATCAGTATAAAATAGCTTTGAATGAGATACATAAAATCAATATATATGAATATTGACAAGATGTCCAAAAATTAAAAATTTTGCTGCACCCAATTACACTAATTGATGTTGACCATTTCTATCCAAAATTAACCGTTAACTTAATATCCATATAATATTAAGTTTAAGCTAAAATTAGGCACATGATCAACTGTATCATTGATGTAGAACTAACAATCAGATTTAGCTCAATTTTTAATCCTTGCTCGATAAGTTAAAAATATTCCCTATACAATTTATCCCAACAAGTTATTACAACTTAGAATCTTTATTCTTATTCACATTGTATGTCAATTAATGATAATTGGGTCAATTATATCTTAGGTTTAATTGACTTTATATATGGTGATTGGAATGCCTTAAGAACAAAATTGTTAAGTATGATAAGCTTAATCTGTATATATAATGTCACATTTATTGAGGTCAAGTAACTAGCTTTGACATTTCCTTATGTATTGGATGAATGCAGTCCCACTCCATAACTAGACAAATTTTACTAGTTTGATGCATTTGCAGATTTATTGGTTCATGCCAAATTTTCATGAATGTTTCTAAGCTGATTAATAGGACCAACTAATTGTGTGGATCATAGGCTTGCCTAAATAAGACTAAGTCAATGATGATTAACTTAATAGAATTGGACTTTTGGAGGAAATCATTGGGATATCAAATGAATAGAAATTGAAACAGATGTCTCGTATAATGGATAAGATATCTTTGACTTTTTTTTTTGCCTAATTAAGATCTAGACTTAAGATGAAATTTTATATCGGCAACAAGTTAATAACTAATTAGATCGAATACATGTAATTTATACCACATATATGCCTCCTTAAGGTAATAAATATTTAGAGAGTTTATAATATAGATTACATTTACTTAATGATGTTAATTAGTTAATGTCTAGTTTGCTTTACATAGGGTTTTTATGCAAATATATACGAGTACATATGTTAATACATATATTTATTCTAATGTACATTATTCACATTTCAAGTCCTATTGGATTTAGTTAACCAACTTTTGTTTTTGTCAAGTAACAGAATAGGTTATGGTAATCTGTGTTTTAATCTAGTCATGATTGCACTAAACATGATTTAAAGATACTGTAGGTAAGGCAAACAATACTTATGAATTGTCCTTAATAAAGTGCCTCCTATTCATGACCAGTTTTCCAATGCAGCATTAGTTATATTTTCGTAATAATGAATTTTTAGTGGGCCATTTTACCTTACAAATCAATTAATTTAGGACAAAACATCATTGATTGTCAAATTGAGGATGTTCATATTAATAGTTTATTTTACAATGAGTTATGCTTTAGCCTCATATAGGTCATGGTATTAATTTGTTATTTAGCTATGAGGCAAATACCCTAAACTTAAAATTTTAAGTTAGTCATTAATTATTTGGAATGCCAACAATACTTTATTTCATAAAAAAATGAACATTCTTAGTTAGCTCTTATTGGAACACATTACTGCTAACTTTTAATCCGGCATGGATGATGCAAAAAATAAATGGTCTTAATATATAATTCAACGAGGCTAGTTAATTATAGAAATGGCTTGATGATTTTTACAAATCGGATGCCTCTTTTGTAGGTGTCGACTTTATAAACATATCTAAATATTAGAAGGAAATCAATCATTGGCTTTATTTATAATTTTTATTCATTTGCATTTTAAATCATACAAACCTTGATTACTAGTTAATTGATCAAGGTTATGGCCTATGCCATAATAAAGTACAATTATAGAATACCCAAATTATTATGTTCCAGTTGTAGGACATGGTCATTTAATTTCCTAAAATATCTGTTAATATTAGGCTAGAAAAGAATTAACAAAAATATTATTATGATCCATAAAAGAATGACTTGTAATAAAATTATTAGGCCTATATATATTTTTGTAAGCATTTCAACTTGAATATCTATAGCGGGTTTAGGGTATCTACATCATTTCACTCTTGATTAGAGGTGAAATGACATAAAGTAAATTAACTTTAAAAAATAGATTTGACACCATGATTGACTATTAAAGACCAATTACTAAATTGGGACAAATAAACTGTTGTTGCCTTGCAGGATTTACAGTTAACTAGCCCAATATCATGAAGCTAACATTAGATTTGTTATGCCTCAAGTAACAATAATTCACTTAAACTCTAAAATCATTTATAATAATAGAAATTAACTTGTTAGACATAACCTTGTTCCTAACACATCATTGAGATCAATGAGATCAATAATATGACCAAACCAAATACCTAGTTAATTCTTACTAATCTAACTTGGACCCTTATCTTAATCATATCTTTCGATTGTTATTAGATAACCTATTCTGCTGCTTTCATTCAATAGAAAAAAAAAAATCCATAGGATGTGTAAATAAATAAGTGCTTGTTGCTCTTCCATCATAGAACATAAATATAGATAGGAAGATAATTCTTTGACACTTTTTGTAATTCAGTCAATTGAGTTCTCATACATCAAACACTATTTAAATAAAATATTTTTAAAATTGATCTAACTATGCAACATAACTATAGGGTGATGCGCCAGTAGAAATGAAGGACAATACTCATAATGATATGTATGATACCATAATGAACGATTACAATAAATAATGCAACTTACAAGGATGGTAATTCTAGAAAATCATAATCTAAATTTATAACTTTGCCAAGCCATTCATGGTGTTGATTATATTTACTTAGTAGTACCCCACAAAAGAATAAACTACGTGGGTTATTCTTATATCCTTTATGATACATGCTTCCTTACCATTTCCTTGCTATCTCCTGAAGAAATTTACAAATATGATGTTCATCTTGATTTATACTAAGGACATAATTATCTAAATTTAAGCCCAAGACTTAATACATCAGTTCTTGTAAGAGAGTCAGATTCAGAATTAGAAGATTCAAAGGATGAAACAAATCTAAATTATTGATCTCATAAGTATGATATCAAAATTATAAAACCCTAAAATATAACTAATTATGTTCAATAAACTTCATCGATTATTGTCATTCACGACATTTAGGTTAAATATATATGCTTTTAAGGTAAAACTACTCAATAAGCTTTCCTTTTAAGGGCGCTATGGTCCTTTTTATGCAATTACGAAGATTAATTTGCAAAATAGAGTGATAAAAATGGCTTGATTTAGAATTTAGAGTTTAATAGACGCAATCTCAGGTTACTAAGCCAAACTCAAAGGGCAAGCTTAATATAAAATTGAGCTTAACTTTAATTGTGACTTCACTATGAGGTTAATAAGCTCTAAGCATGGGGCTTGAGCTGGGAACATTGGAACAACTTACATGGGCTATTAGCTCAAAGTGTGAGGAGGCTAAATGTAGGGCAAGAAAGCCTAGCATGGAGCCAAAAGGCCCATATAAAGAGATCTCAACTAGGTAGAGTGTTGAGCCCCAATTCTCTCACTTGGTATTCCAAATTCCTCTAAAACCCTAGTGACATTGGAGGAAGGATGATATCCTAACCTTATTTAGAGATATTTTGGATTAAGTATCAAGTTAGGATGAAAAAATAAAATATGCAATTTTGCTAACTATGACGCATTTGGATGTATCCCTATTTGCAATCTGGCCAGAAAATGATTCAATTTCAAATACTATAAATATAAATTATTCTTACACATCATTTATTAATAATTTGGCCATATAAATAACTTCGATATGATCAAGATCAGGTTTAGGATTTAAGGTTACTAGCTACAATTAATTTTCATTACCATGCATACACTTGAATTATCCATATCAAGGGCTTAAGGAATTAGAGTGTGAATTAATGTCTAGGTGATAATATGTTATCACTTAATTCTAAGGTTAGATGATTTACTTAATCAATTGTGTGGTACACTCATTTTCTCTAAAGTTGATTTGATAAGTGGTTACCATCAAATTGAAATGAGGCTTATAGATAAATGGAAGATAGCATTTAAAACTAGGGATGGTTTACATCAATAGTTGGCTATGCCATTTGGACTAGCTAATGCACCTAGTACTTTTATGTGATTTATGCATCAAAAGATTATAGAACACCATCTAAAGTAAGTATCATCATACCCAATTATATTTATGACATCCATAGTTCATGAACTCCGAAGTTAATGTATAATGTTATTTTAAAAGTCATGCCTTACAAATTATCTAGTTATTTACAACTCCTAATTGTTAAATAGTGATTGCCAAAATTAGTACAATTGAATGAAATTGAAAGGTCAAGAGTGTGTCGATATTTCAACTAACATTAAAAATGGTCAATTAATGATAATATTGGGATAACTTGCATAAAAGTGACCCCAATAAAATCTGCTTCCAAAAATTGATGCTTTAAATATAATGATGGCTTATGTTAACTTGTCCCTATACAGATGTCTAAGTAAATACCGAAATGTTATTTCTTGAAAATTCTTGATCTGTTCTTTTACCAAGGAATAATCTTTCATTAAATTCCTAAGTAATCATACTGCCTTTCAGTTGACATGTCACTAGGGTTGAATTACCAAACATCCATATATGAGTTCT
The DNA here is from genome assembly GCA_021397835.1 of Moringa oleifera. Lineage (NCBI taxonomy): Eukaryota > Viridiplantae > Streptophyta > Magnoliopsida > Brassicales > Moringaceae > Moringa > Moringa oleifera. Next base: position 1,500,451 of record JAJFZO010000446.1, on the reverse strand, counting down.
CTCTCATTGAGCGTTGCTCATAAATCCATGATATATGCTTCATATTTGCTATGTTAGTAGTTGAGATAAAATCCAATCATGTTGTAAATGGATAATGTTACCCCTCTAGAGATTTAAGAACTAGCCCAATACTATGTCCGAGTATATATATTAAAGATTTTGTCAAAATACATTTGATTTAACTATATCTAAGATTTTATGTTAATGTGAAGCCTAATTAAGTGAGCTAAAAATTAATCCATAAAGAAATATAGAGTGATTTAGTCAAGGTTTGATGGCATGATCAACTATTTTAGGGATCAATAAAATGGTGTTTTGAGAAGGAAAAATATCGATTGGCCACATTAATGTTGTCCACCCACTACAACAAAATAACCTTTTATTCACAACTTTAAATGACTTTTGTTCACAATTCTGAAACTGTGGATTATAACAGTATGAATAAAAGTCGATTAAAATAGTTCACACTTTTTGAACTGTGAATAAAAGTGATAATAGTTCACAGTTCATTAAAACTTTTATTCAAAGTCCTTAAACTATGAATAAAAAAGAAAATGATCCACAGTTCATCAAAACTTTTATTTATAGTTTCATAACTTTGAATAAAAATCCGTTTAGTTCATAGTTCATTAAAAGTTTTATTTATAATACTAGAACCGTAAATAAAACAAGCCTTAGTTCATAGTTATTTTTGATTTTGTTCACTATTATATAGTTGTGAACTATTGTTTGATTAAAAATTATTTATTATTATTATTTTCATAAACTTTATCCATAATTTTTAGATAATTATGGATAAAGACTAATTATTTTTTAAAAAATTTTAAATTATTTTATAAATCTTTATCCATAGTATTGCTAGAACTATTGATAAAGTACAATTAATTTTTATTTATTTATTTTAAAAATAATCAAAACTATATAAAATATCAAAATTTGAATTGATAAATATCTAAAATTTTGAATTATTATTTAACTTTTCTTTTTTAACGTTTCATAATTTGAATTTGAATCATTATTTAATTTTTTAATAATTGTCATTTGTAATTATTATTTTAGTTTTAAATTTTTAATTATTATTTGATTACCATTTTTTTCCAAAATCAAAACTTTTTGCCTATGAATTCACATTTTTTTACCCAAAATAAAAATTTGAAAATATCCAAAAAATGTTGAATACAGTAAATAAAATAAACCATCACAAATTTTTTCATACGATACTTTTTATTAATACATCCAATATACTGATTCTTCTTTGTATTATACATTCTATCAATAAACATTAACACACTTTAATGTAACATCTCAAACTTCCTTAAAAAAAATCATATGATAATATATATCATGACAATTATTTCAATACTACTACCACCCTTTAATAAAACGTAACATACCACCACCACTTTTTTTTAATTAAAAAGCACTTCAATGGTATTAACACACTTCAATGCTATCTAATGCATCATCACCACTTTTTCCATGACAACACTCTCTAGCGCAATCTAACATACCTCAATACAATCTAACAGCACCATTACTTCATCCATTCACAACATATTTTAATCTAATATAACACACATTCATGATCACTTCTTTCATCATAACATATATTTATTACTATTTTGAAACAATAATGAATCATAATTCTTATCCATAAAAACATCCAGCTATGTATGAAACACATTGAAGAAAATTAATTTACAAATTAACCCTACTGTTACAATAAAAGTTGGAAGGCAAGTACTTATAATTCCTAACAACTATATAATGTATTCCAAAATTTGAAATATAAGTCCTACACTTTTACTTGAAACCTAACATAATACTCCATATGTATTGTCCAAACTATTGACCGACATCATCAAGCTCAGACTGACTATGAGTATTGATATCCATTAGCTGTGCATACGAAAAATGTAAAAGCTAGTACAATTGTAATTAAAATATTATACAAAACATTTTACACAAGCAATTTTTAAAAAATTTACAATTTTCGAGTATGTGCATTATTGTTATATCTATTAATGATATCCTTCATGTACTTCATCACATAATATCCACACTCATTGTTAGAAAATTGACGTGGACACTGCATTAGTATAATTTAGATGTTATATTTCTAACTAAAAATAATGAAATTTCTGTCGGCTAATGGATGGCATGCCTATTGCGAAGAACATTCTAAAAGAGCTAAAAAAATAGAAGAAGATTACTAATCTTAAACTCCAATTACATATATTAATGTGAGTATAAAATAATTGAACTCACATGGACATAAGCATGTCACTACAAGAGAAACTGTTTTTAATGATAGTATTTTATGATGGCCTTTCATGACCATCATTAAAAAATTGAATACATGATGGTCCTGAAAGATCGTTATAAAGAACATGACATACATGATGGTCCCAAGAGACCATCATAAAAAGCATAACATACATGATGGTCCTAAGAGATCATCATAAAAAATGTAACATACATGACGACTTTGAGAGACTGTCATAAAAAATCTGTAGTTAGAAAGAAAATTTGTTATGGAGACTTGAACCCAATCCCTCTTGGAGAGATTTGTAAACGTCGTTGCCATCCGATCTAAAAAACCCCATGTGATGTGTTTTTTATGATTTTTTTTTTAAATTTAGATATTTGATTGAAAATGCAAGGCAACAAGCTTAAACCCAAGTCCTACCGAAAATTATATTAAATTTTCAACCATTTAGTCTACAATTGAATTTGGTTCATTGTGTTTTTTATCTAATAAAAGATGTGTCTGAATTATTTTGAGAAAAGAGCAAGAATGTTGACTTGAACCCAAGCTCTATTGGTTAACCCTATAAGACTTCACCACTCGGTTAATAGAAATCTTATGCAATGATTTTAGTAGTAATAGATTTTAAATAGTATATGTGATCTACTATAATACTTAAAGATCTTCACCTATGCACTGCCAGTGTTCTTCCTTCACTCTCCCACGAAAACCATTATTTCAAACAAAAATTTCTCTTTTTGAATTTCATATAATCGATGCAAAGCTTCCTTATTTCAAGTAATTTTGTGAAATAGGCATCGTGCACTGTCGGGTGATACAATTGAAGCAAGGAAAATGGTATGTGAAACTAATAAAAACTTCTTCTTGCATTATAAGGTAGAAAGAGAGATCTTTTTGTCAAGTTTTGCAATTTCTTACTTAGTTTTGTTTTAAAATTTTCTTCTCTTGGCATTATGCACGGTCGAATGATACTCATGTTTATTACCCTTATGATACTAGAAATTGTAAGTAAATTAAGGTGAAAATTTTTACTGGAGCATGTTCTCCATGAATTTGGAAATTAGTGTTATTGTCTATATTCTTGCAATGCAATCACCACCCACCTTAAGATATATCAAGTAAATTGCACCTTTTATAGGGATAGAATCATTATTTTAGGCTGTAACTAGTCATGATGCATCCTATTGAAGCAATTTTGCTTTATTTTTGTCTGAATCGAAGATCTTGGCCTCCTTTATGAATGGTTGTTAATGCTTGTTATCCATGGTTTAACAAAGTCTAGTTACTGGTTTATAGTAAATGATGTGCCTCTTACATCTCTGTAATTTAGCTTGGTGACCCTATAACTATTAATCATTTAGTTAGAAATAATTGAACTAGCAAAGTAGGCTTAATCTGGTTTTACAATAACCATTGGATTGACATTATTAGTAATACTATCATCGTATCATGAGTTTATATGTCCTTTCCTCCATCCTCTCTACATTGATATCCATTAAGGCTAATTTTTGTCCCAATTATTTTTGAATTCTTATGAAATATGAAGGCTTGGTTTAGAATGTCTAGCCTACCAAAGCATTCAGGCTGATTGGTTAATGATGTATCCTTTTTTGATTTAGTGTGAAAGATGAAGGCCTATTTCAGAATATATACCCACCCATCTAAGCTCTGTCACAGTACTTGCTTAAGAGTAATAGTAAAATTAAATCAACCTTGATTTTTCATAAGTTTTTTCTTCAAAATATTCATGGTGAAATTGACAGAACATGTGTGCTACAAAGCTAGGTAAAGGTTGAAAAACTTAACATTGTTTATGTCACTCATTCTATTACATGAGTTTCAAAAGTGGACATGAAGTACTTCTCGCCTACCAATGCTGCCTTTTCTGTAGGCAAGACTATTTCGAGTATCGAGTTTTGCAACTATGTTTCTCTCTAATGGATCTTAGCCTTTCAACACCATTCTTCTTCAACCCAATAAGTCCCAAGCCAAATAACACACACCCATAAAGCATTATCATTTTCTGGTTATGGAGCCTCGACTAGCAAGGTATTATCACTTTCTCAAACTTAAAGCATGTAAAACATGAACTGAATCCTTGACTCTCTATATAGTGTAATCCATGTTTCTTACTAGAAAAGACTGCTAATATCCTAAAAGAATTCTATAATTTCAACTCAATTTCTATTATGATGGTGTCTTTATTGATTTGTCAAACAGTTTGCTTGTCTTAAGTAATTTTTTTGGACATTTTGAATTCCAGTTTAGTTTCCACTGTGATACTAGAAACTCTAAGTAAATCACGGTAGAAAATATTAGTTTTACAAATATTTTGAATAACTGATAACTAGTATGTCTTGTTAACATACAACACTTGATGGAATAGGGACTACTTTAGTTGAAGCACAGACAAACCAATAATAGGAGAATAATCGTTGAGAGAAAAAGTTTACTGATATTTAGCTACTTCAATTAAAGTGGAACTTTTTAGTATTTTGCTTTACTAGTAATAAAGGCTTTTTTTCTCATAGAATGATATGATTCATCATGCAGGATAATTGCAAATCAATAGTTAGTTGCTCGTTCGAATGAAAGAAAAGGTTGTTACATATTAATAGAACTTAAGAGAAAAGTCAAAATCATTTAGATATAAGTTACTACTCTTTATGCACAATAACATTATTTCAGGTTGGTAATTCTTTACTAATATACTAACGTACCATGTGTTCAGAAGAAATAGTCTTCGCTTTGCCTAAAGCCTTTCAATTTAATGGATACCTTGTTTCTTATCTTATTTTTACAATAACATTGTTTTACATGATATGTATTACATACATAATAAGCATACATAACAAGTGGGTTTTCTTTTATTTGTCATCATGGGATAGAATATGGACAAATCTTGAATGCACTTTAATAAATTGTCCAAGGAGTTTTGTGATGGCATGGATGAGTTTCTTGCTTTTGTCATTTCTTATTGTGAAGACCCTACACTCATTAGATGTCCTTGTCAATCATGTGCTAATATGACATTATTAAGTGTTGAAAAAGTAAAGTCTCATTTATTAAGTAAAAAGATTGATCAGAGGTACAAGAGATGGATTTGGCATAGAAAAGAGTGTTCTTCTAGATCTTGCATAAATAAGAAATCAGTGTTTGATGAATCTTACAAGGATGATCATATCGACAATACAATGGACATGGTTAATGATGCATTTGAATATTGTCAAGATGATCCCAAATTATTTAAGAACTTACTAGAAGATGCAGAAAAGCCTTTATGTCCTAGTAATACTATGTTGTCTGCATTGATGAGATTATACAATATAAACGAAAAGTATTGGTGGTCAAACAAGAGCTTTTCTAATTTGTTAAGTTATTTGTCTGATATGTTTCTTACTGGAAATGAAATTCCACATTGCTGTATGAAGAAGAAAAAAACTATTAACGCATTGGGTTTACATTACGAGAAAATACATGCTTGCTCAAATGATTGTATACTCTATAGAAAGGAGTATAAGGATTTATCATCTTGTCCTACTTGTGGACTATCGAGATGGAAAGAAAATGGTAAGGCAAAAAACCAATTGAAAGGGATTCCTGCTAATGTATTGTGGTACTTTCCTACTATTCCATGGTCCAAGCGAATGTTTCAGTCACTACAAATTGCACAAGATTTAACTTGGCATGCTAATAAAAGGGAAGTGGATGGGAAACTAAGACATTCTGTCGATTCACTTGCTTGGAAGTTAATAGACTTTAAGTGGCCAAGTTTTGCATTTGAACACAAAAATCTTCGATTGGCTATTTTTACTGATGGATTAAACCCATATAGTTCTCTTAACAATGCATATAATTATTGGCAAGTGGTAATGATATATATAATCTACCACTTTGGTTGTGTATGAAACGAAAATTCATGATTTTATCCTTACTTTTATCAGGACCTCGCCAATCAGGTAATGATATTGATGTATATCTTGCTCCTTTGATTAATGATTTGAAGCTTCTATGGGAGGTTGATGTGGAAGTCTATGATTCTTACTGAAAAGAGTTTTTTACATTACGAGTTATTTTATTATGTACAATTAATGATTTTCTTACTTATGGAAATCTTTCTAGTTGTTCAATTGAGGGATATTATGCTTGTCTAATATGCAGTGAAAGCAAGTATATTTGTAGACTACAATATGGTAAGAAGAATATATATATGAGTCATAGATGATTCCTTCAAAAAAATCACCCATTTAGAAAGCAAAAGAAAGCATTCATTGGAAAACATGAAATCGGTTCACCTCTTTGTCCACTAGGTGGAGAAGAAATACTACAGAAAGTAAACTACATTACTAATGTACAAGGTAAAAAAACAGTTGCTAAGAGGAAAATATCAAGGGGCAAAAAATTGAATGACAATATTCAAACATGTTTCAAGAAGAAATCGTGACCTCGAATGTTGGAAACATTTACATGTTTAGCACATTTTGGGTGTAATGCATATTGAAAAAAATGTTTGCGAAAGTATTTATGGAACTTTACTTAATATTTATAAAAAATCTAAAGATGGGATTAACACTCGACTAGACCTTGCAGAAATTGGCTTAATAAAATAGTTAGCTCCAAAGGTTGTAAATGGCTGTACATATTTACCAACTACTTGTTACACTCTAAGCAAATCAGAGAGAAAGATGTTTTGTGAGACATTATCAAACATAAAAGTTCCAAGTAGGAATTCTTAAAATTTCAGAAATCTTGTGTCAATGATAGATATGAAAATTGTGTCAATGATAGATATGAAAATTCAAGGTTTTAAGTCCCACGATTATCATGCTCTTATGCAACAATTTTTATAATCGGCAATTTGCTCAGTTTTACTAAAACATGTTAGATATGCAATCATGAGATTTTGCTTCTTCTTCAATGCTTTGTGTAGTATGGTAGTGGATGTTTCAAAACTAGGCAAATTATAGCAAGATTTGGTGGTAACTTTTTGCTTATTTAAAAAATACTTTTCACCTTTTTTTGGATATAATGGTGCATTTAACAGTGCACCTTGTTAGAGAAGTAAGATTATGTGGACTGATATACCTTCGATAGATGTATCTATTTGGACGATTCATGAAAACTTTGAAAGGATATGGTCATAACCATAATCATCCTAAAGGATGTATTATTGAATGCTACATTGCAGAAGAAGCACTTGCATTTTGTGAAGGTTATTACTCTAACATGCATCCAATTGGTATTCTAACATGCATCCAATTGGTATTCCATGTGGAAAAGAAGATGACATCCAAGTTGGAAAGCCCTGACCTGGTGGTCACATTGTTATTGTTGATCGACCAGAGTTAGAGCAAGCACATCTTTATGTATTATTGAATTCACTTGATGTACAACCATATGTTGAGTATGTCTCTTCCCAATCTATATGTATTTTGATTATAAGACATATACTTCATACATATATGCATTCGTTAGATGAGCTTAACCTTATTTCATTAACAGTGAGCATATCGAGTATGTGAAGTTATCGTATCCCCGTCAATCAAGACAATCTAAATGGTTATAAGATGAGCATACTCGACCTTTATTTCTTGGTTTCAAGAAAAGGTACTTACCCATTTCTATGACATAACCATATGTCTTCTATTTATTTAATACTAAAATCTATTTGCTCAAACTTTTGTCAATAGATTGCATTAAAAATTCAAAGGCAAAATCAACCTTCATTTTTTGTGAAATGGGTAACATATGGACCTCGCCCTGAAGTTATAAAATATCTTATATATGATGTGAATGGCTATCGCTTCTATGCATGGGAACGTGATAATAATCGAGTCACACAAAATAGTGGAGTCATTGTAGTTGCAACAACAATGCAAATTTCAAGTGCTAAGGACAAGAATCTAGTAATTGAACAATTGTTATTTTATGGTGTTATCAAGGAGATATGGGAGCTTGATTACCACATGTTCAAAACAACATTGTTCAAATGTGATTAGTTTGAAAATAATGGTGGGATTACATTATTTGATGTTGGTCACATATTAATTGATCTTAAATGACATGGCCACAAATTTGATTGTTTCATTTTAGCTTTTCAAGCTAAATAGGTCTTTTACATCCCCGACCAACTAGATTTAAGATGGTCCATTGTTTGCTCTATTCTACAAAGAGACTATAAATATAATGAGAGAAATAATGATGTAGACAACATAGAAAAATATGATTCCATTTTTAATGCCATACTTAAAGTCAGTATGAAAGATGAAATTAATGAGGATGATGTTACTATATACGACTTGATTGTGATGGAACTTGGATTGATGAAGCTTACAAGTAAACTTTTTAAGTCAAGGCAAAAAGTTTTGATTGTTTTTTTCCTTTTATGACAATATTATTTATTACAAAAACTAGTATCACATAGTGAATTATGCTTTATCTATTTATTTGGATTATATTTTATGTTTGTAGGATTATAGATATGACAAATAAGTTGTTAGAGTCATTTACTAAATCTAGACGACCAACAAAATTAATGAACTAGATAAATTTAGGGATAAAGAAGATGGTACAGTTCAATTCAAAAGGTGTACCATATGGTGCCGAAGCTAAATCTTCTTATGTCTACTCTTAGAGTTCTTGCACGTATCACGCTACTTATAGCTTATAGTGACTAGTGAAAGTTCCTAATCATTTGAAAGAAAAAATATGGGAATATGTTCAGGTTTAACACTTTCACCATAAATATTTAATTATACTTTTTATTAGGATAGTAACTTATCAAATTTCATATATAGGATGCATCTGATATTGATCATCGCATGAAAATGTCTATCTTACAATCAATTGGCAATTGGTTTAGAACATTCAAGAATATCCTAGCAATAAAATATATAATGCCTTTTGCCGAAAATCTTGATGCTATAGTGAGACCACTTCTGATCTACAGTTTCATTTCATTAAAAGATTAAGGGAGGTTCATTAAATCATGACTTTTAGAGGATTTTAAGGTACATTTATGTTGTAATATATTTTTTAAACAATAAATATTTCATGTTTCTTCATTAATTACAATGAAACACTGTAGAAATTGAGTGAGGAATAAAAAAAAGACAAAAACATAGTAAATATCCTCATCAATTGAGTCTAGGTGGATATGCAACCTTACAGCACAAATTGGTAATTTTCACACTTTTACATTCTTCGTGATGATTTTAAGATACATTCTTTCTAATTTTTAATTTGTTACTCCATCTTTACAGAAAGCAGAACTCAAGGTAAAATAGGAGATTGATCATAGTGAATTATGGAAGCTAGCGTGACAAGATAAAGGACATTATGCACCAGAAACGATGCGTATCATTAAAAAATTTGTAAGGATATTTTTTTTATGAATCATATATAAATGTTGGAAACCTTGTCTTTATAAGATTGTTTGCTAAAGTTTGAAGACAGTGAGGCAGTAAGGGAAAATTGGAAACTTTCTGATTATGTTTGACATAATAGAAAATATGAAGGACAAAATGTATAAGATTACTACACTGTTTATATTTTCCAAGTGGTGAGGCAGTAATGAAAACTTTCTGTGTGTGTTTGGCATTATGAAAAATATGATAGGGTAAAATGCATAAGATTAATGGGTTGTTTATATTTTTCAGGCAGTAAGGTAGTATTGGAAATATTTTTTGTGTTTTGGCATGAAAAAAATATGAATGGGTAAATGCATCAAATTACTAGATTTTTTGTATTTTTCAGGCAGTAAGGTAGCAATCGAAACATTTTATGCATGTTTGGCATGAGGAAAAATATGAAGAGGTAAAATACATAAGATTACTATGTTGCTTATATTTTTTAGGTAATGAGGTAGTATTGAAAACATTTTGTGTGTTAGGTTGCTTATATTTTTCAGGGAGTGACAGTATTGGAAACATTCTTTGTGTGACATGAAGAGTAAAATGCATGCATTGCTGTACTATTTATATTATTCAGGCTGTAAGGCAGTATAGTCTAACCAATTGGGATGCCACTTTTTCTTGTGTTATTGACACAGTTAAAGTTAAGTTGTAATATTTTTTTTATTGCATACAAGTCATGAATAATAGTTGGTACCATTACATTCTCCGGTAGTAATGACATTTTTAGCAAAGCTCTTAGTATTAATGAGCATAGGGGTCGAGTTAGAGGATTTGGAAAGTTTATCACTCCTTTTATCCTTTTTCCCACTACTAATAAGGTAGCATATCTAGAAGCTCGCTTGGTTAAGGTGGAGCAGAAACTATTGTTATTGACTCAAGGAAGCATAGATACACATTCACGTGTTGTACAACTTGAAGGTCATAGCTCTGACAAAATACAAAAACTCGATTCACTAGTGCCTATGAAGGATTCTTGCACTATTTCTGATAAAGATTTAAAGATGAAGATATTAACTTATTTATTTAATGCTGTAAATATTGTCTTACTATTAATTACAATTAATAATATCATTTTTTTAATGAATAAGATGTTGTATGTAAATTAGCAGTGGATACACTAGAAAATGTTGTTGCCATGGGCATTATTATTGATGGTTCTTGTGCCAATTTCGTGGTTTTCGTTTATCAAATATTTAGTCAAGATGCTCAAATACCTTTTGAAAATGAGGATGAATATCTTATATTTATTAATGATGCATTAAGTCAATCATATAAGTTGGTGTAAAGACTAGGTTTCTACTCATATTGTTAAGAAGATATGAGACAATTTTAGTTGTCGTATATTATCTTTGTTTCTTTTTATGTTAGAATTATTGGACTTTTAAAATTTATTATTGTCACATGTTTGGAGACAAAGGAAAAGGAAATCAGTAAAAAAGTGGGATCCATTTATAAGCAAGCTCTGGAGCAATTCGTAAAAGCAACTTATCCATTAATGATTAATATATGAAATGAAGTTACAGTAAGATTTGATGATGATGTTTTTTACTGTCTATTTTTTTGCTATTTTGGCTCAAAAGATTGCTCTATCATGATTGATAAAAAAGAACTGGGAGAAATTAGCATTTGTCTATATATCAGGTGAGCAGAATTTCAATTTCAGTTTATTTTAATATTTATGTTTATATGATTTCACCTTCAATTTGTTTACTTTCAGATATCTACATGTTAATGTGAAGGATATGAAATAAACAATTTGGCTTCATCAATCCTGTGATTGTCTTACTCTCTGGTGGATTAAACAATGAAAGCAGGTTAAAAGATAGAGCGTGATATATTGTAGAGCGGTTAGAGAAAGCACATTCAAACTAAATTCTTTTCATACCTTACAATCCAAAATAAGAAATTTCTATCTTAATTGCTTTAGCAAGACATATCTCATTTGGTTATTTATCATCTTTTGTTTTTCTTATTACAAATGGATTTCATTGGGAATTAGTGGTTATTGATATGGCATCATGAATAGTGTATCATTTGGATTCTTTGGGTCATGAAGTAGGACTTGATCATAAGAAAATTGTAACAATATGAGTACAAGTTTTACTTTATGCCTTTTGTTTATTGATTTCATTATTAATTCTAAATAATACATGTTTTTAAAATGTTTATTGGTTAATGATACAGGGGTTTTCAAATGTTTCATGTGAGATCAAATGTTACATGGCAATGAATTCAAGTGAGTTCATTTTGTTTTTTCATTATTAATAATATTGAAATTGATATGTATTAATGATTATATTTCTATATGTATAGGCACCGATCCAAAAAGGTGTCGACTATTTTATGCTTTGATTTATGAAGAAAATAATTGAAGATCCAGAAATTCTTTGTGAGAAGGTCATATTATTTATTTCATTTACATATCAAATATTTCATATTTATAAATAATATTAAATTGATTATGTTGTCTTCTTTTGTGTTTTAATCTTAAAGTTCATTGATAAGGATACATATAGTAATGAAGAAATTGATGAAGTACATGGTGAATGGGCTATGCATGTATAATAGTTACTATCATAGCTAGGTATGTAATCCTTGTTGGCTCATTAATGGTTGTGTTTTAATTATGTGTTGTTTGGCTTGGTTAAATTCAACTATGATGGACTAATTCTATTCATTGAGCACTCTGCCCATTCTATTCATTGAGCTATCTAATAATTCTGTTCATTTAGTTCTTTGTCAATTTTGTTGAGAATTCTCTAAAGGTCATCTTTAAGAAATTAGTAAAGTAAAGAACAAGTAAAAGTATTCAAGCATGCATATGAAATAAACCTGTTCATGATCAATTAATTTTTGCATTTACTATTGCATTACAAGAAGTTACGCTTTTGATATTTAGATGTAGGGAACTAGAATAGAAAATTGTATATTATGATTAATATATACCTTGTGAGTTGCAAGAAATTACACTTTTGACATCTAAATGCATTCTCAACCTTTTATTCTGTTTGATTTTCAAGCTTTATTACAATTACTTATTTATTTTAATATGTAAATTAATTATATGTTAAACAGAGATGATTTAATAATGTATCTTTTCTATAACTATTGTAGGAGTGAGACATCTAATTTACTAGGTATTAATTGATGTAATGGTAGAACAGAGTAGTAAAGATGACATATTGTGTAATTTAATTTATAGATATTTTGTTTATTTTTTATACTTAATATTATTATGTTTTGTAAAATGATAATAGTTGTAGTCATAAATATATGTAATTTTTGTTGTTTGATATTTTTGTACTATTTAACTATTATAATTACAAAAATAAATGATAAACATTAATTAATTAATTAAAATTATTAAAAAAATTATGTGATTAATCAATATAAAAAATAGTAAAAATAAATATTTTTTATGACGGTTATAAAAATCGTCATAAAAAAAGTGCATTTTTTTATGGTCACAAATATCATCATTCATAAAATGGAGGTTTTTAATGACAATCACAAAGACCGTCATGATATCATGAATATATTTTATGACTGTCCATTATGGATTGTCATAAGTTTTTTATGATGATCCATCACAGACCGTCATTTACTTTAACTTTTTAATGAGGTTGAAAATCATCAAAAATTTATGATGGTCTTGTAAACTATCATAAAGTTTCTATGTCGTCACTTATAATGACAATTTCCTTAGCATTACCTATCATAAAAGGCTTATTTTCTTGTGGTGTATCTAACTTAGTGTAAGAACCATGCCTTAAACGATCAAAAACCATGTATGTGAATGCCCATGGCTTAACAATCACCAACATCCAATGATGCCTAAATTATTAAGCAAATTAAATTATTGGTTATTTAACTAGTGCAACTAAAAAATTAAGTTCATGCTTACGTGATGTTGTACGAGGAGATCACTACTCTTTTGTCACATGGTTTTGCTAATCTACTTGCAATATGATGAGCTTAATCTTTTATCTTTATACTGCTCACAACTAACCATTGACGGATCAGCAAATACAATATTTTGATTGAAGCCAAGTGCAACCAAATCTTTGGGAAGTTTACTGAAAATATAAAAAACAAGTAGAAATATGAATATGACATAATTATGAAATCAATAAACTAATGAAATGAAAAAAAGTACGTACACAATGTAAGCTTGAATGTGGTAACACTTGTATCTTCCATGTGACAAAATTGTATTATATCTTCTCGCATCACATATATGGAGCCCTCATTAGCAAATACCTCCTTTTTCAATGGAATGGTGATGACTCCATCATGATCCATTACGTTTATGACATGCTCATACAATACCTTCAGTGATAGTGGTAACCCAATAAAAGGCAATTGCTACAATGATGGTTATTTTATCGATGTTGATGCTCATCTAACTTGCAACTTTTGCATCTTTGCTCTATTTATTGACTAGAAATAAAATAGTTAAGAAGTCATGTCCAGTAAATGAACTAAAAAAAAAGTTCAAGTTTTAACATAAAATACCTCATATTCATGTGGATGACCCAATCTCGTGGCCAATCAACATGTGTGCCAATCGCTTCAAATATAGTAAAAATTTCTACTTCCAGTATTAGGCGAGGCAAACAAGGATCACTGCAAATAGCAACATCCACTCTCACCCTAAGCAAAGGACACCCATGGATAGTTTGATTCATGGTAGTATATAGGCCACGATATCATCGAAAGAACCATTATACGAATTGCATTATACATACTACAATGAATAGTCAAAGCATAATTTAATGTCTTAAAACTATTTATCTTTTCTTTAATAGAAATGTAACATGTGACATACCTTACTACTAGAAGGTGTAGGCTTTGATGGACCAACTGGTGAAGGTTGAGAAGGTGATGTTGGACTTTTTTCATTATCATCTATTCCAGCCATATTATTGCTAGCTTCGCGTGAAGGAAATGGCATTTGAACGATGTTCGGTTAGGTATTAGCTCTGTCTCCCATAAAAAGTAAGATGTATTTCCTCATAAGAATGGTTTTAAAGCTCCTCTATTTCTATGCAGCAGATTGGAGTACATTCCTCTTCAAAGTTACATCAATGTCATATGTCCCCTATAAAACACAATTACACAAATTAATGAACACAAATCATGAGCATATAAATCAATTTTAAATGCAAGCATTTGTAAATTCGACAACATGTATTGAAATTGTTTCCCAAATCTTATTCTTTAACTTATCTGGGGTAGCATGCCCATTGTTAAGCATAAAAGGCACTATATGACATACAATAACACTAATATAACTATTCATCATTGCACCATGCTTTTCAATAGGCTATCCTTTTTCATTCAATTAGACTGACATCTTTTGTCCCGTTGCTCTAGACTTAATGACATCAGGCATAATGGTAATGCCTCATTTTTTACATTTTCATGAGGCATTAGTTGGTTGATCTGATGGATCCACTAAATCTACAAATTAAATACCAACAAACTAACATTACATATTCATAAAACATATTAAGTTAAAAAAAATCATTAATCATCCACAACAAAACAGTTCATAATTTCAACAACTCTTTTCGATAAGAATCATAGACTTTTGCACCAACTTCCCATAGAAGCTTCAAATCATCAATTAATGGGGCAAGATATACATCAATATCATTACTTAGTTGGTGAGATCTTGAGATAAGCAAGGATAACATCATGAATTTTTGTTTCATACATAACCACGGCGGTAGATTAAATGTTACCATTACCACTCACCAATAACTAGATGCATTGCTAAGAGAACTATATGGATTTATTCCATCAGCAAAAATAGGCAATCGAAGATTTTTTTGTTCTGATGCAAAACTTGTCCACTTAAAGTCTATTGCCTACCTTTTATGCAGATGAATCAGCAGGATGTCTTAGTTTCCTATCTACTTCTTTTTTGTTAGCATGCCAAGTTAAATCTTGTATAATTTGTTGTGATTGAAACATTCGTTTAAATCATAGAATAGGAGGAAAGTACAATAATACTTTGGCAAGAATACCTTTCATTCACTTTTTTACCTTACTATTTTCTTTCCATCTTGATAATCCACAAGTGGGACAAGGAGATAAAACCTTATACTCATTTCTATAGAGTATATAATCATTTGGGCAAGCATGTATTTTCTTAATCTAAACCAAATGCCTTCATAGTTTTTTTGCTTCACATGTCAATGAAGGAATTATATTTCCAATAGGAAACATATCAGATAAACAACTTAAAAAATTAGAAAAGCTCTTGTTTGACCACCCATACTTTCCTTTTATATTATATAATCTCATCAACATAGACAACTTAGCATATTTTATATTACCTAGATACAAATGCTTTTCTACATCATCTAGTAAGTTCTGAAATAATTTGGTATCAACTTGATAATATTCAAATGCATCATTAACCATGTCTATTGCATTGCCGATATGACCATGCTTGTAAGCTTCATCAAGCATCGGTTTCTTATTTGTGCTAGATCTAATAGAACACTCTTCTTCATACTAAATCTATCTTTTATACCTTTGATCAATTCCTTTACTAAACAAATGATACTTTACTTCTTTAACACTTAATAATGTCAAATGAGCACATGATTGAAAAGGACATCTAATGAGTGCAGGATTTTCCTAATGAGAAATGAAAAAAGTAGGAAAGTCATCAATGCCATCAGAAAACTTCTTAGATATTATATTCGACTACATGTAAGATTTACTCATATTTTATCTAATGAGGAAAGAAGGAAGTGCATCCATAACAAAATAGTTTTGACTGAACAAATGATGTCAATATCCATAAATATGATGCATTTATTGAATTTCAAGATCTAACATCAGTTCCTTTTCTATTAGTTTCTAATTACCTCTTGATTATAAAAAGTGCTAGGAAAACAAGGAACATATACCAGTAATCTTTCTTATGTCCACTGGTTATGTACTATATACCTAATAAATGGAGGAAAAAATGAAGTATGTCAATAAAAAAATAGTTCTAGCCCAACAAATGCTATTAATAGCCATAAATATGCTGCATTTATTCAATTTCAGGATCTAATTTTAGTTTGCTTTCTGCTAGTTACCTCTTAATAATAATAATAAAAAAGAACATGTACTAGTAAACTTTCTTATGTCTATGCCCAGTAAAAGGAGAAAAAAAGAAAGTTTATCCATAAAAAGTAGTTTTAACCTAATAAATGGTGTTACTATCCACAAATATGCTGCATTTATTGGATTTTAGGATCCAATTTCTGTTTCTTTTCTACTTTGTTTCTTTTCTGCTAGTTTCCAAGTACCTCTTAGTCATAGAAAGTTCCAAAAAAAAAAAAAAAATGGAACATATCCCATGCATCAAGCATGTAATAGTCATCTTTTACCACTGTCGTTATAAAGAGTTACAATAATCTCTTTGTCTACCTAACTATAATAAGAGAATTATCTTGATTTTCTAAGCTCCTTTACATACATTATGTAAACTCAACAATAATCTAAATACATAACAGTATCATTTTTAAGATGAACTCCAAAAAGAGCCTTATTACCCTAATCATATCAATTATCAAGGGGAAACAATAAAACTTTTCTCTTGGACTAATGATGGCAGCAATTAGACATTAATAACTCTAACAAAAGACTAGATGTTCATGCTACCTATAGTGAAGAAGAGATAAAATAACCCTGTAACGAAACATTATAAAATTACTAAAAGCAATGTTTGATAAATCTAACCTGGATGCCTGATAAACACTAGTTCAGTAGTTTTTCATATAACTAGAGAACTTGAGATCTTTGAAGTGCAACAGCATAAAGTAATGCCTCTAATAAAAAGGAAGTAATAGCAATCCAGTCTTCAGAATGATTAAACTTGTTTCTAGTTTGCAAGGAAAAAAAATCACAATTGGGTGAAAATTAGACCTTGTTAAATAAAGGACAAACTTAAGAGCATGAATTAGTTATAGGACCTGCCTCATCTTGAGAGTCACCATAATGCTTTTTGATTTCTTATAAACACTTAAGCACTTGCTTCAATCCTTTTGCATGTAAAGGACGCTTTTTTGTTCCATTGCAAATCGAGGTAGATACATCAACATGCTATTCATGTTATTTATCAAAACAATTTATAGCCATCAAATAATATAGTAAATTTACATCCCAAGCATTCACAAATGGACCTGGTAGGAATAAATATCATGATTAAAATTTTTAATTCCTTTATGATCTTAAAAATAGTTATAATATAAATATTCTCTCAAGTACGTTGATTTTAAGCAGGTTTCCTAGCTCTAAGAAAGCAAAACTCCATAAAGAAATAGCTTCAAATCAAACTCCCATTAAATCAAACCCATATTGAATAAATAAGGAATGGCATAAAAGCCAACCGTAATGGCTTCATAATCATTATACATGCAAGGCAGTGAGTAAATCACATGAAAGTGATAGTTATTCAATAAGTTATAAAGTGAAGATGGAAATGAGTTACAGTAGCCCTTTATTACCCACGAAATAAACAAGCAACTATTCAACTTATTTGAACTTTTTCTTGGGTTTCATTTTCATTCATATATCACAATCCTAAAATCTTGTGCCGAATAGGGTCAAGAATGTCATGTCTTACAACCCGCTACAAGAAAAAAAATCATTTAATTACCAAATCACATTTATCAAAAGGTAAAAGAAAAAAGAAAATTGTAATCCATTATCTTCATTTAAGCTAGTATGGACATGGTCATTCTAAATTTTTTTGGAGTTTTGAGTGAACCAAATGACCAAGAAAAAGCCATGGAATGTAAGCGAAGAATGAACAGGAGTAGTGTCACAAATACAAAGTATCAAATGTCTTTTTATCAATCAAACAAACAAATTCGTCAATCATCTTCCTTACCTACAAAACCCTCTGAAAGTCAAAGCTACCAAGTACTACCACACGCTTTATCAGCTCTCCATCTCTCCCTATGATCGACCAGCTATCCTTCCATATGTGATAAAAGAAAAAAAGAAGTGAAAGAATAAAAGAGAGAGTACAACAATGCATCATGTACCAGTAGAACATTGTACATCGTTTGTAATGAAGCATATAGATAGAAAAGAGAGGAAAATGAAGGGTTTCTCTTGAATGAAACCTGCCTAGCATATTCCTAAGGGATCAGGTGATTGGACAGCCTAAACATTCAAGGCCTACCAAGTGATGATAGGTATAGGATGCACATCATTTAGGGTGCTGGATTACTGCATTGGATGACACATAGAGATATCTCGCCCTACAGGAAGCTTATCGATTGCATACTTAGCTTGCAAGCAAGCAATGGTTGTGATACCATGACATGATTGATTTTAATTTGATTGCATGCAATTAAAACGAATTATGATACACAAAGATTATTTATTTAAAACTAAGGTAGTCCATGTCAGCCATTTTGATTGGTGGATGCCTTTTATAAAATAATGCATATTATAACTTACGAAAGTATATTTAAGACTTAATAAAAATATTTAAATTTAATTTTTTAAAAATAAACATAAATCATAATCTTAATTTTTAATAAATATATTTATAACTTTTTAAAAATAATATTATTTAAAAATATAAATTAATTTATTTTTAATAATAATATAAATATTACATAAAATATTAATATTTATCTCGAGTAATCCCTGAGTTTTATGAAAGAAAAAACAATAAAAAAAAACTCAGCCATATTAATAATCAATGATTTTGACCCCAAATCCTTGCATTATTGAAAGTCATCATTAACAAGTGCGTATTATTATCTTTACCATATTAGTTTCCTTTCATAATGGAGAAATTTTATTTTTAGACATCTCTGCAAGGGGCAATGGTGAAAATATCCTAAATTAGTAATCCATATTATTTTAGCAATTTTTACCTATTTTTAGACCAAAATATCCTTAATGAATAATGCATAATTAACTACTTATCTATTAGAGAAAATCAAAAATCAAACTATATCATTTGCTATGTCAAAGTTAATTATTAACTGATCCTAAGATATAATTTAGCCTAATAAAAATTAAGTACCATCAATAACAATTACTAATCGAATGATAATGCAATGTGAGACTCAAGGCAATGACACCCAATCTACAATCCATTTTGATGAGCTCAATCATATATTAAGCTTTCCCATAAACCCTAATTAGCTATTATGACAAGTTACCTATTAACTTTTGAAACAAATATAAAATTGATTGTTTTCGTTGATCCATTCTATCTTGAATTTCAGTAAACACCACATTCTTGCATTCAATTTGTTAATTAAATGTCTAGGTTGAATTTGTACAACGTTTATATATGCATATAATTGGCTCAGATGTCATTGAAAAATGACATAAGAAATGTGTTGAATGGTTAGGCTTATTATCCTAATATTTTTAGTAATTATTGTGCATATCTCTAGCCCATACAATGACCATTCATAAATCCATCATTATCATAATCAGTATGTGGTTGATTTAATGTCCTTCAAGCTTGATTACCATTTTGTGTGATCTGTTTTAACATATGAACCTGTATTTTATGATAAATATCAGTATATTCTTAGATCTCTACTAAATCGTTGAGCCCTTTAATACCATTTTAGATACCACAATTAAATATGACAAAAGATCATAGAACACCATCTAAAGTAACTGTAATCATACTCAATTATATTTCATAACATCCATGCATGGTTCATGAATTTTGAGGTTAATACATAATCCTATTTTAAAATTCATATTCTACATATGGTCGATCTAGTTATTTACAACTCTTAATTGTTAAATAATTATTGCCAAAAATTAGCTTAATTGAATGAAATTTAAAGGTTTAGAGTGTTGATAATTCAAGCAACATTAGAAATGATTAAATAATCATGATAATAAGTTATCTTTTCTATGTTAAATATGTCTTCTTAAAATTAAAAATATTAAAAAATTTAAGGTACGTCCAAAATTAAGAAGTATCTCCTCAACCAAAAGTACAATCATAACGGCTCACTAGAAAAACATATCATGCATTACTAGTGCAATAAACTAAGCCTAACTGAATAGTCATGACAGGTAGTAATAGAAACAAAACGTTACATTCAATGTTATGATACCATTCAAAAAGTGAGCCATATGGAATCCATTTTCTTTATGGGATTCTTTAAGGTGAAATTGGATAGGGACTTTACCTTATTGCCAAATTGATTTATAGGATAATCTAACCTTTTTAAAGTCTGTATCAATATAATTTACGAAAACTTCATGGTTGCCAATTAAATAATTGGTGATTATGTGTTGGTATTAATTAACTAACCATATCAATACGAGACCTCGGGCATCATGAGAAATTTAGGGCATTACACTGACTTATACATTAATGGTTCATGTTGAGCTCATCAAAATTAGCAAAAATTTGGAGGGTACCTAGCATCCGCACATTGTCATTTCGCTAATTAATTATTTTAGAACAAAAAGATACATCACTAGTGCCCAAGTTGATACGGATGATATATAAATTATATAATTAATGTTATTTTTGTTCACATTCAAGTAGAGGAACTTCTTATTAGAGCCCTTGTCAGCTCTTTGTAACCTTCTTACCAATGCTTCCGTTTCAATAATATGAATTTACCTCCTATAAAACACTCCTGTCATATAATTCATGTGTACAAATATGAATGTGTGTAGGCAAAAATTTGGATGATTGAATGCTTAAAAGTAGCTTATACAAATATAACTTTGATGTGATTAAGATGAGGCTTAGATTTTGAACTTGCATCTAATTAGAGTAAGTTTTAACAACCATCGTTCATAAAAATCTATGATCATCCTAAGCTTATTTGTGATTTGAATTATATGTAAGGTCACATGATAACTGTAATATAAATTAAAATTTTCATACTGGTTAACCAACTTGTTGATAGCACTTAGTTATGTGTATCATGTCAGTTGGATAATATGTGACATATGCTAAAATTATAGCTTAAAATTTTTGGAAGCATTTGCTGCAAATATGACCTCAATTTGCCCACCTCAATTAGAGTTGATGATCAGAAAGTACGAACAAGGGTGTCAACCAATAATGACATTCAATTCTTATTGCTTAACAATAGTCTTCGAAGGTCTAATAAATTATGTTTTTATTATGAACCCGATGCACATCACTTATGAATTATGGTGTCAACCAATAATAATGGGATCATCTAAATTATTCATAGGACCAATCAAATAGACTCAATGTTGTATATTTTATTTATTAGGTCTATCCAACCTTAATAATGTATTCTTGGTTTGATTTGACTATACCAAGGACATTAAATTGGATAGGGCTAAAGATTTTATATTTGTTTTATTTTGCATAAGACATAAATATAAGCTATTTTTAGTTACTTGGCTAATTAACTATAGCGACATCATCCGACCCAATAATCAACTGTAAATAGGACTATGTTGATTTAGTCATATTACTGATCTATTACGAATTAATTATTATTATGATCATTATATTTTATTTTGTTTCAATCTAAAAATTAATTTTATATAATCATCAAGTTTTCAATAATATCTATAATTCCAAGCAAACCTGGTTAATTATGGTAAAATATCATCATAGTGCGATAATTAAAAGGAATTGTAGATTTTAAAGAAAGAGTTGGTTCTTAATTATTTTAGTTGTTATCAGGTTATAACTTAATTAAATAATCTTATCATATATGGTATAATTATTATATTATAATTTATCCCAAACAAGGCATAACAACTTAGAATTTTTATTCTTATCATAAACATAATAGCCTTTTTGGCCATTGCTATTCTTTATTGATCATAATGATAGCTAGTTGAATAGATCTAATAAATATTAGGCTTGATATGTTAAAAACAAGAATTTTGAACCCTAAATAATGGGTCATACATCACATCCTCATAAGATTTGATAACGAAACATAAAATTGGTCCATAATCAATTATAGAGAAAGCTTAGGCCCTTGGTATAGTCAACTTCTTGCAATATCATAACCCTAAAGGTTATTGTTATCAATTGAGAATCGTTCTCTCTCTCTTTCTTCACAATAAAAAACAATATGTGGTTCATTGATGATTCATGATATTTAGCTTAATTTTTTATTTTGCCTAATGTGATAATGTTCAATCCTTAGATTGAACAATTTAGTGGCTTTATAATGCTTCTACCTAAACTCATCTGAATGATACCATCTTGGTTAAACACTTTAGTGTTGATTTATCCAACTGCGAAAATCAGCATGATATTATAGCATGATATTACAAGTTAGTTAGCTTCGTAAATAATTAAAGATGTCACTTTAAGTATGGCCTTTAAAATTTGGATTGGAAAGTGTGCTATCAGCCCACTTGGATATCATTACTAAGTAATTGGTTGATATTAAGTAATAGACTTAACAAGTAATATTAAGATATTTTTAGACTTTACAGAAATCTCACTTTTAATTTAATTTTATTTTTTTGTAATTGGTGCTTTCATATTCCTCAAAAGAATCTTGATGTGAGTTCACTTGGTAAAAATTCTGATTTTACTAGCGTACTACTTGACCTGAACAATTCTACATCAAAAACATGAGAGTTTCATGTTTTGAAACATTAAGATAGTGAATAACCTAATTTTAAGGACTCTTTAAGAGATTATTGGAATATTAATGTACATTAAAAGGCTTTGAGCATGTTGGGCAAAATATTTATCACTATAATTATTTTTTCTAAATTGCTAATATAATCCAACAAACTATTCTTGGCTAAACATGGTAAGTCTTCAAATTTATCATAATAGAAAGTATGATAAGCTTGAGATACATTTAAATAAGAACCTAACTCAAGGCTTTTAATTACGGTGCAATTATAATGCAGCTGAATTATGGACAAATAGGATGGTTAGAATTGAATCATTACGGATCCAAGAATAAACTACTTAATATAATCCCAACAGGTTCCAATAAACTTTTGAGCATGACAAGTCTTTATCAGTGATGGGGTGCATTGAGTAAAGGAGCTTAATATCAACCGATATCAACATTTTCCTAATGGCCTATGATGATTATATTTACCAATATTGGAAAATCTTGAACATTTATAGGCTCATATATGTTTTTCTATAGTTTGACTCTCATGAATTGTTGAACAATAATTTTCATATTAAACTCTATGTTTGTATGGCTAACTAAGTTAACGACCAAAGCTTATGTAATCCAATAACATTATTTAATTATTGATGGGCAATATGCATTGGTTACTTTAATTTTCTTTATTGACATAAATTAATATGTAATATAATTGTCAACTGAATAGAAATTACATTATAAGGCTTTATCTGTAATTTAGATGGATTATACTTCGTACATTATTAGGTCCAAGTAATCAAAAAAAGTATGGTTGCTACGTTGTAACCATACAAAAATGTATGTTGCAATAATTTAAAGGTCTGTATGGATATCAAATTATTTAGCCCACCTATCTAATTATATATATAAGAAATATTAACGTAGGTGATTCAACCAAACTCAAAATAAATATGTGATATATAGATCCACATCAAACAAAACATAATGATCGTAGGCTCAATTAGAAAATGGAAGGAGATAAGTGATGACTGGTACATGAGGAGGCTAGAAGTAAGCTCTTTGTTGTAGGATTAGTAAGAGGAGGCGAGAACCAGAGTATGATGAGATGGCTTCTTTGGGACTCTGATGGCCCAAGCTTGTGGAGATGGATCTTTTAAATCCAGTTAAATGACCTGATCCATTGCCATTATCACTTCATTGTAATGGAAAAAAAATAACTAAACTAAAAATTTTAATCAACATGTCTTTACAAAGAGATCTCTTGGAGAAGTTGAAGACCTTAGTGCATGTGATAAGGATTGTATATACCCATCGCAGTGTTCTAATGTGTTCAAATCAAACCCCATGCTTGGAGCATATAATCTCACAATAAAGTCGCAACTAAAGCTAAGCTCAATTATAAATATCTAAAAAAAAAACATGATATTATGAATAAATAGTTAACTAAGGAACCAAATCTAATAGGTTCTTCTTATAAATTTGGTTTATTCAATTTTTGTTAGTCATGATCATGTAAATCTAATACAAAAAGGTCATACCTTGGGAGATAAGAATAATTCTTAGTTGGGCTTAATTTTCATGATCGGATTGATATATATATATATATAAATATATACAAATTCACATATGTGCATGTTAAACGACATATTTATATATTTTATACCCTAAAAAGATAACAAAAATGGGTATTACAGGGATTAGAGCGATAATAGAGCTGAAACCCTTAATGAACTGCATGTAAAGATTATGCATATAAACTAAAAGAGATTCCTTTGTTAGCACATATGACAACTAAAGCAAATTGTCACATGGAATAAAATTAATTTATGGGACTTAATCAAATCAACTTAGTTGCTACTTACAAATCCATTAATGTTTATATTAGGCAAACATTAATTAAATTGATAAAAAAGAAATTAATTAAGCCAAAAATGGATACTGCTTTAATAATCGAATTATAAACCAATAAAGCCATTGGTAATAACATGTCCAATATGTAAAAGATTTAATAAAAATCAAAGTGATTATGATCATCATGGGTAAATGTAACTATTCATAAGCCTTGCTATGTTGTAAGAGTTGGTTTAGTGAATCCAATGGGATTAAGGGTTAAGTTTTGGGTTTCGAGTTTATGGAGGAACCATTGTACCAAGTAAATAACTTGGATTTGGACCTGATATAATACCATTTAAAAATTTAGATATTTTAAATGACATAAATATCACTTAACCCATACCATGAAACTTGAAACCATAGTTAAGCTTATGGCTAAGCCTTAATTTTTTCTCTATGAAATTAATAAATACTAGGGTAAAAATCTTGAATTTTCTATGGGCAATAATGGGATTAGCTCTTATTTTGAAATGAATGTATTATGATATTCCTAAACCATTAGGATGTCACATTTGATATTAGGTTTGCAAGTTAGGGTTTGTGGATGGTTATAAATATGTTGAAAGGTTAGATCAATTATATATATAACATATTATTTTCAAGATTCTCATTTTTTAATAGTACTTAAATTATAAAAATTTTAGCTACATCAAAAACCTAACTTTGTACGAAAACTCAATCTTAATTATTTTTAAGGATACTTATGATCTATCTTTAACCGATAGAGTTTCCTTTCAATCAACATATGTTGATTTCATAAAATAAAAATGAAATCATAGTTTAACATATTTATTTTTAGTGACATATATATGGGCTAATCTATTAAATGTCATTCCAATAGGCTAGAGCAAAGTACCTACTTAATGCATTTGCTCAACTATAAGATATTAGTATTAGCTAAATATCAAAGAGATCAGGGTGTTCCTAATCTACATCATAGTTCTCTTAGGCAAATATTAGGCTTGATCATGACCCAATGTAGGTGTCAAATAAATTATATATTAATGCGATTTATGTGGTCCATATACTCTAACACATAAGTTTTGATACACATATAAGTATCCATATTGCCAAATATAGATCATCATACATGTTATTCAGGCTATAACTCCTTAAATATTACCGATTTTAATTAGGAGAATTAATAACAAAGTTATCATAGTGAACATGGCTATAAAATGAAACTTATTACTCAACTAATTCCATTAATTTTCATGTTAGTAGTAGTGTCATTTATGATCAATATAGATTAAGTTTCTACCTAATTACTCTCTTTTCATTAAACTAATTCAAATGGTCCATTTCTCATAAAAAGAGATGTGTTTTTAAGCCTGAACTACTTTGCACTCACCTAGAGCAATATAAATTTTGAGCTAATAATTTCTCACATTGTATTTGTTCAATTACAAGATATTTGTATTTAAAATATTCATTATCTTCCTAACATTCAATTTAGGCTTAGCATTAGATAGTGTCACTTAATGCTTAAACAATGATCATGTAGGTGTAAATGCAACCACCTAATTGTTTGTTTTGTCAAGTTAATTTTAATTATAGCAAGTTTCCATTAAATCTAGACATTATATCCTTGATAAGAAATATATGAAAGCTCATAAAACTATGCCGAAAGGGACTAACTCAAAACACACAAAGGAGAAAAATGAACCCCCTTGAGGATTATCTCTTGCTTTCATGGTTGATTATTAAATAAAAATTAAAGTAATGAGTTTGAAGGTAGGTTATATTGAGTCAGTCACATCTATAATAATACGGCTAGATTTTTGCACAAATTAGTTATGGTTAATACCTCATATCCCACTTATAGAACACCATTGTATGAGGGCATTGGCTATGAGATGTAATTGCTCATATTATGCCTTACTAAGGTCCCGTACAATTTGTTAAATATGATTGTCTTTGAAATCTGCACACCGTTATGAGCAACACAGGTTAAGTACTGAGAATAATAAAATTTAATATAATTATGACTTGCATCAAGGGTCACTTTATAATAATTGGACCAAACTAATTATTAGTTGAATTTATAACGATGCAATTTCATTAGGGAACTCATGTGTGGTTGAATTAATAATATATTAGGCTTATAATATACACATTGGTAGATCATTATAAATCATTGTTTTTAAAAAAGATTTGAAATATATTGGGCATTATTGAAATAATTAATATCAACACTCTAACTAATTTTGAGCGCAAAAGAAAGATATGTTTAAATATCAAAATGTTAATCCTTGTGATACCTGACCATTGGTGGATGTAAACACTGACTAAAACAAAAAGGTTGGAACAAGTTGGCAACATTTAGGGTTATGACCACAAGCATAACAGTAGATCTAAAATCAAAGATATTGGATAACTGACTACTGAAACAATTTGAATAACTTATTGTATGGACCTAATAAATCATTGAATTTTACACTTCATAAAATTAAACTATTCTAGCCCATTTATTTATAACAGGTTAAATGCCAAGATTTTATATCTCATGAGTGCTCATAATGTGCATTATCATATTAATTTTTTAATATACACATCGATCATTTACTCCTTTGATGAACAATAATATGAGTAGGATTAATCTAGGATTAATTTTCTCATGAAAATTAATGACAGAATTATTAAATTCAAATTAAACCTAATTTTTTTACACCTTAAATTAGTCAAGAGGATTTGTTGGAATAAGATTAATTATAATACCATTTAGTGTCTATTACTAAATAGCATCATTTACCTTGCTTGGTCTTGACACCGTCGAGCCTATCAAATTAGCACAATGTCGTAATATTGGTGATCTCAAATCAGTTGAGTAGCCAATCCTATGAAATTTAATGGTTCTTAATTAAGAATTCAAAATTTTCCTAATATCACATCAAACATTGACTTTATAATTAGAGAACAATTGATTTCTCCACTAAAAATGATGAATGTCGGTTTACCCTACTTAGTATGATCAAAATTTCATATTTTATTCATACAATCCCTTAGATCAAACGGATAATTGAACTCTACAATAATCCAAAAAACCAAACATTCATATCAAATTAATTGCAACAAAAATAATCATAGATTTTAAAGAAAGAGTTGATTCTCATATTTTTCAGTGGTTATTAGGTTATAAATTAATTAAATAATCTTACCATATATAGCATAAATACTATATTATAATTTACCCCAACAAGGCATAACAACCTAAAATCTTTATTCTTATGCTCTACAAACATATTAGCTTCTATCAAAGGGAAGATCATTTTATTAAAAAAATGTATAATGTTTAATATTATGCTCAATTGATAATTAACATGACATAACAAATAATGGCTTTAAGGGAAACTTAAAACTAAGTAAATTATCCACATAAATCTAAAAAATATTTATGGTTCAATTTTATAAGTATATTTTTAGTTCAATTTTGTAAGTATATTTTTTAAGTCCAATTACAACTCTAGAATTATATTAATGTGTTTTAAAATCTTATTTTATATGTAATTAGAATAAGTCGTTCATGGATGCACTTTCATCCATAAGAACTGAATATGACTAGTGTAAAATTATGGTTTAGTATTTAATAATAATACCATTGGAAAATATTTTGGGTGAGATTACAATCGTGATTTTCTTATTTGATATTAAACACTGTGTATGATCAACAATGTCTATTTAATATCAGAAATAAATAATTGTAACTCAATGACAGATCGATATAAAGTAGCTTTGGGTGAGATAGATAAAATCAATACATATGAACATTGACAAGATGTTTAAAGATTAAAATTTCTATTACACCTAATGATGCTAATAGATATTCCCCATTTCTATCCAAAATTAACCACTAACTTAATACTCACATAATGTTAAGCTTAAGCCAAAATTAGGCACATGATCAACTATATCATTGACATCTAACTAATGATCAGATTTAGCTCAGTTTTATCCTAGCAAGACATAATAACCTAGAATCTTTATTCTTATTCAGATTGTATGTCAATCAATGAAAATTGAGTCAATTATATCGTGGCTTTGATTGACCTTAATATATGGTGATAGGAATGCATTGGAACAAAATTGTTAAGTAACCTACTGTCTTATTTTTATGATAAGCTTAATCTATATATATAATGTCATGTGTTATTGTGGTCAATTAACTAGCTTTGAAATGTTTTTTTGTACTAGATGCAGTCCTTCTTCATAATGAGGCAAATTTTACTAGTTTGATGCATTTGTAGATTTGTTGGTTCACTGTAGATTTTCATGAAGGTTTAGAAGCTAACTAATTGGACCAACTGATTGTGTGGATCATAAGCTTACCCTTAGATTTACCTATAGGCTTACCTGAATAAACCTTAGTAAAGGTTGACTTACTTAGTGGAATTGAACTTTTGGAGGGAATCTTTGGGATATAAAATCAATTGAAATTAAAACACATATCTCTTATAACGGATAACATATGTTTGATGACTTTTCTTGCCCATTAACTATTGATCTAGACTTAAGATGAAATTTTGTATTGGTAACAAGATAGTAACTAATTATATCGAATACATGTGATTTATACCACATACATCCTCCTTAACCTAATAGATATTTGGAGATTTCATAACACACAATAGCTTTACTTAACTAGTTTGCTCTGGTGTTTTTATGTAAATATATATGAGTATATATGTTAATACTTAAATGTACCTTAATGTACATTACCCATATTGCAACTTCCCATTGGATTCATTAAACTAACTCTTATTTTTGTCATGTAACATAATAGGTTATTGTGTTAATCTGTGTTCCAAGTCGATTGTTTAATCTAGTCATGATTGCGCTAAACACGAGTCAAAGATATTATAGGCAACCGAAACAATACTCATTAATTATGCTTAATAAAGTGACTCTTATTGTGATATTGTGTTAATCTATGTTCCAAGTTAATAGTTTAATCTAGTCATGATTGCGCTAAACATGAGTCGAAGATGTTATAGGCAACCAAACAATACTCATCAATTATGCTTAATAAAGTGACTCTTATTCATTGCAAGGTTTTCAAATATAGCACTAGTTATATTTTCTTAATAACAAATTTTTTATGAGTCATTTTACCTCATGAATTAATTAAGTTATTAGGGCCAAACATCATTAACTGTCTAATTGAGGATGTTCATATTAATAGTTTATTTCACAATGCATTGTGCTTTGCCCTCATACGAGTTCGGATATTAATTTGTTATAAACATGAGGTTCAACACCTTAAACTCAAAATTTTAGGTTAGTCATTAATTATTTGGAGTGCCAACAATACTTTGTTTTATAAAAAATTAAACATTCTTTATTTGATCTCATTAAAACACATTATTGCTAACTTCTAATTTGGAATGGATGATGCAAAATAATAAATGGCCTCAATATATAATTCAACAAGGCCACTCAATTATAGGAATGGGCTATAATTGATGATTTTTACAAATTGGATGTCTCTTTAGCATGTGTGGACTTTATGAATACATCTAAACATTATAAGGAAATTATTCATTAATTTTCTTTATAGTCTTTATACATTTGCATTTTAAATCATATAAACATTGACCAATAGTTAATTATCCTTAATAAAGTACAATTATAAAATACTTAAATTATTGTGTTCAAATTGCAGGACATGGTCCTTTAATTTCTTAAAATATATATTACAATTAGGCTAGGGAAATAATTAACAAAGATATTATTATGATCCATAACGAAATGACTTGCAATAAGATTATAGGGCCATATATATTTTGTAAGCATTTCGATTTGAATATCTATGGCGAGTTTAGGGTATCTTTAAAGAAGAGATTTGACTTCATAATTATAGGCTATTGGAGACCAATTGATAAATCACGATAAAAAAGCTATAGTTGCCTTGTAGGATTTAAAGTCAACTAATCCAATATCATGAAGCTAACATTGGATTTGTTATGCCTTAACTAATAATGATTTCCTTAGATTCTAGGGCCATCATTTACAATAATAGAAATTAACCTATCAGATAACTTTGTTCCTAACACATCATCGAGATAAATGAGGTTACAAACCCATTAGATCAATAATATGACTACCCAAATACCTAGTTAGTTTTTACCAATCAAACTTGGACACTTATCTTAGTCATATTTTTTCAACTATTATTAGATAACCTACTCTGTTGCTTTCATTTAGTAGAAAAAAATTCCATAGGACATGTAACTAAATAAGTGCTTATTGCTTTTTCCATCATAGAAAACAAATATAGACAGGTAGATAATTCTTTAACACTTTTTGTAATTCAGTTAATTGAGTTCTCATATGTTAAACATTATTCAAATAAAATATTTTTAAATTGATCTAACCATGTAGCATAACTATAGGGCCATGCACCAATAATAATGGACAAGATGAAAATCAGATGAATGACAAAAGAAATGTTAGTTTGTGAAATGCGTAAAATTGGATTAATGATAAGAATTGCTTAAACTTCATAAGATTAAACTATTGGTAGAAGTAAAATTGGATTAATGATAAGAATTGCTTAAACTTCATAAGATTAAACTATTGGTAGAAGATCATAATAATATTGAATGATAACAACCACATGACTTGAGAAAAATGTTAATTGTTAACTATTAAGCTCAATAATTGATTCTAATGCAAACAAAATTAATTATTCAAGTTGCTTGGCTGTGTGCCATTACAATATTAATTAAATCATGTATCATGTCAATCTAATATTCAAGGGAATAATGAATTGGGAAGAAAACAAATAGTCTATTAAGTCCAATTAAATATTAAGCCCAAGTAATTTTTAGGTAAAATTAAACTATATATTATGTATTATATTAACAAAAATTTAGTTTTTTAAGTTATACTGGATCATATTATCTAATTATTTTATGTGGTTATAATCAACAACACGAGATTAGAACTCAATCCTTTTATAATACATTATTTTTGTATTAGTTATCATACTTGTAAAGGTAAAGTAAAATTAAATAATTTTCATATTATCTTTCATTAAGGGATCTTTGCTTGTTCTCTGTCATTTACTAGTGGTGTTTGTAATTATTATTTTAATTTACATAAGCTGATTACCTTTCATTAGCTCCCATCAATCAGTTCTAACATTAGAAATGTTGATGATATACTCATAGTGGCATGTATGATACCATAATAATGCAACTAGCAAGGATGGTATTTCCAGAAAATCATAATCTAAATTCATACCTTTGCAAGGTCGCCATTTTGTGGTGTTGATTACATTCACTTAGTAGCAGCCTGTAAAAGAATAAACTATGTGTATTATTCTTATGTCTTTTATGATACATGCTTCCTTACCATTTCCTTGTTATTTATTGAAGAAACTTACAGATATGATGTTCATCTCGATCTATATAAGGAACATAATTATCCTAAATTTAAACCTAAGACTTGATAATTCAATTCTCGTATGAGAGTCAGATTTAGAATTAGAAGATTCAAATGATGAAACAAATCTAAATTACTGATGTCATAAGTATGATATCAAAATTATAAAATCTTAAAATATAACTGATTGTGTTCAATAAACTTCATCGATTATTATCATTCACGACATTTATTTTCAATAGGTATGCTTTTAAGGTAATAGTCATCACTTGTCTCCTAGAGACATTGGAGGAAGGATGATATCCTAATGTTATTTGGAGATATTTTGGATTAAGTATGAAGCTAGGATGAAAAAATAAAATATGCAATTTTGCTAATTATGATGCATTTAGATGTATCTTATTTACAATCCGACCAGTAATGATTGAATTTCAAATATTATAAATAAAAATTATTTGTGCACATCATTTATTAATAATTTGACCATATATATAACTTTGATGTAATTATGATGAGGTTTACAATTTAAGATTACTAGCTATAATTAATTTTCATTACCATGCATACACTTGAGTTATCCGTATCAAGGGTTTAAGGAATTAAAGTGTGAATTGATATCTAGGTGATAATATGTTATCACCTAATTCTAAAGTTAGATGATTTACTTGAGCAATTGTATGGTGCACCCATTTTCTCCAAAGTTGATTTGAAAACTGGTTACCATTAAATTGAAATGAGGCTTATAGATAAATGGAATATAACATTTAAATTGAAAACTAGCTAACGCACCTAGTACTTTTATGTGATTTATGCATCAAATGATCATAGAACACCATCTGAAGTAAGTGTTATCATACCTAATTATATCTATAACATCCATAGTTCATGAATTCTAAGGTTAATATATAATCTTATTTTAAAAATCATGCCTTACATATTGTCTTGTTATTTACAACTCTTAATTGTAAAATAGTTATTGCCAAAAATTAGTACAATGGAATGAAAATGAAAGGTCGAGAGTGTGTCAATAATTCAACCAACATTAGAAATGGCCAATTAATGATAATATCGGGATAACTTGCATAAAAGTAGCCCCAATATAAAAAAATCTACTTCCAAAAATGATGCTTCAAATATAGTGATGGCTTGTGTTAGCTTGTTCCTACATAGAAGTCTAAGTAAATATCGAAATGTTACTTCTTAAAATTCTTGATCAATTCTTTGACCAAGGGATAATATTTTATAAATTCCAAAGTAATCCAACTGCCTTTTAATTGATATATCACTAGAGCTGAATTACCAAACATCCACATATGAGTTCTCTCTTACTAAGCATTGCTCATAAATCCATGATACATGCTGCATATTTGCTATGTTGATAGTTGAGATTAAATCCAACCATATCGTAAATGGATAATGTTACCCCTCTAGAGATTTAAGAACTAGCCTAATATTATGTCTAAGTATATTAAAGGTTTTATGGAAATACATTTGACTCAACTATATCTAAGATTTTATGTTGACGTTAAACCCAATTAATTGAGCTAAAAATTAATCCATATAGAAATATAGAGTGACGTAGTCAAGGTCTAATGGCATGATTAACTTTTTTAGGGATTAATAAAGTGGTGTTTTGAGAAAGAAAAATATCGATTAGCCACGTTAATGTTGTCCACTCTACTATAACAAAATAGCCTTTACTCAAAACTTTAAATGGCTTTTGTTCATAGTTCTAAAATCGTGGACTATAACAGTGTGCATGAAAGTCAGTTAAAAATAGTTCGCAATTTTTGAACTGTGAATAAAAGTGATAATAGTTTATAGTTCATTAAAATATTTACTCAGTTCTTAAACTATAAATAAAAAAGAAAATAGTCCACAATTCATTAAAACTTTTTTCATAGTTTCGTGACTGTGAATAAAAGTCTTTTTAGTTCATAGTTCATTAAAAGTTTTATTCACATTTCTAAAACTATAAATAAAACAAGTCTTAGTTCACAGTTATTTTTGATTTTGTTCACTATTATATAATTGTGAACTATTGTTTAATTGAAAAATTATTTTTAATTAAAAATTATTTATTATTATTATTTTAATAACCTTTATCCACAATTCTTACAAAATTGTTGATAAAGAGTAATTATTTAATAAAAAATTTAAATTATTTTATGAATCTTTATCCACAGTTTTGTTAGATCTGTGGATAAAGTATAATTAACTTTTATTTATTTGTTCTAAAAATAATCAAAACTATATAAATATCAAATTTTGAATTGATAAATATCTAAAAATTTGAATTATTATTTAATTTTTCATTTTTAACATTTAATAATTTGAATTTGAATCATTATTTAATTTCTAATAATCATAATTTGTAATTATTATTTAAATTTTAAATAATTTAAAATTTTAATTATTATTTGATCACCCTTTTTTTCAAAATCAAAACTTTTTGCCTATGAATTCATATTTTTCTCTTTGCCCAAAATCAAAATTTGAAAATATCAAAAAAATGTTGCATGCAATAAAGAAAATAAACCATCACAAGTTTTTTCAAACGACACTTTTTATTAATACCATCTAATATAATAATTCTTCTTCGTATAATACATTTTATCAATAGACATTAACACACTTCAATGTAACATCTCAAACTTCTTTAAAAAAAAAAAAAATTATATGACAATGAATATCATGACAATTATTTCAATACTACTACCACACTTCAATACAATCTAATGCACCAGCACCACTTTTTTCATGACAACACTCTCTATAGAAATCTAACATACCTCAATATAATTTAATACCACCATCACTTCATCCATTCACAACATATTTTAATCTAATTTAGCACACATTCATAATCATTTCTTCCATCATAATACATTTCAACATAATACATATTTAATACCATTTTGAAACTATAATGAATCATAATTTTCATCCCTAGAAATATCCAACTATGTATGAAACATATGGAGGCAAATTAATTTACAAACTAACACTACTTTTACAATACAAGTTGAAAGGCATGCACATACAATTCCTAACAAGTATATAATGTATTCCAAAATTTGAAAAATAAGTCCTACACTTTTATGTGAAACCTAACATAATACTTCATATGTATTGTCTAAACTCTTGTTTGACATCATCAAGCTCAGACTGACTGCAGGTATCAATATCTATTAGTTGTGCATATGGAAAATATAAAAGTTAGAACAACTGTAATTACAATACTATACACAACATTTTACACAAATAATTTTTTAAAAACTTACTTTTTTTTAGTATAGTGCGTTATTGTTATGTTTGTTAATGATATCCCTCATGTACTTCATCGCATAGTATCCACACTGATAGTTAGAAGGTTAACATGGACACTACATTAGTATAATTTAGATGTTATATTTTCGACTAAAAATAATAAAACTTGATATCACATATGATCCGTAACATACATACCTTAGCAATAATACCTTGGCAATTCCATCAGCGAATGGACGACATGTCTATTATGAAGAACATTCTAAAAGAGCTAAAAAAAGAATAAGAAGATTACTAATCATGAAACTCTAATTACATATACTTAAGCAAGTATAAAGCAATTAAGCTCACATGGACGTGAGCATGTCTAACTTAGCGCGAGAACCATGCCCTAGAGGATCAAAAACCATGTATGTGGATGCCCATGGCTTAACAATCACCAACATCTAATGATGCCTAAGTTCTTAAGCAAACTAAATTATTGATTATTTAACTAGTGCAATTGAAAAATTAAGTTCATGCTTACATGATGTTACACGTTTGTCACATGGTTGCGTTAATCTACTTACAATATGAAGGGTTGATCTTTCATCTTTATATCGCTTATAACTAATACCATCGACGGATCAACAAACACAATATTTTGATTGAAGCCAAGTGCAACTAAATCTTTGTGAAGTTTACTGAAAATATAAAAAACACAGAAATGTGAATATGAAATAATTATAAGATCAATAAACTAATGAAAAAAAATATGTATACAATGTAAGCTTGAATGATGGTATCACTTATGTCTTTCATTTGAAAAAATTGTATTATATCTTCTTGCATCACATATATGGAGCCCTCATTAGCGAATATCTCCTTTTTCAAAGAAATTGTGATGACTTCATCATGATCCATTACCTTTGTGACATGCTCATGCAATACCTTCAGTGATAGTGGTAACCTAATATAAGATAATTGTTGCAATGATGGTTGTTTCATCGATGTTGATGCTCGTTTAACTTGTAACTTTTGCATCTTTGCTTTATTTATTGACTAGAAATAAAATAGTTAAGAAGTCATGTCTAGTGAATGAACTAAAAAAAAGTTCAAATTTTAACATAAAAAATGCCTCATAGTCACGCGTGATGACCCAATCTCATGACCAAGCAACATGTGTTCCAATCACTTCAAACACAATAAAATTTTTTGCTTCAAGTAGGCAAATGAGCATCATCGCGAAAGCTACATCCACTCTTACCCTAACATCTCCATCAAGCAAAAGACGCCTATGGATAGTTTGATTCATGGTAGTATATGAGCCACGATGTTGTTTAAGAATCAATACACAAATCGCATGGTACATACTACAATGAATAGTCAAAGCATAATTTAATGTCTTAAAACTATTAATCTTTTCGTTAATAGAAATATAGCATGTGACATACCTTACTACTAGAAGATGTAACCTTCAATGGACTAACTAGTGTTTTCATTAACATCTATTCTAGCCACGTTATTGTTAACTTTGCTTGAATGAAATGGCATTTGAATAATGTTTGGTTAGGTAGTAACTCTGTCTCCCACAATGTCATCTAAAACTTCTTTATGTTGCAAGAACCACCTCATCATGTTCATAAAATGTTGTTTATCAAATGGTGCTTTATTTACTAGTATAATATTGTTTTCATCCTCCCAAAATACGCAGTGATAGTAACCCCAGATCCTTGACCTTTGACATGACTAGGATGCTTAGGTATGCCTAAAGCTTTTATGAGCACATCATTCACATGTACGGGCTTAAGTGTACCTTGACTAGCCTATGTCATCAACTTATCCTACAAAGTCAGATTGTAATTGTTACATAAATGTGGCCTTTGTTTAAGTACAAATCAAATGGATGTAAAGACTCATGAAATACTTACAATCCTTTCAGCACACTCTTTGGTCACTTCATTTGTGCATCATCTTAGTTTGTTACATCATGTTGCTTTCTATAATGTTGCACGATCAATTTCTTCCTCAGTACCTAAAGACTTCTTCTACAAGTAATCATACAAAGTCATTTAATGTAGTTAATTAAAATAAACAAAATGGATCCATAACTTGGTCAAAAATTTTTACAAAAAAACTAAAACATAAGTGACTTACAAGTTCGATCTCATAAATTCTTTTCGAGAAAGATGATGATCATATATATTTTTTTTCCTTTTCTCTATTACAACAATTCTCTTTTGCTATAATATAAACAAATATCAAGATTTACTAAAAGTTTCACAAATAAACATCTCTATTTGGTTAATATAATACTTAAAACTCCTCTGAAATGTGAGAGTTCACAATTGCATTTCATAAATCTAAATCAGTGAAACTCCCATATTTTGCTAGTGGAAGCCTTAAGTATTCCAGGTCATCCATAAAAGGCAAGATGTATTTCCTCATAAGAATGGTTTTGAAGCTGCTCCATTTCTGTGAAACAGATTAGTGTACATACTTCTTCAAAGTTACATCAATGTCATATGTCCCCTAGAAAACACAATTACATAAATTAATCAAAACAAATCATGAGCATACAATTTAATTTTAAATGTAAGCACTCGCATATTCTATATCACATACTAAAGTTGTTTCCCAAATCTTATTCTTTAACTCATCTAGGATAACATGCCAATTGTTAAGCATAATAGCACTACATGACATATAATAACACCAATATAAATGTTCATCATTGCACCATGCTTTTCGATAGGCTGTCATTTTTCATCAAATTGGATTAATATCTTTTGTCTTATTGCTCTAGATGTAATGACATCAAGCATAGTGGTAATGCCTCATTTTTTGCATTTTCATGAGGCATCAGCACGCTGATCTGATGGATCCATTAAATCTGCAAATTAAATACTAATAAATTAACATTACATATTCATAACACATAAAAGGTTAAGAAAATCATTAATCATGCACAATAAAATAGCTCATAATGTAAACAACTCCTTTTAATAAGAATCATAGACTTCTACACCAACTTCCTATAGAAGCTTCAAATCATCAATCAATGGGGCCAGATATACATCAATATCATTACCTGGTTGGTAAGGTCTTAAGATAAGCAAGAATAACATCATGAATTTTCGTTTCATATGCAACCATGGGGGTAGATTATATGTTACCATTACCACTGGCCAACAATAATATGTAGTGCTAAGAGAACTATATGGATTTACTCTGTCAGCAAAAATAGCCAATCGAAGATTTTTGTGTTCTAATGCAAAACTTGGCCGCTTAAAGTCTACTATCTTCAAAGTAGGTGAATCAGCATGATGTCTTAGTTTCCTATCTACTTCTATTTTGTTAGCATGCCAAGTTAAATCTTGTGCAATTTATGGTGATTGAGACATTCATTTAAATTATGGAATAGGAGGAAAGTACGACAATACTTCGGCGAGAATCACTTTCATTCACTTTTTTGCCTTACTATTTTCTTTCCATCTGCCAATCCACAAGTAGGACAAGGAGATAAATCCTTATACTCATTGCTATTAAGCATATAATCATTCAGGCAAGCATGTATTTTCTCGTAATCTAAACCAAATGCTTTCATAGATTTTTTTTTGCTTCATACATCAATAAAGGAATTTCATTTCTAATAGGAAACATATTAGACAAACAACTTAACAAATCAGAAAAGCTCTTGTCTGACCACCTATACTTTCCTTCTATATTATATAATCTCATCAACATAGACAACTTAGCATATTTCGTATTACGTGGATATAAACGTTTTTTTACATCATCTAGTACGTTCTAAAATAATTTGGGATCATCTTGATAATATTCAAATGCATCGTTAACCATGTCTATTGTATTGCCAATATGACCATGCTTGTAAGTTTCATCAAGCATCGGTTTCTTACTTGTGCGAGATCTAATAGAACACTCTTCTCCATGCTAAATCCATCTTTTATACCTGTGATCAATCCCATTACTAAACAAATGATACTTTACTTCTTTAAGACTTAATAATGTCAAATGAAAACATGAGTGACAAGGACATCTAATGAGTGTAAGATCTTTATAATAAGAAATGAAAAAAGCAAGAAACTCATCCATGCCATAAGAAAACTTCTCAGAGAATATATTCAACTGCTTGTAAGATTTACTCATATTCTATCTAACGAGGAAAGAAGGAAGTGCATCCATAACAAAATAGTTTTGACCCAATAAATGGTGTCAATATCCATAAATATGTTGTATTTATTAAATTTCAAGATGTAATTTCAGTTTCTTTTCTGCTAGTTTCTAATTATGCCTTGATTATAAAAAGTGCTAAGAAGAAGAGGAACATATACTAGTAAACTTTCTTATGTGCACTGGTTATGTATTATATACCTAGTAAAAGGAGGAAAAAGAGAAATGTATCTACAAAAAAATAGTTCTGACCAAACGAATGCTATTAATATCCATAAATATGCTGCATTTATTGAATTTCAGGATCTAATTTCAGTTTCCTTTCTAGTGGTTTCTAATTACCTCTTAATCATAAAAAGTGCTAGAAAAAGAAAGGAACATATACTAATAAACTTTCTTATGTCTAGTGGTTATGTATTATATACCTAGTAAAATGACAAAAAAAGGAAGTATATCCATAAAAAAAAATAATTCTAACCAACACATGGTGTCAATATCCATAAATATGCTACATTTATTGAATTTTAAGATCTAATTTTAGTTTCTTTTTTGCTAGTTTCTAATTACCCTGTAATCATAAAAATTGCCAAGAAAAAAATGGAACATATACGAGTGAACTTTCTTATGTTTATACCCAATAAAAGTAGAAAGGAAGGAAGTCCATCCATAAAAGATAGTTCTGACCTAACAAATGGTGTTCATATCCGTAAATATTCTTCATTTATTGAATTTTGAGATCCAAATTATGTTTCCTTTTTGCTTTGTTTCTTTTCAACTCTGTTTCTTTTATGCTAGTTTCCAATTACCTATTAATCGTAGAAAGGTTCAACAAAAAAAGGAAAATATACCACGCATCAAGCACGTAACAGTCATCTTTTACAATTTTGGTTATAAAGAGTTACACCAATCTCTTTGTCTACCTAATTATAATAAGAGAATTATCTTGATTTTCCAAGCTCCTTCACATACATTATGTAAACTCAATAATAATCTAAATACACAATAGTATCATTTTTACAGTCCATACTAGAAAGAGCCTTATTACCCTGACCATATCAATTATCAAGAAGAAAAAAGTAAAACTTTTCTCTTGCATTAATGATGGCAACAATTATATTTTAATACCTTCAATAAAAAACCAGATGTTTATGCTACTTATGGTAAAAGAGACATAAAATAACCTTGCAACTAAACATTATAAAATTATTAAAAGCAATGATTGATAAATTTAACCTAGATGCATGATAAATACTAGTCCAATAATTCTTTGATATGCCTAGAGAAGTTGGGATCTTCAAACTGCAATAGAATAAAGTAATATTTAAGCCACAACCCCTCAATTATGTGGTCCATATACTCTAACACATAAATTTTGATACATATGTAAGTATCGATATTGCCAAATATGGATAGTCATATATGTTATTTACGCCACAACCCCTCAATTATTACCTATTTTAATTAGGAGACTTTAATACAAAGTTATCATAGTGAACATGGCTATAAAATGAAAGTTATTACTCACATAATTTCATTAATTTTCATGTTAATAGCAGCGTCCTTTATGATCAATATAAATTAAAGTTTCTCCCCTAATTTGTCTCTTCTCATGAAGCTAATTTATAATGGTCCATTGCTCATTAAAAGAGGCCTGTTTTTAGCCCGAACTACTTTAGGCTCACCTTAAGCAATACAAATTTTAATCTAACAATCACATCGTATTTGTTCAATTACAAAATATTTGTATTTATAGTATTCATTATCTTCCTAAAGTTCGATTTAGGCTTAGCATTAGATAGGGTCACTTAATTCTTAAACAGTGATAATGTGGATGTAAATGTGACCACCTAATTGTTTGTTATGTCAAGTTAATTTTAATTATAGTAAGTTAATTTTAACTATAGTAAGTTTCCATTAAATCTAGACGTTATATCCTTGGTATATAATATATGAAAGCTTATAAAACTAACCCAAAAGGGACTAACTCAAAACACACAAAGAAAAAAAATGAAGCCTTCCAAAGATTATCTCTTGCTTTCATGATTGATCATTAAATAAAAATTAAAATAATGAGTTTGAAGGTCGGTTATATTGAATCAATCACATCTGGCAACAATATGGCTAGATTTTTATCCAAAATTAGTTATTTTTAATATCTCATGTCCCACCCATAGAACAACATTGTATGAAGGCATTAACTACGAGACGTAATTGCCCATACTGTGCTTTACTAAGGTCCTGCACAATTTGTTAAATATGATTGTCTTTGAAATCCACATAGTGTTGTGAGTAACACATGCTAAGTAGTGAGAATAATAAAATTTAATATAATTATGGCTTGTATCAAGGGTCACTTTATAATAATTGGACTAAACCAATTGTTAGTTGAATTTACCAGCAATGTAATTTCATTAAGGAACTCATATGTGGTTGAATTAATAGTATATTAGGCTCCTAATCTACACATTGGTAGATCATTATAAATTGTTGTTTCTTAAGAAGATTTGAAATATATTGTGCATTATCGAAATAATTAATATCAATACTTCAACTATTTTTTTAGGCATGGCAGTTGGGTCGTGAGCCTACTGCAATAGAGCTTCTTCAACAGACTCATATTAAGAAATCTAATCTTGACGAGTTCGTAGATGAGTAATCCAAAAAATAAATTTAATTATATATTTTTTTATTTCATTATTCCATCCAGCTAATAGGTTAACAAAGTGCTTTATTTATTATAGGAACGGTTTGAAGAGTTGGTTGCCACAGCTTTTCAGCCATAAGAGGGATCTTTAGATACGTTTGTGGTAGACTATCGTAAGCTTTACTATGAGGCAGTAGGTGGAGAGAAAATGTGTTCAGTGTATGGGCTTAGGAGCCAAGCTCTATCATGGTATTTAGGTGGTAGCTCTAGCAGTGGATACCCTGTGATGACGTAGCTATGCAGGATATACACTTTCAGATGAAGGCTATGGAAGAGCGCATAGAGCTGGAGTGTAAGTCTATGGAAGAGCATATGGAGGATGAGCGTATGGAGAAGGAGCGTAAGGAGAAAGAGTGTAAGGAGAGGGAGCATGATTGCATATGCTTCGAGACCAAATTGCAAGAGCATTTATAGAGACAAGTTGATATGAATGAGCACATCCATAGAATAAAGATTCTCCTTCTAGGAAGCAGGCCCCTAACACCGCCTAATAATTAGATGTAATTTCTTGTATGAATATTATATTTCATAAGAACATAATATATAATCTTGTATTTATTATGTTTTATGAATTTTAGTTTATTTTATTTTTGTTTAGTTATATTTAAATTATTTTTTATTAAAATTAATTATATTAATGACTGATCCATTAGCCATTAATCAATTTATAGTGAAGCCTCTAAGTTTAGCGACAGATTCTTATTAGTCGCTAAAATAGCGACAGATTCTTATCATCATTAAAATAGTAAAAGATATTATTCTGTCACCAAACTAGCAACAAATAAGAATCACTTGCTAAAGTAGCGATGGATATTATTCGGTCGCTATCTTCAGTGACAGACGTAAATCAGTCACTAATATAACGACCAATAAGTATCCATCACTACCTTAGTGATAAATAAGAATTTGTTGTTATTTGGTGATAGACTGGTATCAGTCGCTAAAATAGTGACAGACGTGTATCTGTCGCTAAACTAGCATTAATACGTGTCACTTGTTTAACTTCAGATCTTTATTGGTCTCTAATCTATAGCTAATTAGTAACAGATACAAAATTCAATCATTAGTTTTTCTCGCAACAACAATTTTAACTACTAATTTTATCTGTCATTAATCTGCCACTAAAAAATTTACGACAAATTGTGTCAATTTAATGACGGTTTATTGATCACTAAATCTAGTTTTTTTTTTTTTATGGTTTAAGGTATCTATATCATTTCACTCTTGATTAATGGTGAAACGATGTAAAGTAAATTGACTTTAAAGAAGAGATATGACACCATAATTGTAGACTATTAGAGACTAATTAATTAACTAGGACAAAAAAGCTATAATTCACTTGTAGAATTGAAAGTCAACTAGTCCAATATGATGAAGCCAACATTGGATTTGTTATGCCTTAAGTAATAATAATTCCTTTAGATTCTAAGGCCATCATTCATAATAATAGAAATTAACCTATTAGATAACTTTGTTCCTAACACATTATCGAGATAAATGATAGA
This sequence comes from Moringa oleifera, assembly GCA_021397835.1. Lineage (NCBI taxonomy): Eukaryota > Viridiplantae > Streptophyta > Magnoliopsida > Brassicales > Moringaceae > Moringa > Moringa oleifera. The sequence goes on along the minus strand of JAJFZO010000446.1, from coordinate 1,456,244 downwards.
TCAATAATATGACTAAACCAAATACCTAGTTAGTTTTTACCAATCAAACTTGGACGCTTATCTTAGTCATATTTTTTCTATTATTATCATATAACCTATTTTGTTGCTTTCATTTGGTAGAAAAAAATCCATAGAACATGTAAATAAATAAGTGCTTGTTTTTTTCTTCCATGTAGAAAACAAATATAGATAGGTAGAGAATTTTTTGACACTTTTTGTAATTCAGTTAATTGAGTTCTCATACATTAAACATTATTCAAATAAAATATTTTTAGATTGATCTAGCCATCTAGCATAACTATAGGGCCATGCATCAATAATAATGGACAAAATGAACATCGGATGAATGACGTAGGAAATGTTAGTTTATGAAATGCGCAAAATCGGATTAATGATAAGAATTGCTTAAACTTCATAAAATTTAACTATTGGTAGAAGATCATAATAATATTGAATGTTAACAACCATCTGACTTGAGATGAATCTTAATTATTAACTATTAAGCTCAATGATTGATTCTAATGCAAACAAAGCTATTTATTCAACTTGCTTGGATGTCTGCCATTAAATATTAATTAAATCATGTATCATGAAAATCTAATATTGAAGGCAATAATGAAACCTTTGAGAAGAAAACAAACAGTTTATTAGGTCCAATTAAACATTAAGCCCAAGTAATTTTTAGGTGAAATTAAACTATACATTGTGTATTATGTTGACAAAAATTTAGTTTTTTTAATTATGTTGGATCATATTGTCTAATTATTTTATGTGTTTATAATCAATAACACGAGATTAGAACTCAATCCTTTTGTAATATACTATTTTTGTATTAGTTATGGTACTTGTAAAGGTAAAGTAAAATTAAATATTTTTCAAATTATCTTTCATTAAGGCTCTTTCCTTGTTCTCTATCATTTAGTAGTGGTGTCTATAATTATTATTTTAATTTACATAAGCTGATTGCCTTTCATTAGCTATCACCAATCAATTCTAACATTAGAAATATTAGTGAATGATTACAACAAATCATGCAACTAATAAGGATTGTATTGGCTAGAAAATCATAGTTTAAATTAACACCTTTGCAAAGCCATTTCGTGGTGTTGATTATATTTGCCTACTAGTACTAAAGAATAAACTATGTTGGTTATTATTATATCTTCTGTGGTACATGTTTCCTTATCATTTCCTTGTTATTTGCTGAAGAAATTTACAAATATGATGTTCATCTCAATCTAGATCAAGGACATAATTATCCTAAATTTAAGTCCAAGACTTAATACATCAACTCTTATATGAGAGCAGATTCACGATTAGAAGATTCAAAGGAAGAAATGAGCCTAAATTATTAACATAACAAGTATGATGTTAAATTTATAAATCCCTAACACATAACTCATTGTGTTTAATAAACTTCATTGATTATTGTCATTCACGACATTTAGTGTAAGTATATATGCTTTTAAGATAAATTTGCTCAACAAGCTTTGCTTTTAAGGGGGTTATGGTCTTTTTTATGCAATTATGAATATTAATTTGTGAAATAGAGTGATACCAATGGCTTGACCAAATATTTAGAGTTTAATAGATATAATTTCAGTTTACTAAGCTAAACTTAAACGGAAAGCTTAATATATAATTATGCTTAACTTTGATTAAGACTTCACAGCGAAGTTGGTAAGCTTTAAGCATGGGGCTTCAGTTGAAAACATTGGAATAGATTCCATGGGCTATTTGCCCAAGGTATAAGGAGGTTAAATGCATGGGGTGAAAGTAAAGCATGGAGCCAAGAACCCCATAGAAAGATATCTCAATCACGTGGAGAATTGGGCCCTAATTCTCTCATTTGATATTCCAATGCCTCTAAACCTCTAGTGGCATTGGAGAGAGAATGATATCTTAATCTTATCTGGTGATATTTTGGATTAAGCATCAAGTTAGGATGAAAAAATAAGATGTGCAATTATGCTGACTATGATGCGTTTAGATGTATCCTATTTGCAATCCGGCCTACACATGATTTAATTCCAATATTTTATATAGAAATTATTCATGCACATCATTTATTAACAATTTGGCCATATAAATAACTTTTCATTACCATGCATGCATTTGAATTATCTGTATCAAGGGTTTAAAGAATTAGAGTGTGAGCTAATGTCTAGGTGGTTATATCCTTTCATCTAATTTTAAAGTTGATTAATTTACTTGATCAATTGTGTGGTGCATCCATTTTCTCTAAAGTTGATTTGAGAAGTGGTTACCATCAAATTAAAATGAGGCTTATAAATGAATGAAAGATAGCATTTAAAACTAAGGATGGTTTATATGAATAGTTGGTTATGCCATTTGGACTAGCTAATGCCTCTAGTACTTTTATGTTATTTATGCATCACAAGATCATAGAACACCGTCTGAATTATGTGTAATCATACTCAATTATATTTCATAACATCCATAGATCATGAATTTTAAGGTTAATATAAAATCTTATCTTAAAAATCATGCCCTACATATGGTCTAGTTATTTACAGCTCCCAATTGTTAAATGAAAATGAGAGGCTGCGAGTGTTGATAATTCAACTAGCATTAAAAATTGTTAATTAATGATAATATTAGGATACTGGCATAAAAGTAGCCTTAATATAAAAAAGAAATCTACTTTTAAAAAGTTATGCTCAAACATAATTATGACTTATGTTAACGTGTTCCTAACTTAATATTTTATGTAGATGTCTAGGTAAATAACAAAAAAGTTATTTCTTTAAAATTCTTAATCATTTCTTTTACCAAGGAATAGTATTTTACTAATTCCTATAGTCATCCAACTGCCTTTCAATTGATATATCACTAGAGCTGATCAATTACAAACATCATCATATGAGTTACTCTCTTGCTGATAGTTGCTCATAAACCTATGATACATGCTTCATATTCTACTATATTGATAGTTGAGGTAAAATCCAATTGTGTCATAAAATGGACAATATTACCCCTGTGGATATTTGAGAACTGGCCAATGCTATGTCCAAGCATACTAGAGGCTTTTTCAAAATACATTTGACTTAATTGTGTCTATGATTTTATATTAATGTTAAGCCTAGTTACTTAAGCTAAAAATTAATCCACAAAGACATATAGAGTGATTTACTCAGGGTTCAATGGAATGATCATCTATTTTGGGGATTCGTAAAGTGTTGTTTCGATAAAGAAAAATATAGATTAGCCACATTAATGTTGCCCACTCTATTTTCATTATTTTTCCCATTTAAAAATCTTGATATTTGAAAGGACATAAATGTGAAATAATTAAGACTCTCAACAATACATTGGGTTACTTAATTATATTTCAATTATACAATTAATCACATTGATGACCGAAGCTTGATATGATGATTGCTAAATAAAAAAGGGAAAAGCATAACGTAAGGAGATTGGATTCAACCAAATCCTGAGTTGGGTCCTTAATTTAAACAAATAATTAAACATAAGAACAAATTGGGCCGAAGATATAATTACGTGGTTATAGAAGTTAACGAATTATTCCAACATGATTAGTGCACTCAACCTAGTTATAGTTTATATTTGGGGACCTTATATATGACGTGTGAACACTAAGCTTATGATCCTTAAATGGTCTTAAATCTTCGAATAAATCATGTAATAACCAATCATGTGAGAACTAATAATAATTTGTTCTTCTATTAATATATGATTTATCATAATGTTATGCATTTATCTTTGCCAAATATGGTAAAGTAAAGAAAAAAATAAATGCATTACAAATTTATAATTCTAAAGTTGTGAATTGAATTTTAAAAATTAAACAAATCGAAAGAATTGATGTAATCAAATTTCATCAACATATGTACACTATTTTGATAGTAATATTTAACTAATTATTGTTAATATATAGGAAATAACAAATGATTGGTTATATCATTTGTTACCATCCAAATGTAATAGATGGTAACCAATGGACTTCTTGAGTAAGAATGATATTTTTGTAGAAGTAATTATGCATGTGTTGGTGTAATTATGTTAAAGAAAGAAAGAAAGTATGGTTGTAGGATCAAGCCATATAAATTGCTTAAAATATAGGAATTAAATTACTCAATAAAAATATTTAACTACATAACGATATGTACGAATATTAATTATATAAAATTGTTAGGTCTATTAAACTCTCATTTGTCTAATACCATGAGAAATATAATGATATGTAGTAATTAAATCTTAGACTCAACTAATTATTAATATATAACTAGTATATGAATATTTTGCATTTAAACAGTAGCTCAAATTAAATGGTTAGTTGTACAAAAGTAATAGAGTAAATAATCTAAAGACTTAAATCCACATGGCTATTCCCAGATTTTTTTCTTTTTTAAAGTTTTGGCACAAACAAGGATGTGAACCGATTATAACATTTGATTATACTATTTATGGGTATTTCAAGCCAAATGCTTGAAACACATTTCATCCATGGAATGCAATTTGAGGATATCAAATCGATAGAAATTAAAACACCTGTCTACTGAGTGAGCAAAGATGCATTTGAAATTAGATTAACATGTAGAGTAATTATAGGGTTTAATAAGCAAAATATTAAATGATATTCATGAAATAATAATAGAATAATTAAGCTTATTGAATATGAAGGATGCATATTCTATTAGCTATACGTTTATGGAGTCACAATAGGGAATAATGATGATTAATATAACATATATTTTTTACATTTAGTAAATGATATCCGTTAGCTAGTGGTGGTTTCGAAATATGGCTTTGTTTGCTATTAGTAACTGATTTAAAATGTTGAAAAGTATTTTTCTACTTTGTCAACATGTTTGCAATGTTAAATATTGTAGATCATGTTCGATTGAAACCTTATGATCTATAATTCACTTGTATTTGTAATCCAGATTTACGTTCCATTGACTAAATAATAAATGAGTGAATTATTCAGGGTTATCCTTGCTTTATCCACCAACTTGATGGTTTATATTTGGGGATGCGGCATGAATCCGATAAGGTATATGTTATACAACACAACTCAGAAATCTTTAGGTTTAATACTATTGCCAAACTAATTATTTATCTAGGCAGATGGTGAAATGAACAACATTATGTTTTTCATATTAATGCAATAATTAATACAAGTTTCTTGCTGTGATTTTTTTCTCAACCCTAGAATAATAGGGTCTTATGGTTTAAGGTTTAACAAAAATCTCAAAAGTTTATTAAATAAAGGACCAGGAAATAACCAGTAATGACCTAGCCAGAGAAATAATCCATAGAGATGGAGAAAACATATAAGTAATTACCTATTACTCATGATTAACTATCAGCAACAATGGCTTGGAGGACTTATTGCATGTATGTTGCAATAATAAAATTTATCACTCTAATTTTTTTAGGGTATCTTTCAATGTATATTTTAAAAATCTAAACTATTTTATTTTATAACAAGTTACTAGCCAATTATATATATGCGAACCAATGCATCGCTTAATATGGTTTTCATAATCTAAATTAAACTACACCTGTTTACTACTTTAGTCCTTTTGTTAATTTTTTAAAATGTATGATGGGACCCTAAATCCTAATTAATAATTGATTTCTCCTTCTTTTTGAATTGTTAATTCTTTACTCCAATTAATTAACATGTAAGATTAATGGCTTAACTTGACTTAGATTATAAAAACTCTTTTGGTTTACTTGTTTGATCTAAGAATGTTCATGTTTGTTGGATTATATTACCTAGGATTTTGTTTCTTAGCTAACTAAAAAAGTGCATACAGCAAATGTTGGCGTCTCTGTTTAATCTTCCACCATTGAACTAAATTTGAACTACCATTCACCCAAGTCAGTGTGAATCTTATATCAACCATATATAAGTTTTGCATAAATTTAGAATACCTAGATAATTAGGTGTCTAGAATTATATAAAAAATCATCCATCTTGAGGCTGATCCAATCTTAATTTCTATTGATTTGATCAGTGATGGAGATGATGACTCACTATCTTAGGTTAGAATTTTAATATTTTTGTGTGCTCTTCTTTAATATTAACCTTATATAAACTCAAATCTTATATAACTAATGAACAAATTCAATATTCCAAAATTAATAACTAGGGTATCTAATACCAAGCATTAAATATTTTGTTAATAAAATTATCTTCCCTTTTACATTTGTCAACTCTTTAAGAAATATTAAGAAACTGTGTTATACTTATCATTTTGGATCAGTTTATTTTACATTGAAATTCCTAATACCTTTGCTATAGTGTCAAGCACGGCTAGAGTATAAGCAAAATATCAACCTAATATGACCTTTTTACTTAAATGTTTTGATTAAGAACCTAAATATTTTCTTAATCACCCTAAATTGACTCAAGATCAAGATATAAATTTGTTTAGAGGAATGATAATGTGTGCGCATTATCGTCCATCCAACACAATTTACTTGGGTGAAAGAGCCATTAATATGTATGGCTCATCGTTAGGAATTATACCATGATATAATCGTATAATGATATAAAGTTTTTTAGATAAACAATCAATTTAGGCTTGATGGAAAATTAGAACCTCACATTCTTATAATTGATTGGGCTAATAGCCAAGTTGACCTAACATAAAATCATTATAGGATCAATTCCACTTTTTATGTCACAACAAGTACCTTCGACCTGATGGCTAATAGTAAACAAACTAATATTAATTTGATGTTAATAGGTCTACAGTTAACATTACAATTCTCATGAATTGATACTCACGCTAACATATAAAAAATGGCAAGACAAATTATGAAAGCAAGTTAGTGAATTCATATTAACTTGGATCATTATAGTGTAAGTCATGTATTATATTAAGCCAAAAACATTTGTAAATTTAATTTATCAATAATATGTTTTTAAATTTAAAAATCAAAGACATTTAAATTTGAAATTTTAAATTTAAATTATAAAAATTTTAAATAATTTTGATATTGAAAATATTTTTTAGTTGAATTCCATCCATCAGACTAGCACATGCTTTATTTAACATCTTATGCCAGATTAATATACATTTGGTGTAAGTGGTTTTCTAGACCATTAAGTTGATACAATAATGCATATTTCAAGATAATAATTAGTTTAATTTCTTGGGATAGTAATTACAACATTATAACTATTTATCATCTTTTTAAGTAGTATTTCCTAAACTCTGCATGCAACAGACAAACTAATTTGAATTTAATGGCTGGTTGGAGAGGGCTACTATCAATGACATGGACATTGCAATCCATGCTCACCTTAATGGCTGGAAATTCAACTACATCAATGATGTTGAGGCATAAATTCACAATATTCTAATTCAATCTTGCTGAATGTACTGAATTTTGTAGTTAATTCTTAGGTGGTTAACCATGACCTCTCTTTGCATTTAATGCTAGTGTGAATCACCAAAATCTTGTGAAACTTATAGTAAACAGCAGCACAGGTGGCCTTCTTAGACCCATGCAGTTATTTCGTCTCTGTTTGCATTATTACTTGAGATTCTAATACCGTTAACTATTTTTGTCTATTTGCAAATTAGTATGGAATAAATTCAATTTGATATTTTTGTCCTACCTTTTTACTCTTTCACACTTTTTTGCATAATTCTACCCATGACAATGTTCATTCTAGATGCTGAGCTCCCTGCTTGGGTTGTCTATTACATCCTTGCAACCACGTCATTCCTTAATGTCCTCCCTACGTTGAAATCCTTCTCCTAAATGGTCCCATAGCTTATCTTTGAGAACACTATGTTTGTTGCCAAGTTCAATGCCATGGTCTTTGGCCTTTTCTAGCTTGGAAATGCGTGTGAGTTGGATGTCATTAAGAAATCTGGTAGGTCATCTAAGGGAGATCTTATTTCCTTGATTGAGAAAGAGTCAAAGCATCAGAGAGGTGTCTCGGTACCTAAGCTTAGCGAAATGAAGGTGGAAATTGAGCAATAAGAGGCTAAAGCTTCTTTAAAAAAGAAGAGGCATAACAAAATATATATGAAGGAGCTCTTTCTAGCTTTTCTCCGATCCTTATGGCCTTGTCTAGGAGTCTTTTATTTGCTCGAGGAATCCATTTTCACTTCTTATTATTTCAGGGTATATCGGCTCTGCTAGTTGGTCTAGACTTGATTAGTGAGTAGGTTCAGTGGTCAGCATATAGTAGAGTTTGTAAGGAAGATGTGGATACTGTAGACACAAGTTACATGGGTGGAAACCTGATATGGATATATATCAATTAATCCATGAGAGGTCATAAAAGGGCTATGAATACTTTGTTTGTTGCTTATCCTAGAAACTCTTCATCTTGAAAGTAGAATTTTCTACCTGATGTAGGAAGAAAATTATCTTGTATGGACATACTAATGGCTTCATTTTAGAGAGAAGGATAGACAAATTAGGAAAATGGTGATGCTCTTTAGCCTATGTTAATGGTTCTTTCATTTCCTCCTAGACAAAAATAAAATTCAAATTCTTGGTGGGTTTTCTAGTTTTAATAGGTCATGTTAGGATTTATAAGCTCTCCTATTAGTCTGAATTTGGGGACTGGAGCTTAACTCTTCCTTCCTTACTTTTGCTCTTAAATGAATAGATAGTTTTTGGCATGATTAAGCCAAAATCCTCACTCAACTTCCATTTTTGGGTACCTAGAATTTACTGACCAGCTTGTTGATTTAGTTTTGTTTGTATTATTAGTAGGCAACATTGCCACAGACTTCTTGCCTATTACACATGCAAAGTTTCATGCAGCCGCATTCTTTAGTTGACTCACTGTATTAATGGTTAGGAAGTAGTTGGACCATACCGCAATATGAAGAACTCTTTAGATCTTCATCTTTAAAGAATTTTTAAAATTTTTCCATGAAAATCAAATCAAATTAACCAGCTGAAGGAAAAGCAAGAATCCAGCACTGCAGCGTTTTAGTGGCAATTACAATTGCCACTAAGGTCTTCACTAGCAATTAGTCAAAAATTGGCATTAGTCAAGGTCGAGAAAACCTTATGGCGGTAATTATCCTAATTGCTAGTAAAGATATAGAATAATTGCCACTAAAAATCTGTACTATTATTGGCAATCATTAGCGACAATTGATAAATGCCGCTAAAAGTATGTTAACATTTGTTTTATTTTTTACAATTATAAATTTTCACTAAAAATAAATTGATATTTGTGTTGTTTATGACAATTATTAATTATTACTAAACATCTAGTTATATGGCAATTATTAAGGCCAATAACAATTGTCACTAAAAACGAATTAACTTTTATTTTGTTTACAACAATTACCAATTGCCGTTAAATATTTATATATTTAATGAAAATTAAAAATTACTTCTAAATGTCTATATATTTAGAGGCAACTATCAAGTAATTAACAATTGCTATTAAAAGCAAGTGAACCTTTATTTTTTTAATGATAATTAATAATTAAATATTTTACCATTGATAATATTTTAATTATCAATATAAACCAAATTATAAATTTGTTAAGATAATTAACATTTGACATAAAAAAGATTATAAATATTTTAAGGTATAGCAACAAAATAAGGAGCCCCTGAAAATGGTTCAAAGGAATAGTCTAAGGAATTGTAAGTTTTGTTAAGATGCTTGGCCTTTCTAGCAAAGTCTTTCATATCTATCTATTTTAATGAGGTTCTAGGCATGTAGATTTTGATGTGTACACACATACAAATAGACTTCTTATGTTCTTAGAAAAATATTTTCTTCTTACACAGATGATCATCTCGCTCATTTAGATTAGAAATATTTATTCCTAAAATGTTCTTGAACCAAGTAGCCTTTAAAGGCATGGAGGAGATGATGCTTATCTTCATTAATGATCTCTTTGTTTTCTTCTTTGTCGATCTTAAAAGAAAATGATGATTAATGAAGTGTCCTAAGATTTAGTTGTGAGTGAGGGTCTCATTTTCACCATTTGTTCTCCATCAACTCCCATTTTCTAAGCATATCGTCCTACTTCTAACAATATTTCATTGCATCCTTCATGTACTCCTCCCCTTCCCTCACAATGATTTCCTTCCTAATTTTTTTTAGGTAACCCATTAAGATATTCTTACCTTTCAACACTACAGCAAGTTGTAGTAAATCTTACTAGAATTCACTCAACTTGGTATTTTCATTTGTCTTTCCATCCTTGATCTCCACAAATGTTGGAAGTTGCTCTATTCATATAAAGAACATTAAACTATTGAAGAAAATCATGCCAAGAAGTCACTGGCAACAAACTTTTTCTCTTAATATGAAGAGAAGGATGAAGAATTAGGTTAAGTAAGTGACCTACGTATTCAGTTCAACGTTCCTTTTTAGATTGAACTATGCTTTCAAAGGATCCACTGAAATTGATGAGTGCTTGTATTCTGATGTTGAGGAAGGTGATCCATTTAGGCTATGGACAACTACATCATCATTATACAACATTGACACTTAAATATCATTTTAAAGTAATTAAGAAGAAAAACAAAGCAATCAAATCCTAAATGTATCCATCAATCTAATTTTATAGTTAATAGATTCTTTTCGTGTCCATTTTGGCATCCACTTTTCAAGCGGTTCCTTAAGTATTAAGTTAATAATACCTTTAGATAGATTCTTCAACTTCTGTTAAAAAGAGCAGACCTCTTAACATCCTAACTAGTTTTTTAATTCTTTCACATCATGAAGCCTTATTGGTTAAGAAAAAGAAGAAAAGAGACATTATCTTCTTGACTATGAGATTTGTTAGTTTGTTTTTCCATCAAATATGATTTCATAACTGTTTTTGTCAAACAGACGAATTAGACAAAAGTTAGTTGTCTTCTTCTTCATGCCATCAATGTTTGAATCCAAACTCATTCCAAAAACAAAGTGAAATGACAGATATGACTAAGGGTTCTTCATCAAGTAGAGATATTTTAGTAGATTTCATATCTTCTTTGTAAAAATTCAATATCACTAACTAGCAAACAAAGAGATTGAGTGGATTATTAAACCAAAGCTGGAGGACTAAGAAAAGAAAAAATAGAACAAGCAATAATCTGGTCAATAGCAAGACCTACCTGAAGTTAGAAAACTGGTTGCAGGGGACACCAAGTTAATGAGAAATGGTGGGAGAAAGTGCTAGGGGAAGAAGTATCAAACAAACTAGTGTAGTGGTGAAGTCATAAACTATTACAGGAAAAATAGTGTTAATGGAGGAAATATTTGAAAACCATGTCAAACATAAATATTGGCTTTTATTAAAGCAAGATACATGCACATGGCTCAGAATCTAAAACAATTTAAAACAAGTAATAATAGAAACTGCAGCATAAGAGCATAAAACATCTATTATGTGCTTTGTTGTGATCACATACCTATCTTGGCATCAAAACTAAACTAGTAGCTTTACTCATGACAAAGCTAAACAACAAGGAAAATGACCTAGAAAAATATACCCAATAAACTCACATCATTAAGTGGTTTAGGAAACATTGACATAGGGAAGTTTAGTATTAGTGCTAGGGGCTAGATCATGCCTTGGGGGTAGATCATGCCTTGGGTAACATACACAACATCAAAGAAGTAAATCCTGAAATATGGAAGGAGAAGCAAACCAACTTGAAAAAGCTACCCAATCCACTGTAGTTGAAACCATGGTCCTTGTATAGGATTCCTGCCAATTCTACCTTAAACTTGTACGTGTATGCAAACTTCCTAGTTTTGAAGGGATGTTACTGTCAAATTAAGTAAATCCAAAATCTTCTTATCAAGCTTACTATAAACATTACCAAGGCACTTGAAACCACTAGTCTCCAGATCATCTAGTAGATTAACTATACCTTATGTATTGTCTATAATTACTTTTGTACTCTTGCAGCTCATACTAGCTGGATAATGCATGTCATTAAATAAACTATCACACACTATGTTAAGTGTGATACATTAGTGGAACCTTCAAATTTAGGTTTTCTAAAAGTAAAATACATGCTTTTCTAACATGAAGGTATAGAATGCTCTATAAAATCCTCTTAATTGTACAAAAACATCAATTCGCATGCATCACTGTGTGTGGTAAGATGTGACAAAAATATGTAATCTAGTATGTATGTTTGACTAAAGATATAAATAAAAGCAAAACCAGACATGACATTATTATATTAATGCCAAGATTTCAACTTAGCATCATTAATGCTAGTGAGCATTTGATAACTTGGCCCAAAAAGATAACTTAGATAAAGAAGTTGAACTCTGTAGTTTTATGCATAAAGCATATTTAAATAATTTGATTTTTCAATTAGTCTAAAGTAATTTTCTTGTAAAATGCATACATCAAGAATCTTTAATCATACTACAATTGTTTGAAAGCATAAACTAGTGAGAAATGATCAAAATTGTTGTTATAATACAAACTAACACGTAGTTTATCTGCATTAAGTTGAATCTACAACAAAGCATAAACTTGTAAAAATCACATTGGGTAGGATAGCTTATGATTTCATCATAAGTTTTGATGTTTTTAATGTATCAACATAATCAAACTGATAAGTCTACTTGCAAATTAAAGGGGAGCAAATTTAAGCTGTGGTGACCATTTTAAGTTACAATAAGTCTTAGATATCTGTATATGTAGCTTTAAGACTAACATGTACAAGTTTTCTTTTACTATGTTGCTTTATTACTTGTTGATGGCTATTGGTCTACTTTACTTTTAAATTCTCTTCTTATAGAGTCTATGACAAGCAGTTACAATAATGATCTGTCGTCTTAAGAAAAAACCACCATTGAGATGTTCAATGGCTATCTCTCTCACAGGCTTATTTACATTTTCTGACCCAACTTTTTGATGGCATTCTAATTTGGATGGAACAGAAGAAGCCATCTTCTCTAATATATGCTTTTGTATATTCAAACAAACATTGCATCGATTTTAGAATTCAAAGAAAGAAGATAGATTAGCTTGGTTGTCTTCAACAGATCATGCAGAATCTTTTTAACCTATATGAAATATAATAATAAGGGCTTTGAAAGGAAAAACAATTACAGCTTGTCTGATCATAATTTAAAACTCCTATAGAAGGGCTTAACTCAATGTTTCTACAGCAACTTATCCTTGTTCAAAGCATTCATCTTTAGTACACTTCATGATGTACATGTAATCAGTTGGCTAGATGCTGAATCTAGGATTATCCTATTGCAGATTAGGATACTTATCATCATAGTAGCCATTAGTAAGAAAGACATTAAAGGGCCATTTTAATATGGTAACATACTATCAAGCTGTAAGGGACAATATTGTAATGCATTAAATTGCCTATTAAAGGATTATTCTTGTACTCTCTATACAGAAGATGCAGCTTCAGATGCATAACGATGAGCTATTCCAAGCTATAAAGTGCAAAAAATTGATCAGTTTCTCTTCTGATTTTTACTTTCTTTCTTTGTACTTTCTTTATGGTTTTTATTTCTTAATTATGAAATAAAAGTTTAGCTTAATAGTATTTCTTGATTATAAAAAGTAGCAAACTCAATTTCGATATAATGATTATCATAAAATAACGCAAGTACTTCCTATACTTCAAATTGATTAATATAAAGGATGGAATTTAAAATAATACACAAAAAAATTAGAGGAAAAAAATCCTTCTTTTTATGTATATTAAGTTATGAACATGACGAGTACCACTCAACATATCTTATAAAATTAATATTACATAATATACCTATATAAACAGGGCTGATCACTCATTTATTTCCAATTTTTGCTAAAGCTAAACATACATTGAATATTCATATTCATAGACATACAATGAATATGCATGCAAGCACATGTTCAAAATTGGAATACACAAGTTTCAATTAAATTACCATGAAAAACAAACATAAAATGCTAAGTTTTCATCAACACTGAGCTTTTCAGCTTCTCAACTCCCAACAAGAATTAAATTTCCCTCAAAATGGAAGTAAAAAAGAAGTAAGGATCTCTACTTGACTTTTCCGACTATTTTACTCATCAAATTTAAGTCTTTTAGATTTTCAATAACTCAAGAATATGAAATATACAAGTGAGATAATTCAAGAAAAACTAATCTGAGTGAACCTTGATCCAATAATATAAAAGTTAAATTACTGTCTCATAGCCTATAGTCGATGACTTTACAGCTATGATAAGAGTATGGAGATTAGCTACTCTAAGCACCAAATCATGTCACCTTTAAAAATCATGAACTCATAAGCTACCGCAATCCATTGGATGAAAGTGTTACTAGATTTTTACCAATTCAATGGCTTTTAATTCCTTTCTAGTGAGCGCATCAATATTGTAGGCCTCAAAATTATCTTAAATTTTAATAATTTTAAAACTAGGTTAGATTATGAGTTCATGGCCCAAAATGCAACAACTTGTCTAGCTTCGATGAATTATAAATATACAAACCTTTGTAGCAAGTTTTAGCCTTTCATTAGCTTACTTTATCAAACCTAAAAAGTCTTTTACTTTGTCAAGAACTACAGTAATTTTAGAGCATTCAACATTATTAGTTAGTAGACAAACATTAGTTTGTAATGTTATTTATTTATTTTTGTTGGATACACGTTAGAAACTCTAACTCTATTAAAGAGAACTACAATGTATTCTTATACATATGCTTGGTATAGATTTCAGAGTTTGCATTACATCACTAATTGGTCAATGTTTTAATCTATGCCTATAATGTTCGAACTAAATTTTCAAATAGAAGCATCATGTTTCATTTGACATAAATTAAGATTTGCCCATGTTGACTACCCAAGTTAAGATTATTCATTAACAACTCCCAATTGTGAGCAATGCTTATGGAGAAGCTCACCTTTAAGCTCATTTATTTGTGTAGTCTCAGTTCACGAAATTGATTATGTACATTTTTCAAGAAATTTAAATTAGCCAAAGTGTAAAATATCTTTTTGGCCTTCATACCAATTTGAGGTTTGTAGATATCCTTTAACTTCTTTGGCTTCTTTTATGAATCTTTGATCTACTTCTACCTCTCTTCATCCATCTATTTGGATCAAATAAGCTATTTACCAATATCAATAGCAAGAGTAAACAATAATAAGACAACAAATAGAGGTTTGTCCAAGGAAGAAAGAAAGGCTTAAGCTTGGTGTTATCGAAAGTACCTTTTATTTAGATGTTTCTCTTTTATCTGTGCCACATAAATGAGTGTACTAATATCAAACTAATATTAGGTGAAATTGAACCAAATTACACTCATGACCATTGCTAATTAGCACCTAAGCTGAATTACTAAGTCCAACACCCGAATTAACCCTAAATCCAATTATTATTTAATAATGGACACTAAGCTTCTCCAACATGTTGCGTCTTCATAGTCATGATTACGGTGGCAATATTGACAAAGCAATTGGGAGACTATAGGGTTGCACCAGCAAAACTTACTCACAAGCCTTTACCTCAATGCTTGTGCGCATCATCGTTCACTTGTGCTACCTTTGCGATCTTCCTTTTATGGCTTCTTCTTCCTTTGCCTTCATTTCAAACTCTTCTTTCCTAGTTTGTTTCTGATTGTACAATGCCTCTTTCTTTCAATTTGTCCTTTTCTTTATTTATTTACTTTTTCATCTATTTTTTTATTGGTTAAACTTGTAATTTGTGTAACAATAGCTTACGCTGTAAAAGTAAGGTTGATTCGTGGTTCCATAATGTGTGAAGCGATTTTCCTTACACCATACACATACATTTTCCTTCTATGAGTTCAATTTTTATGATTGACATTCTTTTTTATCAAAAATTTTGAGCTTTTGTCAAAGAAAAAGAAGAAAAAAATTTAAAAAACCTCATTTAATAGATGTTTAATAAGAGATTACTTTGTCAGTGTTATTTATGTGCATTAATATAATATTAATAGGGTTTTTACAGGATATTTATTACAATCTGTGTTACTATAAACCATTAATGTTGAAATGTTATCATAGGTTCTCATATTTTAATATATTTTACACCTCATATCATTTTTTAAAAAAAATATTCATTCAAATAATAAATAAAATAATAAAAAATCTAATAAAATTTATTTTTAATAAAAAATTATAAACCAAAAAGAAAAAGTATTCTGCTTTTAACATACAAATTTAAGCTTCAAAAAGAAGATCTTAAAATTGCCAAAATACATGTTACCAAAAAGATTATTTTAAAACCAAATTTAGTAGTTTTTTTAATTTTGAAAAATTATAATATGGATAAAATAAACTCAAAAGTTATTTTTATATTTTACACCTCAATAATAAAAATAATTTTAAATAATATAATAAATTTTTAATTTTAATTTTTTTGTTTAAATTATTATAAATTTAACTTATTTGAATATATATTTAATTTTAAGTAAGTTTGATTTAACAAAATATTATTTTTATTATACTTGAATCATTACTTATTTAATTTCATATAAACTTTGAAATTTAAAATTCAAAATCTTAAACATTAAAAATTAATTTTAAAGGCAATTGTAAAGAACATTATCTAAAAATATATGTTTAATGGTTAATGTTTACAATTGCCATTATATATTTATTAATAACAGCTAATAGATAAAAGTTGCTAAAAATGTGGCGAAAAAATATTTCATAATATATATAATAACAATTATGATAATTGCCATAAAGTAATTACTCCTAAAAATTTGTTTAGTTGTAGTGTAAAGCCCATTGAAGAAAATAGATGACCCTTGAGGTTTTATAGGAGTAAACTTGACGAAGTTTGAAGAATGATGATTGCTTTATCTCACCTTAACATGCTCTCTCTTCTTTGCCCTATGAAACCGACACCTAGAAACGGCTATGGTTCCTTTGATCCTACTTCCTGCAACATCTATCATGCCTCTTATGAACAAACAGATTTGCTTCATCATTAAGAGAAAACAACAATTTATCTAGTTCCTTTTAAGTGGATCAATCTAACAATTTATCTTCAGGTTGTTATACTATATACAGTAAGATTATTTAATTAAGTTATAACCTAATAACAATCGAAAGACATAAGAACTAACTCTTTCTTCAAAATCTGTAATTTCTCCTAATTATCACATTATGATGATATTTTACTACAATTAACCAGGTTTCCTTGGAATTATAAAGATTTTTGAAAACTTGATGATTATATAAAATTAATTTTTACATTGAAGCAAAATAAAATATAATTATCACAATAATCATTAACTCGTGATAACAACCTTAGGATATTGACCATATAATATATCAATAATATGCATAGACCAACATAGTCCTATTTACAATTGACTTGTAAGTCAGATGTTATTACTATAGTTAATTAGCCAAGTAACTAAGAATCACTTGTACATGTCTAATGCAAAATAAAATTAATATAAAATCTTTAGCCTTATCCCAATTTAATGTCCTTGGCATACTCAAATTGAACCAAGGATAAATTATTAGGGTTACCATATTCGATAGGTCCAATAAATAAAATATACAACATTGAATCTATTTAATTGGTCCTAGAAACATTTTAGATCAACTCATTATTATTGGTTGACACCTTTGTTTGTACCTTATGATCATCAACTCTAATTAAGGTATGCAACTCGAGGTCATATTTGCACCACACGCTTTCAAAAATTTCAAGCTATAATCTAAGCATATGTCACATATTATCCAACTTACATGATATGCACAACTAACTGTTATCAATAAGTTGGTTAACTAGTATGAAACTAGTATGAAATTGTTAATTTCTATTATGGTAATTGTATGACCCTACATACAATTCAAGTCATAAATAAACTTAGGATGGTCATAGATTTGTATGGAGGATGGTTGTCAAAACTTACTCAAATTATATGAAGTTCACAATCGAAACCTCATCTTAATCATATCAAAGTTATATTTGTGTTAGCTCCTTTTAAGTGTTCAAACATCAAAATTTGATTCTGTCTACATGAAATTCAAATTTGTACACATCGATTATGTGTAAAAAGGTTTTATAGGAGCTAAATCCATATTATTGAAATGGAAACATTGGCAAGAAAGGTCTTAAAAGTTGACGCGAGCTCTAATAAGGGGTTCCTCTACTTGAATGTGAAAAAAATAACATTAACGATATAATTTATATATCATCCATATTAACTTAAGGGACCAATAATGTATCTTTTTGTTCTAAAATAATTAATTAGCTGAATGACAGTGCATGGATGCTAGGTACCCTCTAAATTTTTACTGATTTTGATAAGCTCAACATGAAGCATTGGTGTACAACTAAGTGTTATGCCTTAAATTTCTCATGATGCTCAAGATCTCTTATTGATATGTTCATTAATACCAACACATAATCACCAATTATTTACCTGGCAACCATGAAGTTTTCTCAAATGTAGGTATGTCGCACCACTTGCATCATTTGAAGTAAAGGCAGACTTGAGAAACCGATTAATTAAGCTATTTTCTAAATTATATTGATAGAGAAAATTAGTTTGGCAATAGTATAAAGTCCTTATCCAATTTCACCTTAAGGAATCTCATAATGAAAATGGATTCCACATGGCTTACTTTTTGAATTGTATCACAGCATTAAAAGTAAGATTTTGTTCTATTACTACCTGATGATGACTTATTAACTCAGGCTTAGTTTATTACACTAGTAATCCATGATATGTTCTTCTAGTGGGCCGTGATTATTGTCCTTCAGGTTGACGACGTACCTCTTAATTTTTGGACATACCCCAAAATTTTCAATTTTTTTAATTTTGAGAAGACATTATATATAAACAAGATAACTTATTATCATGATTAATTAATCATTTCTAACGTTGGTTGAATTGTCGACACTCTTGACCTTTAATTTCATTAGTTGAAATTTTTTTTGGCAATAATAGTTGAATAATTGGGAGTTATAAATAAGTAAACCATATGTAGAATATGATTTTTAAATAAGATTATATATTAACCTTAAAATTCATGGACCATGGATGTTATGAAATATAATTGAGTATGATTACATAGATAATAGTAACCAAGCTTAATAGTTAACAATTAAGATACTTCTTGAGTCATATGGTTGTTAACATCAAATATTATTATGATCTTCTACCAATAGTTTAATGTTCTGAAGTTTAGGTAATTCTTGGGATTCATCCAATTTTACGCATTAATAAACTAACATTTCTTATGTCATTCATTTGATTTTCATCTTGTTGATTACTATTGGTACATGGCCATATAGTTATGTCACATGGTTATATCAATTTTAAAAATAGTTTCTTTGAATAGTGTTTAATATATGAGAACTCAATTGATTGAATTACAAAAAGTGTCAAAGAATTATCTACCTGTCTACATTTATTTTCTATGATGGAAGCACAACAAGGGCTTATTTATTTACACATCCAATGATTTTTTTTTCTATCAAATGAAAGTAACATAATAGGTTATCTAATAAATATGGAAAGATATGATAAAGATAAGCATCCAAGTCAGATTGGTAAAAACTAAGTATTTGGTTTAGTCATATTATTTATCTTATGGGTTTGTAACTTGATTTGTCTTGACAATATGTTAAGAACAAGGTTATGTCTAATGGGTTAATTTCTATTATTATAAATGATGGCTTTAGAGTCTAACATAATTATTGTTACTTAAGGCATAACAAGTCCAATGTTGGCTTCATGGTATTGGACTAGTTGACTTTAAAACATGAAAGATGACAATAACTTCTTCGTCCTAATTTATTAACTGGTCTCTAATAGTCTATAATTATGGTGTCAAATCTCTTTTTTTAAAGTCAATTTACTTTATGTCATTCCACCCCTCAAGAGTGAAACGATGTAGACACCCTAAACCCACCATAGGTATTCAAGTCGAAATGCTTTCAAAAATATATATGGGCCCAGTAATCTTATTACGAGTCATTCTTTTGTGGATCATAAAAATGTTTTTGTTAATTTTTTCCCTAGCCCAATTGTAATATATATTTTAAGAAATTAAACAACAATGTCCCATACTTTGAACACAATAATTTGGGTATTTTATAATTGTACTTCTTTATGGAATCGGCCATAATCTTGATTAATTAACTATTGATCAAGGTTTGTAAGATTTAAAACACAAATGAATAAAGATTATAAATAAAGTCAATGATTAATTTCCTTCTAATGTTTAGATATGTTCAAAAAGTCCACACCTACTAAAGAGACATCCGATTTTTAAAACTCATCAATTATAGCCCATTTTTATAATTGACTAGCCTTGTTGAATTATATATAAAGACCTATTATTATTTTGCATCATCCATGCAAAATTTGAAGTTAGCAATAGTGTATTTCAATAAGATCTAATTAAAAATGCTCAATTTTTATAAAACAAAGTATTGTTGGCATTCCAAATAATTAATGGCCAACCTAAAAATTTTAGGTTTGGGGTATAAAACCTCATAGCTATATAACAAATTAATACCTTGACTTGTATAAGGCTAAGGCACAGCTCATTGGTTAAAATTAACTATTAATATGAACATCCTGAATTTGACAGTTAGTGATATTTGGTCCTAACTTAATTGATTCATGAGGTAAAACGACTCACTAAAAATTCATTATCAGGAAAATATAACTAATGTTGTATTTAAAAATCTATTAATAAATAGGAGTCATTTTGTTGACCACAATTGATATGTATCGTTTGCACTGCCCATAATATCATCGAATCATGTTTAGCACAGTCATGACTAGATTAAACTTGGAATATAGATTAACATAAAAACCTATTCTATTACTTGACAAAAATAAGAGTTGGTTTAGTAAATCCGATAGGAACTTAAAATGTGAATAATGTATATTAGAATAAATATAAGTATTAACATATATTCTCATATATGTTTACCTAAAATGTGTGAGACAGAGCAAACTAGACATTAATTGATTAGCATCATTAAGTAAACTTAATGCATATTATAAAATCTCTAAATATTTATTACCTTAACGAGGCACATATGTGGGATAAATCATATGTATTCAATATAATTAGTTACTAACTTGTTGCCAATATAAAATTTCATCTTAAGTCTAGATCAATAGTTAATTAGGCAAGAAAAAGTCGAGATTTGTCATTCGTTGTAGAAGACATGTGTTTTTAATTTTTATTGATTTGATATCCCAAAGATTCCCTCAAAAAGTTCAATTCTACTAAGTCAGCCATCCTTGACTTAGGTTTATTTGGGTAAGCTTATGATCCACATAATCAGTTGGTCTAGCTTAGAAATGTTCATGGAAATCTACAATGAATCGACAACTCTACAAATGCATCAAACTAGTAAAATTTGTATAGTTATGGAGAGGAACTATATCCAGTACATTAGCAAATGCCAAAGCTAGTTAATTGACCTCAATAAATGTGACATTATATATATAGATTAAGCTTATCATAAGAATAAAGCTAATAAGTTACTTAACAATTTTGTTCTAAAGGCCTTGCAGTTACCATATATTAAGGTCAATTAAACCCAAGGTATAATTGACCTAATTTTCATTAATTAATTAACATACAATGTGAATAAGAATAGGTTATTATGCCTTTTTAGGATAAATTGTTTATGGGATATTTTTAACTTATTGAGCAAAGGTAAAAAAATTGAGCTAAATACAGTCCTTAGTTAGACATGAATGATATAGTTGATGTGTGTGATTTTAGCTTAGACTTAATATTATGTGAATATTAAGTTTGTGGTTAATTTTAAGTAGAAATGATCAATATCTATTAGTGTAATAGGCTGTAACAGAATTTTTAATTTTTACACATTTTGTCAATCTTCATATATATATATATATATTATCTGTCTCATCCAAAGCTATTTTATTCCAATCTATCATCGAGTTAGATGTGTTTATTTTTTATATTAAATAGGCATTGTTGATCATATATAGTGTTTAATAATCAAATAAGAAAAACACAATTGTAATTAAGACCAAAATCTTTTTATTCCAAGGGTATTCTCATTAAATACTAAATCATAATTTTACACTTACCATAATCATCCCTTGTGAATGAAAGTGCATCCATGAAAAAATTATTCTAATTACATTCGAAGTAAGATTTCAAAAAACATTGGTATAATTCTAGACTTGTAATTGGACTCAAAAAATACACTTATAAACGATAAATATTTTTTTGATTTATATGGATAATTTACTTAGTGTCTTGCTATAAGTTCCCTTTGAAGCCATTATTCATTACGTTAAGTTAATTATTAATTAAGCATAATATTAAACATTATATATTTTGTTAATAAAATGATCTTCCTTTTTATAGACGCCAATATGTTTGTAGAGCATGCGAATAAAGATTATAGGTTGTTATGCCTTGTTGGTATAAACTATAATATAGTATTTATACTATATATGGTAAGATTATTTAATTAGGTTATAACTTAATGACAATCGAAAGATATGAGAATCAACTGAATATAAAATTCTAATCGCACTAAATAGGGTAAACCAACATTCATTATTTTTGATGTAGAATTTAATAGTTCTTTAATTGTAAGGTTAAAGTTTAATGTGACATTAGAAAAAATTTGAATTCATAATTGAGTACCATTGAATTTCATAGCATTAGCCACTTCACTGATTTGAGATCACCAATTTCATGATATTGCGCTAATTTAATAGGCTTGATAGTATCAAGACCAAGCAAGGTAAATGATGCTATTTAGTAATGGACACTAAATAACATTATAATTAATCTTATACCAGCAAATCCTTTTAATTGATTTAAGGTTTAGAAAATAAGGTTCAATTTGAATTTAATGATTAAGTCATTAATTTTCACAAGTAAATTATTCCTAGATTAACCTTATTTGTACTATTGTTAATGAATGGACTTGAAACTGATTTGAGAATATATATTGGTAAGAAATTAATACGATAATGCACATTATGGACTCTTATGATATGTAAATCTTGGCACCTAATATGCTATAAAAAAGATTGTATGTTGTTATGCCTTGCTCGATAAATTATAGTATAGTATTTATGCTATCTATGGTAGGATTATTCAAATTAAGTTATAACCTAACAACAATCGAAAGATGTGAGAATCAATTCTTTCTTTAAAATGTATAATTCCTTCTATTGTAATTAATTTGATATTAATGTTTAGTTTTTTGGATCATTGTAAAGTTTAATTATCCATTTAATTTAAGGGATTGTATGAATAAAACATGAAATTCTAATACAGAATAGAGTAAACCGAAATTTGTTATTTTTGGCGTAGACTTTCATAGTTCTTAGATTATTAGGTCAATGTTTGATGTGACATTAGGTAAAATTTGGATTCATAATTTAGTACCATTGAATTTCGTAGCATTAGCCAGTCGATTGATTTGAGATCACCAATTTCATGATATTGGGCTAATTGAATAGGCTTGATGGTGTCAAGGCCAAGCAAGGTAAATAATAGTATTTAGTAATGGACATTAAATACATTATAATTCATCTTATACCACTAAATCCTCTTGACAGATTTGAGGTTTAGAAAATTTAGGTTTAATTTGAATTAAATAATTAGATCATTAACTTTCATAGGAAGATTAATCTCACATTAACCTTATTCATATTATTATTCATGAAGGGAATTGAAGACCAATTTAAGAACATATATTGGTATGAAATTAATACGATAATGCACATTATGAACTTTTATTGTATTTAAAATGTTGGCACCTAACATGTTGTAGATAGATGGGCTAGAATAGTTTAATTTTATGAAGTGTAAAATTTGTTGATTTATTAGGTTCATGTAATAAGTTATTCGAATTGTTTGAGCAGTAATTTATCCAATATGTTTAATCTCAAATTTACTATCATGCTTATGGTCATTACCCTAAATTTTGTCAACTTATTCCAAACTTTATTTTGACAGTTAGTGTTTATATCCACCAATGGTTAGGTATCACAAGGATTAACATTTTGACATCTAAGCATATCTTTCTTTTGAGCTCCGAATTAGTTAAAGTACCGATATTATTTCAATAATGCCTAATATATTTCAAATCTAGTTTGGAAACAATAGTTTATAATGATCTACAAATGTGTAGATTAGGATCTTAATACACTATTAATTCAACCATATATGAGTTGCCTTGATGAAATTACATTGGTGGTAAATTCATCTAACAATTGGTTTAGTCCAATTATTTTAAAATGACCCTTGATACAAGTCATAATTATATTAAATTTTATTATTCTCAATGATATCTAGCAAGTTATGCAAGACCTTAGTAAGACATAGTATGCATAATTCCATCTGTAGTTAATGCCCTTATATAATGGTGTTCTGTTGATGGGGCATAAAATATGCACGATAGGTCAGATATCCAATTTTTTGAGTTCATATTTTCACATTAACCATAATTGATTTTGGACCACAATTTTGTATTTGCCTAAGAGAACTATAACATAGATCGGGAACTCTAATCTCTTTGAGATTTAATATTCACATCCCTTCATATATATTCGTTAAAAATCAGATGAATGACATAGAAAATATTAGTTTATGACATGCATATAATTCATTAAATTCTTAGGCAATTATACTTTTTTAGTAATAGAGTAAATTAATGGATAATATCCAAGTTATCGTTTCCTTGTTCTTTTGAAACGTAAAAGACATCATGATTTGCTGTCAACCAAAGTTGGCCTTATGTTTTCATGTTGTAGCAGCCTTGTTTAAATCAAGTATGATGGATAAAATTTGCAGATGGTACTAAAAAAATGGGCGAAAAAGTTTCCTATGTGTACCAAGAATGAAGTTTGCATTATCAAATTAGACAATAATTAAGATGGCTTCTTATGGGGTTTAATTATATGAATTACACCCCTTTGATCTAAAGTTCTAGTAACATATACCCATCCTAGGTTTTAAGTTAGCCCATTTCTTATGTTTGGGTTTTTATGTCATTATATGTTTTTTTAATAGTTAGATCAATTTTATGTATAAAATACTAATTTAGGATACAATTTTATTCTCCCTTGATTCTCATTAACATAGCATTAGAAATCATTTCATACGTAAGGTCATTATGATCATTTACGGTCTAAAAATGTTATATTGTTTCCATCCATTCAACTCATTGATATTCTTATTAGATTTCATTTCTAACTATCACAAATTATGGTGCTTTCATTATGTTTAACATCATTTTGCAAATGATCCAAGTGACCATGAACATTCAAGGAGATCATTACCCAAGTTGTCAAGGTTAAATACATTTCTTTTGTCATTTTTTGTAATAGTAATACTTATAATTGAAAAAAGCAATGTTGATATTTTGCTATAGGCTATTGGAACTAAAGCTAATAGGTTGTCCTATTGATATGTGACAAAAAATAAATATGTTAAACTATGATTTCATTACGATTTTACGATATCAACATATGCTGATTAAAAGTAAACTATATTGGTTAAAAGATATATCATGTGCATCCTTAAAAACAATTAAGATTAAGTTTTCATACAAAGTTAGGGTTTTGATGTAGCTAAAATTTTTATAATTTAAGCAGTATTCCTAAATGAGAATCTTGAAATTAATATGTTACATATAAAATTAATCTAACCTTCTAACATATTTATAGCCATCCACAAACCCTAACTTGTAAACCTAATATCGGACATGATATCCCACAGGTTAGAAATATCATAATATGTTCATTTCAAATTAAGACCTAATCCCATCATTGCCCTTACAAAATTCAAGATTCTAACCCCACTGTTTGTTAACTTTCAGAGAGAAAAAAATTAGGGCTTAACCGTAAGCTTATATGTGGTAATGGGTTTCAAGGTATGGGTTAAGTGATATTTATGTCATTTGAAATATCTAAACTTTTACATGGTACTATATCAAGTATAAATCCAAGTCATTTACTTGATACATAAATAAATATAAAAAAATTAGTTCACAGTAGGAGGATTAATAATTATTCAAGGCCATGAACATACCAATTTAGCCTATAAGTCGATTATCGAGATAATCCAAATACCAATATGTAATTTTTCTACTTACTAGATAAATTATCTTACATTAGTATTATAATAAGGTTTTAGGATTTTTGAGTATATTCATACGGACAATATCATATCAGTTTAGATTAATTGAAATTAGTGATTTTGTACAACAATTTCTCCAAAATTTCAAAACCCAAAACCTAACCTCTAATCTTATTGGATTCAGTGAACCAACTCTTATCATATAACAAGACTTATGAATAGTTAAATTTACCCATGATGATCATAATCACTTTGACTATTGTTAAATCTTTTAGATTGTGCATGTTACTATGAACGACTTTATGGTTTATAATTTGATTATTGAAGTAGTAACCATTTTCGGCTCAATTCATTTTTTTGTGAACTATTTCATTAATATTTGCCCAATGGATGGGTAAGAATCAACTAAATTGATTTAATTAAGTCCTATGGAATTAATTTTACCCTATATGACAATTTGCTTTAATTGTCATATGTGCTAACAAAGGAATCCATTTTAATTTTTGTGCATAATCTTTTACAAGTAGTTCATTAAGGGTTCCAACTCTATTATTTCTCTAATCCCTAAATACTCATTTCTATTATCTTTTTAGGGCTTAAAATATATAAATGTGTCATTTAACTAGCACATTTGTGAATTGGTACATTGGTTTGATCATGGAAATTAAGTCTAACTAATAATTATTTTTATGTCCTTAGGTGTTACCTTTTGTATTTCTGCAACCTTATTAGCCTAAAGAGATTTACATGATCATGACTGATGAGAATTAGATGAACCAAATCTGTAATAAGATCCTATTAGATTTGGTTCCTTAGTTAACTATTTATTACTAATATCGTGTTTTTTTTTTTTGTTGAGATATTTAGAATTTAGCCTAGCTTTGGTTGTGACTTCACTATGAGGTTATAAGCTCTAAGCATAGGGTTTGAGTTGAACACATTAAAACAATGTGTGGGGCATATACAATCTTTATCTCATGCACCAAGGTCTTTAACTTCTCCAAAGAATCTTTTTGTAAAGACATATATTGATTAAAAAATTTAGTTCAGTTATTTTTTCCATTACAATGAAGTTGTAATGGATAAAATCATTTAACTGGATTTAGAAGAACCATATCCACAAGATCGAGCCATCAAAGTCCTAAAGAAGTCATCTTGTCATACTGTAGTTTGGCCTCTTTACACTAACCCCATAGCAAAAACCATACTTTTAGCCTCGTCATGTACTAGTCATCACTCTTCTTCTTCAATTTTCTAATTTAGCATGTGATTATTATGTTTTGTTTAATGAAGAACAGTATTTCACGTACTTAATTTTAAATTTTGTTGAATCACATATGTTAATGTTTTGCATACATATAATCAATTAGATGGGCTAACTGCTGTCATATCCATATAAACCTTTAAATCATTGCAACATGCCTTCCAAAGGTTACAACATAGTAGCAAGTCTTTTCTAGATTACTTGGTCCTAATAGTGTAGAAGTATAGGCCATCTAAATTATGGACAAAGCCTTATAATGTAAGTGCTATATAGCTAACAATTATATTACATAGTGACTTTATGTTAATAAAGAAAATTAAGTAACAAATGCATATTCCCCATCAATAATTAAATAATGATGTTGGATTGCATAAGCTTCGGTCATTAACTTAGCCATTTTAGAGTTTAATATGAAAATTATTACTCAACCAATTTATAAGAGTCAAATTATACAAAAACATATATGAGCCTATAAATGTTCAAGATTTCTAATATGAATATATATAATCATCATGATCCACTAGAAAAATGGTGATATCGGTTGTAAGCTCCTTTACTCAATGCTCCCAACTACTGGTGAGGACTTGTCATGCTCAAAAGTCTACTAGAAACTGTTAGGATTATATTAAGCCATTTCATCTTAGATCTGTAGCACTGATTTAATTTAAACCATCCTAATTGTTCATAATTTAGATAGATTATGGACAATTTTATGTTTCGTTATCAAACGTTTTCAGGATGCGAAGGATAACCTGTTATTTTGGATTTAACATTCATGTTTTTAGCATATCAAGCCTAATATTTATCACATCAGGTCAACTTGCTATAAGTGTGATCAATAAATAATAAGAGTCGCCAAAAAAAAAAAAATTAAGTTTAGCATAAGAATAAAGATTCTAGATTGGTCTGCTTTGTTTGGGATAAATTATAGTATAATACTTATATAATATATGATAAGATTATTTAAATAAGTTATAA
This sequence comes from Moringa oleifera, assembly GCA_021397835.1. NCBI lineage: Eukaryota > Viridiplantae > Streptophyta > Magnoliopsida > Brassicales > Moringaceae > Moringa > Moringa oleifera. The sequence goes on along the minus strand of JAJFZO010000446.1, from coordinate 1,427,940 downwards.
CCTAATAACAATAAAAAGAAATAAGAACCAACTATTTCTTTAAAATCTACAATTCCTCCTCATTATCGCATTGTGATGATATTTTGCTATAATTAACCTTGTTTACTCGAAATTATAGAGATTATTGAAAACTTAACGATTATATAAAATTAATTTTTACACTAAAGCAAAATAAAATATAATTGTGACAATAATAATTATTTCGTAAGAAAAACCTTAAGATGTTTACCATATAATAGATCAATAATATGATTCGATCAACGTAGTCCTATTTACAATTGACTAGTGGGTCGGATGGTATGGCTACAGTTAACTAACCTAGTAACTGAGAATAATTTGTAAATATATCTAATGCAAAACAAAATTAATATAAAATCTTTAACCTTATCCCAATTTAATGTCCTTGTTATATTCAAATTGAACCAGGGATACATTATTAGGGTTATCATATTAGATGGACCATAAAAATAAAATATACAACATTGGGTCTGTTTTATTGGTGCTAGGAATAATTTAGATGAACTAGTTATTATCGATTGACATGATAATTATTAAGCTTATGTGCAACAAGTCCATAAGAAATAAATAATTTGTTAAACGTCCTAAGATTAATATGGTTAAGCAATAAGAATCGAATGTCATTATCGATTGGCACCCTTGTTCATACCTTGTGATCATCAACTCTAATTAAGGTGTGCAACTTGAGATCATATTTTTACCACGTGCTTTCAAAATTTTCAAACTATAATTTAAGCATATATCATATATTATCCAGCATACATGATTCACACAACTATGTGTTACCAACAAACTAGTTGACTGGGATTGAAATTGTTAATTTCCATTACTGTTATAGTATGACCCTACATATATTCAAATCATAGTAAGCTTAGGATGGTCATGGATTTCTATAGAGGATAGTTGTCAAACTTTACTTGAATTATACATTAGTTTAGAATCTAAAACTCATCTTAATCACATTAAAGTTATATTTGCATAAGCTACTTTTAAGTGTTCAATCACAAAAATTTTTGCCTAGACACTCATATTTGTACAATTATGTGAAAGAGGGTTTCACAGGAGCTAAATCCATGTTATTGAAATGGAAGCATTAGTAAAAAAGGTCCCAAAAGTGACAGGAGCTCTAATTAGAGGTGAATGTGAACAAAAATAACATTAAACTATATAATTTATATATCATCCGCATCAACTTAGTCACCAGTAATGTATCTTTTTGTTCTAAAAAAGTTAATCAGTTGAATGACAATACATAGATGCTAGGTATCTTCTGAATTTTTGCTGATTTTGATGAGTTGAACTTGAACCATTAATGTACAACTAAGTGTTATGCTCTAAATTTTTCATGATGTCTGAGGTCCTTTATTAATATGGTCAATTCTTTAATACTAACATATAATGACTAATTATTTATTTGAAACCATGAAGTTTTCTCAGATGGCAGGTATGTTGCACCACTTGCATCATTTGAAGCAAGGGTATACCTGAGAAACCGGTTAAGCTATATTTCAAATAATATTGATGGAGTCTTCAAAAAGGTTAGATTTTCCTATAGATCAATTTGGTAGTAAGATAAAGTCCCTATCTAATTTCACCTTAAAGAATCCAATAAAGAAAATGGATTCCACATGGCTCACTTTTTCAATGGTATCATAGCATTGAATGTAACATTTTGTTACCATTACCGCCTAATCATGACTTATTAACTAAGACTTAGTTTATGACACCAGTAATGCATAAGATGTTTTTCTAGAAGGCCATGATGATTGTACTATAAGCAGTGGAGATACTTCTTAATTTTGGATATATCCCAAAATTTTTAGTATTTTTAAATTTAAGAAATATTTTATATATAAAAACATAACTTATTATCATGGTTAATTAATCATTGCTAATGAATTATTAACACTCTTGACCTTTAAATTTCATTCCATTGAACTAATTTTTGGTAATAATTGTTTAACAGTTGGAGTTATAAATAACTAGACTACATGAAGAATATGATTTTTAAACAAGATTATATATTAACCTCAAAATTCACGAACCATGGATGTTATGAAATATAATTGAGTATGATTACACAGTGACTAGTAACCAAGCTAGAATGACTCTCAATAAACCACATACCGATTATTATCATGATGGGTTTATGAATGGTCATTGAGTGGGCTAGAGATACAAACAATAATTAGTAAAAATGTCACGATAATAAGCCCAACCATTCAACACATTTTTTATGTCATTTTCCAATTACGTCAAAGCCAATTGTAGGCATATATGAATGTTGTACAAAATCAACCTATATATTTAATTAACAAATTGAATGCATGAGTGTGGTGTTTACTAAAATTGAATTTGGGATGGATCAATGAAAACAATCAATTTTATATTTGTATTAAAATTTAATAGGTAACTTGCCTGAATAGCTGATCAAGGTTTATGGGAATCTTAATATAAAATTGGACTCATCAAAATGGATTATAGAATGGGTGGCATCGCCTTGAGTCTCACATCGCATTATCATTCAGTTAGTTATTGCTATCGATGGTATGTAGTTTTTGTTAGGCTAAATTAAATCTTAGGCTCTTTTAATAATTAGCTTTGATATAACAAATAATAATGTTGATGGTACAAGGCCATATGGAATCCATTTTCTTTGTGGGATTCTTTAAGGTGAACTTTGGGATCATAGCATACTTAAATGTAACACAATCAAGATATTTCAACATTAATACTATTGTTTTATAATTCTCACTTTTTCAATTGTATCATTGTATTAATGTTGATTTCCTTACAAACATTTCTAATGTTGTGAACGATGTTGCATGTGGTCCATACAAACCATTCAGTAAAAAAAAAAAAAAATTACTGTCAATGAATGAAGCAGAGGAAAGATAAATGATTTACCTTTCGGATTTCTTGCTTCTTTCTCCTATTTGTTTAGATTGATCCACTTAAAAGGAACCACAGAAATTGTTGTTTTCCCTAAATGTTGAAGTAAATATTTTTGTTCATAAGAGGCGTGATGGATATTGCAGGCAGTAGAATCAAAGCAACCATAGCTGAGCCTACATATCAGTTTCACAGGGCATAGAGAAGAGAGCATGTCAAGTTTACTCCCAAAAATCTGAAGGGTTGTCTATCTTCTTCAACGGGCTTTAATGGCGAAGGTTACACTGCAGAGTTGGATTCTACTTTACCCAGTTTTCATGGATTCACAAAAATCAGATCAAAATTTGATTTGTTTTTTATGGAAAAATTTTTAAAATTCTTTAAAGATCAGGATTTAAAGGGTTTTTGATGTCATGGTATGGTCCAACTGCTTCCAAACCATTAATACACTGAACCAACCAAGGAATGGGCCTACATAATACTTTCGATATTTAACAGGCAGGAACTCTATGGGTAATGTTGCATGCTAATAATACCCACAAGACTAAATCAATAAGCCAATCAGTAAATTTTGGGTACCTAAAAATGGAAGCAGAGTGAGGATTTTGGCCTAATCATGCCTAAAAGTGTCTATCTATTTAGGATTAAAAGTGGGAAGGAAGAGTTGAACCTTTAGTCCCTAAATTCAGACTAATAAGAGAGCTCATAAATCTTAACAAGACCTGTTGAAACTAGAAAACCCACGACAAATCTAAATTCTTTTTCTGTCAAGGAAGAAATGAAAGAACCATTGACATATGCTGAAAAGCATCACCATTATCTAATTTGTCTATTTCTCTCTCCAAAATGAAGCCATTGGTATGTTCATATAACACAATTATCTTCCTATATCGGGTGGAAAATCTTTGCATTTGGGTATGAAGAGTGTCCACGACAAGCAACAAAGGAAGCATTTGCAACCCTCTACGACATCTCTTGCATTAGATGGTATATACCCAGATTAGGTTTCTACCCATGTAGCCTATGTTTATAGTATCCACATCTTCCTCACAAACTCTACTATCTGCTGATCACTGAACCTACTCACTAATCAAGCCTACACCAACTAGCAGAACTGATATACCCTAAAACAGTAAGAAGTATAAATGGATTCCCTGAGTAGATAGAAGACTCCTAGCCGAGGTTGTAAGGATCAGAGGAAAGCCAGAGAGCTCTCTTTCACACATATTCTGTTATGCTTTTTATTCTTCAACGAAGCTTTAGCCTCCTACTGCTTAATTTCCACCTTCATTTCCCAAGCTTGGATACTGAGACATCTCTCTGATGCTTTGTCTCTTTCTTAATTAAAGGAACAAGATCACCCTCAGATGACCTGCCAGATCTCTTAGCAATAACCCACTCATATGCACTTACAAGCTGGAAAAGGCCAAAGACCATGGCATCGAAGTTGGTCATAGACATAGTGTTCTCAAGGAAAGGGTATGGGACAATGAAAGGGAAGGATTTAAGGGTAGGGATGATATTAAGGAATGACATGGTTGCAGGAATGTGACACACAACCCAAGCAGGGAGCTCAGCCTCTAGAATGAACATTATCATGGGTAGAATTATGCAGAAAATAGTGAAAGAATAGAAAGGGCAGGATTCACTTCCTAAGCAGGAAGAACACAAATATAAAATTGCATTTATTCTATACAGTAATCTACAAACAGACAGAAATAGTTAACGGTATTATAATCTCAAGCAACAATGCAATTATAAGCAAGATCAATCCAAAGAAAAAGGAAATATATACCTTGGCACAAATGATATCTAGTAAACAGAGATGAAACAACTGCATAGATCCAAGAATACCACCTGTGCTATTGTTTTTTATAAGCTTCATAAAATTTTGGTGATTCACACTAGCACTGATTTTGAAGAGAGCTCGTGGCTAACTACCTAAGAATTAACTATAAATTTCAGTACATTCAGCAAGGTAGAATTAGATTATGGTGAATTTATACCTCAACATCATTCAGGAAGATGAATTTCCAGCCATTAAGGTGAGCACAAACAGCAATGTTCATGTCCTCGGCAGTAGCCCTCTCCAACTAGCCATTAAACTCAAATCAATTTGTATATTACATGCAGGGTTCAAGAAATAATGCTTAAAGAGATGACAAATAGTTATAATGATATAATTACCACCCCAAGGAATGAAAGTAATGATTATCTCGAAATGTGCACTACCGTGTCAATCTCAATGTGTATTAATTTTGCATAAGAAGTTAAAAAAAAAAAAAAAAACAAGTCCTAGTCTGATGGATGGAATTTAAATGAAAAATATTTTCAATATCAAAAATATCTAAATTTTTTATAATTTAAATTCAAAATTTATTTTATAAAATTTTTAATTTAAATATCTCTATTTTCTAAACTTTAAAGGCACATGATTTGTAAATTAATATTTACAAATGTTTTTGTCTTAATATAATACAAGTCTCACACTACAATGATCCAAGTTAATGTAAATTCACTAACCTGCTTTCATAATTTGTCTTGCCATTTTCGGTTCGCTAACGTGAGTTCCAACTCATGAGTTATACAATTTCAATGCAAAAATAAACTGATCCAAAATGATAAGTATAACACATTTTCCTAATATTTCATAAAGAGCTCACAAATGTAAAAAGGAAGATCATTTTATTAACAAAATATACAATGCTTAATATTAGACACCCTAATCATTAATCCCAGAGTATTGAACCATTGTATTAACAAAATATAACAGATTTGAGTTTATGTAAGGTTAATATTAAAGACAAGCACACAAAAATATTAAAATTTTAACCAAAGATAGTGAATCATCATGTCTGTCATTGATCAAATCAAACAGAAATGAAGATTGGATCATCATGAAGACGGATGATGTCTTATATAATTCTAGATATATAATTATCTGAGTACTCTAAATTTGTGCGAAACTTGTACATGGTTAACATAAGATTCGCACTAACTTGAGTGAATGTTCAACGATGGAAGATTAACCATGTTGGATGACTTACCATAATGACCCAATACACACTAACATTTACTGTGTATGCTTTTTTGGTCAGCTAAGAAACAAAATCTTAGGTAATATAATCCAACAAAGATGAACATTCTTAGATCTAACAAGTAAAATAGAGGATTTTTTATAATATAAGTCAAGTTAAGCCATTTAATCTTACATGTTAATTAATTGTAAGGAATTAACTGCTTAGAAAGAAGGAAAAATCAATAATTAATTAGGATTTAAGGTCCCAGATACATTTTAAGAAAATTAATAAAAGGACGAGAGAAGTAAAAAAATGCAGTTTAAATTAGATTGTGAAAACCCTATTAAGCCATGCATTGGTTCGCATATAATTAGTTACTAACTTGCTATAACATAAAATAGTTTAGATTTTTAAAATATACATTGAAATAGATCCAAAAGAAATTAAAGTGATAAATTTTATTATTGTAACATACATACAATAAGTCCTCTAAGTCGTTGTTCTTAACAATAGTTTAGATCTTTAAAATATACACTTCTCTAGGGATTCTTCCTCGGGATAGGTTATTGTTGGTTATTTCCTGTTATCTATTAGATAAGCTTTTGAGATTTACATTAAACCTTAAACCCTAAACCCTAAACCTTAAATCGTAAGACCCCATTATTCTAGGGCTAGGAAAAAATCACATCAAGAAAATTGTACTTGTTTATTACACTAATACGAAAAACATATTGTTGTTCATTTCACCATCTACTTAGATAAACAATTAGTTTGGCAATATCATTAAATGTAAAGATTTCTAAGTTGTGCTGTATAACATATGCCTTACTGGATTCACACCACATAGCATCCCTGAATATAAACCATCAAATTGGTCAATAATGTAAGGATAGCCTTTAATAGTTTGCTCATTTATTATTTAGTCGATCGTACATAAATCTACCTTACAATTAATTAGTGAATTATATAACATGATATTTTAATCGAACATGATCCACGGTATCTGGCATTATAAACGCATCAACAAAGTAGAAAATTAGTTTTCGACATTTTAAAATGGTTATTAATAGCAAATCAAGCTATATTTCTAAGCCACGAATGGCTAATATATATCATTTACCAAATATACAAAATATCTATTATATTAGTCGTGTTCATTCCTTATCATGACTTCATAACCATATAGTTGATAGAATATGCATCCATTGGATTCAATAAGCTTAATTATTTTGTTATTATGTCATGAATATCATTTAATATTTTGCTTATTAAACCCTATGATTACTCTTACATGTTAATCTGATTTCAAATGCATCTTTATTGACTTAGTAGACATGTGTTTCAATTTCAATATATTGACTTGATATCCCAAAATTACCTTAAGGCATTAATGCATTCCATGGACTGCTATGTGTATTTCAAGCATTTGGCTTCAAATACGCGTAAGTAATGTAATCAAACATCGTTATCGATTTACACCTTTGTTCGTGTTAAATTTTATTTTTTTTTTAAATCTAGGAATGGCCATGTGGGTTTAAGTCTCCAGATTATTTACTCTATTATTTTTGTACAACCAACCATTTGGTTTGACCTAGTGTTTAAGTATAGAATATTCATATACTAGTTATATATTAATAATTAGTTGAGTCTAAGATTTAATTAATACATATCGTTATATTTCTCATGACATTAGATGAATGAGAGTTTAATAGACGTAACAATTTTATATAATTAATATGCTTTCATATCGTTATGTGTTTAATGGCCTTATTAAGTAATTTAATGCATAAATTTCAAGAAATTTATATTGCTTGATCTAATGCAACTATACTTTCTTTCTTCTTCAACATAATTACACCAACACATACATAGTTACTTCTATAAAAAAATATCATTCTTACTCAAGAAGTACGTTATTTGCCATTTGTTACATCTTGATGGTAACAAATGATATAACCAATCATCTATTAACTATTCTTTCCTATATATTAACCATAATTAGTTAAATATTACTATCAGAATAGTGTACATGTGTTGGTGCTAAAAATGTAAAAACAAAGAAATTTGATTGCATTCATTTGATTTGTTGAATTTTTTAAATTCAATTCATAATTATCAAGTAAATCATCTAACCTTGGAATTAGGTGATGCCATATTATCACCTAGACATCAATTCACACTCTAATTCCTTAAACCCTTGATACAGATAATTCAAGTGCATGCATGGTAATGAAAATTAATTATAGTTAGAAATATTAAATTGTAAACCTCTTCTAAATCTCATCAGAGTTATTTATACAACCAAATTGTTAATAATTGATGTGCATGAATAATTTGTATTTATAATTATACAGCCAAATTGTTAATAATTGATGTGCATGAATAATTTGTATTTATAATTTTAACTTGAATCATGTGTAGGCTGAATTGTAAATAGGATACATTTAAATGCATCATAGTTAGCAAAATTGCATATTTTATTTTTTCACCCTAACTTGATACTTAATCAAAAATATCTCTAAATAATATTAGGATATCATCCTTCCTCCAATGTCGCTAGAGGTTTAGAGGTATTGGAATATTAGGTGATAGAATTAAGACACAACTCTCCACCAAGTTGAAATCTCTTTCTATGGGCTCCTTAGCTCCATCCTGTGCTTTCTCCACCTGCATTTAGCCTCCTCACACCTTGGGCTAATAGCCCATCTAAGCTGTTCCAATATCTTCAAATCAAGCTCTAGCTTAAAGCCTATTAACCTCATAATGAAGTCACAATCAAAGTTAAGCTCAATTATGTATTAAGCTTTCCCATTGTGTTTGGCTTAGTAAATTGAAATTACATCTGTAAAACTCTAAATACTAAATCAAGCTATTAGTATCACTTTATTTCACAAACTAATCATTGCAATTGCATAAAAAGGACAATAACCCCCTTAAAAGGAAAGCTTATTGAGCAGGTTTACCTTAAAAGCATATCTGCTTAAATTAAATGTTTTGAATGAAAATAATCGATAAAGTTTATTGAACACGATCAATTATATTTTAGGTTTTATAATTTTGGTATCGTACTTGTGACATTAATAATTTGGATTCATTTCTTCCTTTGAATCTTCTAATTTTAAATTTAACTCTTATACAAGAACTCATATATTAAGCCCTGGGCTTAAATTTAGGATAATTATGTCCTTGATCTAGATCAGTGAACATCATATCTGTAAATTTCTTTAGCAAATAGAAAAGAAATGATAAGGAAACATGTATCATAAAAGATATAAGAATAACCCACGTAGTTTATTCTTTAGTGAGGTATTACCAAGTAAATATAATCAACACCACAAAATGGCTTTGCAAAGATATAAATTTAAACTATGATTTACTAGCCAATACAATCCTCATTAGTTGCATGATTTGTGGTAATCATTCACTATGGTATCATATATAACAACCTGAGTATATCACCAACATTTCTAATGTTTGAACTAAATGGAGAGAGCTAATGAAAGGTAATCAGCTTATGTAAATTAAAATAATAATTACAAACACCACTACTAAATGATAAAGAGCAAGCAAAGAAGCCTTAATGAAAGATAATGTGAAAAATATTTAATTTTAGTTTACCTTTACAAGTACAATAACTACTGTAAAAATAATATATTATAAAAGAATTAAGCTTTTATCTAGTGTTATTGATTATAACCACATAAAATAATTAGACAATATGATCAACATAATTAAAAAAACTAAATTTTTACTAATATAATACACAATATATACTTTAATTTGACCTAAAAATTAGTTATGCTTAACATTTAATTGGACCTAATAAACTGTTTGTTTTCTTCCTGAAGGTTTCATTATTTCCTTCAATATTAGATTTACATGAAATGTGATTTAATCAATATTTTTAATGCACAAATCCAAGAGATTTGAATAAACAACTTTGTTTGTATTGCGCTTAGGTCTACCATCTATTACATCCCGATGGTAACAGATCATATAATAAATCATTTGTTAACTATTCTTTCTTATATATTAACCATAATTGATTGAGATCAATTATTGAGCTTGATAGTTAACAATTAACATACTTCTTGAAACATATGGTTGTTAACATCAAATATTATTATGATCTTCTGCCAATAGTTTAATTTTATGAAGTTTAGGCAATTCTTCTCATTCATTCAATTTTGTGCATTCCACATACTAAAATTTCCTATGTCATTCATCTGACTTTCGTCTTGTTCATTACTATTGGTGCATGGCCCTATAATTATGTTACATCGTTAGATTAATTTAAAAAATATTTTATTTGAATGGTGTTTAACATATGAGAACTTAACTAACTGAATTACAAAAGGTGTCAAAGATTTATGTAACTGTTTACATTTATTTTATACGATGGAAGAGCAACAAGCACTTATTTATTTACACGTCGTATGGATTTTTTTTTTCTATTGAATGAAAGCAAAATAATAGTTATCTAATAACAAACAAAAAGATATGACTAAGATAAGCATCCCAGTCACATTGGTACTAACCAGGTATTTGATTTAGTCATATTATTAATCTTATGGGTTTGTAACCTCATTTGTCTAGATGATGTGTTAGGAACAAAGTTATGTCTAACAGGTCAACTTCATTATTATAGATGATGACCTTAAAGTCTAAGGGAATTATTGTTACTTAAGGCATAACAAATCCAATGTTAGCTTCATGATATTAGACTAGTTAACTTTAATGCTGTCAGGCAACAATAGCTTCCTTGTCCCAATTTATTAATGGATCACTAATAGTCTACAAAAATGGCATTAAATCTCTTCTTTAAAGTCAATTTACTTATGTTATGTCACCTCTAATCAAGATTGAAATGATGTAGATATCTTAAACCCGCTATAAGTATTCAAGTAGAAATGCTTACAAACATATCTATGTCTTGCAATCTGAACACAATAATTTAGTATTCTGTAATTGTATTTTATTAGGGAATGAGCCATAACCTTGATCAATTAACTATGGATCAACATTTGTATGATTTAAAATGCAAATGAATGAAGATTATAAACAAAATTTCTTTCTAATGTTTATGTTCATAAAGTCCACACCTACTAAAAAGACATCTGATTGTGAAAATTCCAATTATAACCCATTTCTATAATTGACTAGCCTCATTGAATTATATTTTAAGTCCATTTATTATTTTGCATCATCCATGCCAAATCAGAAGTTAGCAGTAACGTGCTTAATGAGATCAAATAAAAAATATTTAATTTTTTATAGACAAAGTATTGTTGGCATTCTAAATAATTAATGGCTAACCTAAAATTTTGAGTTTAGGGTATTGAACTTCAAAGCTGTATATCAAATTAATACTTGAACCTGAGTGAGGCTAAAGCACAACTCATTGTAAAATAAAGTGTTAATATGGGCATCCTTAATTTGACAGTTAGTGATGTGTGGTCCTTACTTAATTGGTTTATGACATAAAACAATGCACTAAAAATTCATATTAAGAAAATATAACAAATGCTGTATTTGAAAATCTAGTCATGAATAGGAGTTATTTTATTGAGTATAATTGATGAGTATTGTTTGCACTCCTTATAATATCTTTAAATCATGTTTAGTGCAATCATGACTAGATTAAATTGCCAACTTGGAACATAGATTAACACAATAACCTATTCTGTTATGTGACCAAAATAAGAGTTAGTTCAGTGAATCCAATAGGAACTTGATCTATATTACGAAATCTCCAAAATATTTATTATCTTAAGGAGGTATGTATTTGGTATAAATCACATGTATTCGATATAATTAGTCACTAACTTGTTACCAATATAAAATTTCATCTTAAGTTTAGATCAATAGTTAGTGGGCAAGAAAAGTCAAATATGTTATCCATTATAGGAGACAAGTGTTTTAATTCTTATTGATTTAATATCTTAAAGATTACCTCCAAAAGTCTAATTTTACTAAGCAAGTCATCCTTGACTAAGGTTTATTTAGGTAAGCCTGTGAGTAAGCTGATGATCCATATAATCAGTTGGTTCGATTAATCAGCTTAGAAACCTTCATGAAAATCTACAATGGACCAACAAACTATAAATGCATCAAACTAATAAAATTTGTCTAGTTATTAAGAGGCACTACATCTGGTACATAAGAAAATGTCAAAGCTAGTTAATAAACCTCAATAAATGTGACATTGTATATACAAATTAAGCTTGTCATAAGAATAAATATTGTAGGTTACTTAACAATTTTGTTCCAAAGCATTCCAATCACCATATATTAAGGTTAATTAAACCCAAGATATAATTAACCCAATTTTCAATAATTGACATACAATTTGAATGAGAATAAAGAATTCTAGGTTGTTATGCCTTACTGGGATAAATTGTTGAAAGAATATTTTTAACCAATCAAGCAAATGTTAAAAATTGAGCTAAATCTGATCGTCAGTTAGAAATCAACGATGTAGTTGATCATGTGCCTAATTTTGGCTTAAACTTTATGTATCTAAATATTAAGTTACTAGTTCATTTTGGATAGAAATGGTCAACATCTGTTAGTGCAATTAGGCATAACAAAAATTTTAATTTTTAAACATTTTGTCAATATTCATATATATTGATTTTATGTGTCTCATCCAAAGCTATTTTATACTGATCTGTCATCCAATTACATTTGTTTATTTCTAATATTGAATAGACAATGTTGATCATACACAGTGTTTAATATCAAATAAGGAAATCATGATTGTAATCTCGACCAAAATATTTTCCAAGGTTATTCTTATTAAATACTAAACAATAATTTTACACTTATCGTAATCATTTCTTGTGGATGAAAATGCATCCATGAACGAATTATTGTAATTACATATGAAGGATGATTTTAAAAACATTGGTACAGTTCTAGAATTGTAATTTAACTCAAAAAATATACTAATAAAATTGAACCATAAATATTTTTTTAAATTTATGCAGATAATTTACTTAGTTTTAAGTTTCCTTTAAAGCCATTATTTGTTATGTCAAGTTCATTATTAACTAAGCATTATATTAGACATTATACATTTTGTTAATAAAATGGTCTTCCCTTTTATAGAAGTTAATGTGTTTGTAGAGCACTAGAATAATATTTTAGGTTGTTACACTTGTTCAGATAAATTATAATATAGTATTTCTATTATTTATCGTGGGATTATTTAATTAAGTTATAATCTAATAACAATTGAAAGACATGAGAATCAACTCTTTCTTTAAAATCTATGATTCCTACTATTGCAATCAATTTAATATGAATGTTTTATTTTTCGGATTAATGTAAAGTTTAATTATCCATTTAATCTAAGGGATTATATGAATAAAATATGAAATTCTGATCGTACTAAATAAGGTAAATCGACATTCATTATTTTTAGCATAGAACTCAACAGTTCTTTAATTATAAGGTCAATGTTTCATGTGACATTAGGAAATTTTTTAATTCATAATTAAGTACCAATGAATTTCATAAGATTAGCTATTCAACTAATTTGAGATCACCAATTTCATGATGTTGGGCTAATTGACCAAGCAAGGTGAATGATGCTACGTAGCAATAGACATTAAATTGTATTATAATTGATCTTATACCATTAAATCCTCTTAACTGATTCAAGGTTTAGAAAATTTAAGGTCAGTTTGAATTTAATAATTAGGTCATTAATTTTCATGGGCAAATTAATCCTAGGTTAACCCTATTCATACTATTGTTGACGAATGGACTTGAAGATCAATGTGAGAACATATATGGGTAAGAAATTAATACGATAATGCACATTATGAATTCTTATGATATATAAAATCTTGGTACCTAAATGTTATAAATAAATGAGGGGCTAGAATAGTTTGATTTTATAAAGTGTAAAATTCATTGTTTTAATAGGTCCATATAATAAGTTATTCAAATTATTTTAGTAGTAAGTTATCCAATATGTTTAATTTTAGTTCTACTCTTGTGCTTGCGGTCATAACCCTAAATTTTGTCAACTTATTCCAAACTTTATTTTAATAGTCAGTGGTTTTATCCACTAATGGTCAGGTGTCACAAGGATTAACATTTTAATATTTATACATATCTTTCTTTCGATCACATAATTAGTTAAAGTACCTATACTATTTCAATAATGCCTAATATATTTCAAATCTACTTTGGAAACAATAATTTATAATGACCTACCAATGTGTAGATTAGGATCTTAATATACTATTAATTCAACGACACATGAGTTGCCTTGATGAAATTATATTGTTGGTAAATTCACCTAACAATTGGTTTAGTCCAATTATTATAAAGTGACCCTTAATACAAGTAAAATTATATTAAATTTTATTATTCTTACTACTTAACTAGTGTTACTCATAAAAGTGTGTAGATTTGGAAGATAATAATATTTTAACAAGTTATGTAAGACCTTAGTAAAGCACAGTATGAGCAATTACATCTCATAGTTAATGATCTCATGCAATGGTGTTTTATGGGTGGGACATGAGGTATGCATGATAGATCGTTTATCCAACTGTTTTTTGTCACAATTTTATATTTACCATAATTAATTCTAGACCATAATTTAACCACATTGTTGCTGGACATGATTGATTCAATATAACCTACCTTCAAACTCATTACTTTCATTTTTATTCAATGATCAATCATGAAAGCAAGAGATAATCCTTAAGGGGCTTCATTTTTCTTGTCTGTGTATTTTGAGTTAGTCCCTTGTGGCATAGTTTTATAAGCTTTCATATATTCCTTATCAAGGATTTGATGTCCAAATTTAACGAAAACTTACTATATTTAAAATTAACTTAACATAACAAATAATTAGGTGTTTATGTTTGCATCTTCATTATCACTGATTAAGAATTAAGTGGCCCTTTCTCATGCTAAGCCTAAATTGAATGTTGGGAAGATAATGAGTATTTTAAATACAAATATATTGCAATTGAACAAATACGATGTGAGAAATAATCATGTCAAAATTTATATTGCTTTAGGGGAGTCTAAAGTAGTTTGGGCTAAAAACAAGTCTCTTTTTATGAGAAATGGACCATTATGAATCAGTTCAATGAGGAGAAATTAATTAAGGGAGAAACTTAGTGCATATTGAACATAAATGACACTGCTACTAACGTGATAATTAACGGAATTGCTTGAGCAATAATTTTTAATTTTATAGCCATATTCACTGTGATGGCTTTCACTACAACAAAATAACCTTTTATTCACAACTTTAAATAGCTTTTGTTCATAGTTCTAAAGCTGTGGACTATGACATTGTGAACAAAAGTCGATTGAAATAGTTCACAGTTTTTAAACTGTGAATAAAAGTGATAATAATTCACAGTTCATTAAAACTTTTATTCACAGTTTTTAAACTATGAATAAAAAGTACATTAGTTCATAGTTCATTAAAGGTTTTATTCACAATTCTAGAATAATGAATAAAATGAACATTAGTTCACAGTTATTTTTGATTTTGTTCACAGTCATATAATTGTGAACTATCGTTTAATTAAAAAATTATTTTTAATTAAAAAATTTAAGTTATTTTATGAATATTTATCCATAGTTTTATTAAAAATGTGGATAAAGTATAATTAATTTTTATTTATTTATTTCAATAAATAAAAAAATATAAAATATCAAAATTTGAATTGATAAATATTTAAAAATTTGAATTGATAAATTTCTTTGATCATAATACATTTCAACATAACACATATTGATTACCTTTTTGAAATTATAATGAATCATAATTCTCATCCATATAACCTTCCAGCTATGTATGAAATACATTAAAGAAAATTAATTTACAAATTAATGCTACTTTTGCAGTACAAGTTAAAAGATAAATACTTACAATTCCTAACAACTATATAATGTATTCCAAAATTCGAAATATAAGTCCTATGCTTTTATCTAAATCCTAACATAATGCTCTATATGTATTACCCAAACTCTTGTTTAACATCATCAAGCTCAAACTAACTGTAGGTATCAATGTCCATTAGCTGTGCATATGAAAAATATAAAAGTTAGTGCAAATATAATTACAATATTATACGCAACATTTTACACAAACAAATTATTTAAAAACTTACTATTTTCGAGTGTGGTGCATTATTGTTATGTTTGATTAATGATATCTTTCATATATTTCATCACATAGTATCCATACTCATGATTAGAAGGTTGACGTGGACACTACATTAGCATAATTTAGATGTTATATTTTGTGACTAAAAATAATGAAATTTAATATAATATATGGTTTGTAACATACATACCTTAGCAACAATACTTTGGCAATTCTGTCGGCTAATGGATGGCATGTCTATTGCGAAGAACATTCTAAAAGAGCTAAAAATAAAAGATTACTAATCTTGAGACTACAATTACATATACTAATTAAGTATAAAACAATTAAACTCACATGGACATGAGCATGTTTAACTCAGTGCGAGAACCATGCGCTAAAGGATTAAAAACTGTATATGTGAATGCCCACGACTCAACAATCATCAACATCCAATGATGCCTAAATTATTAAGCAAATTAAATTATTAGTTATTTAACTAATGCAAATAAAAAAATTAAGTTCATGCTTACGTGATGTTATACGGGAAGATCACTACTCCTTTGTCACATGGTTGAGCTAATCTAGTTGCAATATGATGAGCTTGATCTTTTATCTTTATACTGTTCACAACTGATACCATCGAAAATTCAATAAATAAAATATTTTGATTAAAGCCAAGTGCAACCAAATCTTTGTGAAGTTTACTGAAAAGTATAAAAAGCACATATAAATATGAATATGAAATCTAAAACCCCGAACCTAAATTTGGAAATCCCAATATAGATCTAAAATCTTAACCAAGATCTGGAATCTCTAACCAAAATCTAAAACCCTATACCCAGATTTAGAACCCCTAGCATAGATTTGAAATCCTAACCTAGATTAAAAACCTAGCACCCAGATTTGAAACACCTAGCATAGATCTAGAATCCCAACCAAGATCTAGAATCCCTAGCCCAAATTTAAATCCTTGCAGCTAGATTTGGAATCCCTACCACATATTTGGAATCCTAACCAAAATCTCGAATCCTTAGCCTGGATCTAAAATCTCACACCTAGATTTGGAACTCCTAGCATAGATCTAGAATCTCTAGCCCCAATCTAAAATCCCTTAACCAGATCTGGAACCCTTAGACCCCTTGCACAGATCTGAAACCCCCAAGCCCTTCACACAAATCTGGAATCCCAGACCCCTCACCCAGATCTAAAACCCCCAGCCAAGATCTAGAACCCCTCACCCAAATCTGGAACACCCAGACCCCTCACCCAGATCTGGAACACCCAGATTTGGAACCCTTAGATCCCTCAACCCAAATCTTGAACCCTTCACCTAGATATGGAACTCCCAGCATAGATTCGGGAACTCCCAACACAGATTTGGGACCCTAACACAAATCTGGGACCTTAACACATATTTCAGACCCTAGAACAAATCTAAAATCCTGATGAAAGTAGAACCATGCAAATGTCTAGAATCCCGATGGAAGGAGAACCACATCTAGATTTGAGCTTAAAAATAATGAAACTAAAAGTAAAACAATCAAAGAACAATAATTTCTGCATTCTAACAAAGAAGATAAGCACATAATTTTGGGAGAAAGGATTAAACTTATCAAGAAAAAAAGGAGATTCAATCTGCTAGTTGGAACCCAAAAGCAAGCATAACCACACTTTTAATCCCTTCGTTGCAAATAGTTGAGGTTGAATGTCTAGTTTGCAGATCTAGAACCCGAGGAGGCTCTCTTCATAGTGTGCACTTCCTACCTAATGTTTACTACCTAAGTAAGCAAAGAAAAAGAATGAACGAAATGAATGAAGTTTATCTTTCTGGGGAAGATAAGGTAGGACTTTTATTCACAGTTATAGCCATAACTGTGAATAAAGGTTTGTACTTTTATTCACAATTTTTTATAACTGTGAATAAAAGCTTTGTTATACCACTTTTATTCACAGTTATGTTTATAAGTGTGAACAAAGATGATCTTTATTCACAGTTTTAATAACAAATGTGAATAAAGGTCTATTTTGTTCACAGTTTTGTTACAACCGTGAACTAATCAATATTTATTCACAGTTGATATTAAACTATGAACTATTTAGTGTAAACTAATCTCATTTTTGTTGTAATATTTGTTATCAAGTCTCTTAATTAAAATAGGTAACAATAAAAGGGTTATAGCCCAAATAATATATGTAAGAATCCATATTTGCCAATATCAATACTTACATATGTATCTAAAACTTATGTGTTAAAGTATATTGACCACACAAATAGAATTAATATATAATTTATTTGACATCTACATTAGGTCATGATCAAGCCTAATATTTGCCTACGAGAACTATAACGTAGATCAAGAACCCTAATCTCTTTGATATTTAAGATTTATATCCCTTTATATTCATAGAAAATCATATGAATGGCATAGAAAATGTTAGTTTATGAAATGCATATAATTAATTGAATTGTTAGGCTTAATTATGCTTTCTTGGCGATAGAGTAAATCAGTGGATAACATCCATGTTATTATTTCATTGTTCTTATGAAAAATAAGAGATCTCATGACTTACTATCAACCAAAGTTGACCTTATGTTTTTAGGTTGCATCAACCTTCTTTAATTTAAGTTTGATGGATGGAATTTGCAATGAGTGGAAATTTATATATATAGTACTAAATAAATGGGTGAAAGAGTTTCTCAGGTGTACCAAGAATGAAGTTTGTATTACCAAATAAGACAACAGTTTAGATTGCTTCTTATAGGATTCAATTATATGAATTACACCCCTCTGATCTAAATTTCTAGTAACATATACCCATCCTAGGTTGTAAGTTAGCCCATTTCTTGTGTTTGTGTTTTTGTGTCATTATATGTTTTTTCATAGTTTGATCAATTTTATATATAAGGTACTAATTTAGGATCCCATTATATTTCCCCTTAGTTCTCATCAACATTGCATTGGACATTTCATAAATAAGGTCATTATGGCCATTTACGATCTCAAAAGGTTATATTGTTTTCATCCATTCCACTTGTTGATATTCTTGTTAGCTTTCATTTCTAGCCATTAGAAATTATGGCACCATGATTATGTTTGGCATCATTTCATAAATGATCTTGGTCCATGAACATGCAAGGAGATCACTACCTAGGTTGTCAAGTGAAAATACGTTTCTTTTGTCATTTAGCTAATACTAATATCTTACAACTAAACAAATGGATTAAGTTTGTTATAGGCTATTGGAACTAAATCTGATAGATTATCCCATAGATATGTGACTAAAAATAGATATGTTAAACTATGATTTCATTTTTATTTTATGAAATCAACATATGTTGATTGAAAGTAAATTCTATCGGTTAAAAGATTTAGCATAAGCATCCTTCAAAACAATTAAGACCGAGTTTTCATACAATGTTAGGTTTTTGGTATAGCTAAAATATTTATAATTAAGCAGTATTAACAGATGAGAATCTTGAAATTAACATGTTATATATAAAATTGATCTAACCTTTTAACGCATTTATAACCATCCACAAACCTTAACATGTAAGCCTAACATTGAATCCCAA
Organism: Moringa oleifera; assembly: GCA_021397835.1. Classification (NCBI taxonomy): domain Eukaryota; kingdom Viridiplantae; phylum Streptophyta; class Magnoliopsida; order Brassicales; family Moringaceae; genus Moringa; species Moringa oleifera. The sequence continues at coordinate 1,408,307 of JAJFZO010000446.1, read as the reverse complement.
CAGTTTAGGAATATGATAATACATTCATTTCAAATTAAGAGCTAATGCCATCATTGCCCTTAGAAAATTTAAGATTCTAATCCTAGTATTTGTTAATTTTCATGGAGAAAAAATTAGGGCTTAACCGTAAACCTATTTATGGTTTTGGGTTTCATGGTATGGGTTAAGTGATATTTAGGTCATTTGAATTCCTAAATTTTTAAACACTATACCATGTCCAAATCCAAGTTATTTACTTGATACATCAATAAACATAAAAAAATTGGTTCACATTAGAACGATTAATAATTGGACAGGGTCATGAACATACCAATTTAGCCTATAAGTCATCAAAAAAATCCAAACACCAATATGTAATTTTGCTTCTTATTAAATAAATTTTTTTATATTAGTATTATAGTCAAGGTTTGGATTTGTGATCTTAATTATACAGACACTAGCATATCGGTATGGATTAATTGAAATCGGTGATTTTGTATAATGGTTCCTACATAAACTTGAAACCTAAAACCTAACCCCTAATCCTATTGGATTCATTGAACTAACTCTTACCACATAACAAGACTTATGAATAGTTAAAATTACCCGTGATGATCATAATCACTTTGATTTTTATTAAAACTTTTAAATATTAGACATGTTACTACCAACAGCTTTACTAGTTGATAATTCCATTATTGAAGTAGCATCCATTTTAGGCTTAATTAATTTTTTTATGAAAAATTTCATTAATATTTGGCCAATATAAACATCAATGGATGGGTGAGAAGCAACCAAGTTGATTTTATTAAGTCTCATCGAATTAATTTTATCCCACATGACCATTTGCTTTAGTTGTCATATGTGCTAAAAAAGGAATCCATTTTAGTTTATGCGCACAATCTTTTATGAGCAGTTCATTAAGGGTTTCAGCTCTATTATTGCTTCAATCCTTAAATACTCATTTTTATTATCTTTTTAAGGCTTAAAATATATATATATGTGTCGTTTGACATGCACATATGTGAATTTGTATATATGTATCAGTACGATCATGAAAATTAAGCGCAACTAATAATTATTTTTATGTCCTGGGGTGTCATCTTTTATATTTCAACAACCTTGTATACTTAAAGAAATTTACATGATCATGACCAATGAAAATTGAATAAAGCAAATTAATAATAAGAACCTACTAGATTTGGTTCCTTAGTTAACTATGTATTCCTAATATCGTGTTTTTTAAGATATTTATAATTGAGCCTAGCTTTGATTGTGACTTCATTGTGAGGTTCTATGCACTAAGTGTTTAGTTTAAACACATTGGAACAGTGCAATGGGTGTATACAATCTTTATCAAATGCACCAAGGTCTTTAACATCTCGAAAAGATCTCTTTATAAAGACATGTTGATCAAAATTTTTAGCTCAGTTTTTTTTTTTTTCAATACAATGAAGTGATCAGGTCATTTAACTGGATTTAGAGGATCCATGCCCGCAAGATCAGGCCATCAGAGTCCTAAAGAAGCCATCTCACAAGACTCTGGTTCTGTCCTATTTATACTAATCCTAAAACAAAAGCCTTAGTTCTAGCCTTGTCATGTACTAGTCATCACTCATCTCCATCCATTTTCTAATTTAGCCCATGATTATTATGCTTTGTTTAATGTGGATCTACATATCACATACTTTATTTTGAGTTTGGTTGAATCACCTAAGTTAATAGTTCTTGTATACATAATTAGTTAAGTGGTCTAACTGATGTGATATCCATACAGACCTTTAAATTATTGCAACAAACATTCCCGAGGTTACAACATAGCAACCTTACTTTTTTTAATCACTTGGAAATAATAGCGTATAAAGTATAATCCATCTAAATTATGGATAAAGCCTTATAATGTAATTTCTATTCCGCTTGTAATTATATTACATATTAATTTATGTGAATAAAGAAAATTAAAGTAACTAATGGATGTTCCCCATTAATAATTAAATGGCATTATTGGATTGCATAAGCTTTGGTCATTAACTTAGTTAGCCATATCCAACATAGAGTTTAATATGAAAATTATTGCTTAATCGATTCATAAAAGTCAAACAATAGAAAAACATATATGAGCCTATAAATGTTCAAGATTCTCTAATCTCGATAAATATAATAATCGTGGCCTACTAAAAAAATGTTGATATCATTTGATATTAAGCTTTTTTACTTAATGCACTTAATTATTGATAAAGTCTTGTCATGATAAAAAAAGTCCATTGGAAACTATGAGATTATATTAAGCCATTTAATCTTGGATCCGTAATGATTCAATTCGAAGCATCCTATTTGTCCATAATTTAGATGGATTATAATTATACATTAATTAAAAGCCTTGAGTTAGGTTCATGTTTTAATGTATCTTAAGTTTATCATAGTTTTTGTTATGATAAATAAGATCATTAACTATGTTTAGCCAAGAATAATTTGTCAGATAATATTAGTAACTTAGAAAAAATAATTACAACGATAAATATTGGGCATAACATGCTCAAACCCTTTTAATATACATTATTCCAAGAATCTTTTAAAGTGTCCTTAAAATTAGGTTATTCACTATCTTAATTTTTTGAAAACATGAAACTTTCATGTTTTTGATGCAACCGTAGCTATGCTTAGGTGTTGGTTTCACAATGCTCAAAAGAGAAAGCATGTTAAGGTGAGAGAAAGCAATCATGATTCTACAAATTTTTTTATGTTTGCTCCCACATAAGCTCAAGGATCATCCATCTTCTTCAATGGGCTTTAAATGCAGAAGTTACGCTGCAGAGCCAAATTTATGTTTTGGTTTACCTAGTTTTCATGGATTCACAGCCACTCAAAGCTTGAGTTGAAAGAGATGAAATTGCAAGAGAGGAATGGTCATGGCCCATAAAAAGAAGGCAAGCTGCTTCATCTTTTACTTAGTCTATATATACAAGAGTAAGTCACACAATGCAAAACACTTTTATAAATATTTTTTTATATTATGCTTTTATCACAAAACTTTCTTGTTTACTAGACCATTTTTTAATTTTAATATTTCATAAGATATGAGATAATAGATCTAGTTAACTTTGACATCATGTAACATCAATCATGACATTTTAGAGGTCTAGTGCAAAATTTTACCAAGATCTTATAAAAAGAAAAAAATAGTGAAAATTTAAATATAACTAAAATAAAACCATAAAATCATATAATTTAAATAAAATTTTTAAAATCATGTTAAATGGTCAAATCCAAATCACATTAAAACGTAAATTAATATTTATATCATGTTACCAAACAAATTCTCATTTTCAAAAAAAGACAAATCGAATTTTTTTTTTATCAATTTGGTCCTACTTGGATATTAACTCAAATGACTATGGAAAAATTAAAAAAAAAATTCATTATTAACGTATCTAAAAGGTAATTTAAATGAATTCCTCACTCCATTTTGGATCCATTCTTAAAATTTGAAAAAATTTCAATGCAAGATCTCTTTGTTGTGATTTTTTTTTTTCAAAATTTGGTAGCATAAATTCAAAATATATATATATATATATATTCAGTAGTTAAAAAATTCTTAGATTGTTTGTGACAATAACCTCGCTACTACAAAAATTATAATAAATGACAGTGATTTAATGATAGTTCTTGAAAGAACTGTCATTAAAAGCATCATTAATAATTTTTAATGTCTTTTCTTCTAATATTAACATTAAAGCTCTGTTGTTAATATTAGTTTTAAAACAACTGACATTAAAAGGGGATTTATAACTCTTTAACGTCAGTTACCATTTAACAGACATTAAAAGGCAGAATTTAATATTAGTTCCAGGGGAACTGATGTTAACGACTTGAAATATTAAAGCCTTTAACGACAGTTCCCATGGAGAAGTAGCCACCCGCATGCACAACTCTCCCTCTCCATTTGTTCTCTCCTTACTCCTTCCTCTCTCATTTGTCTCAATCTCCGCAAGGAGAATCCACACCATCCCTTTTCATTTGTTCTTCATCTTTGGCATTCAAACACGTAAGTATTTTGGTAAATTCAAAAATTTTTTATGAAAGTTTTTTTCATATTTTTTATTCCATTTGGTTTTGATTTGAACAATGAATTGACAATGTACATTATTTTGAGATTTTTTTCATTAGGTATGTTTGATGAATTTTTATTGCTAAAATTTGAGTTTTTTTTGTAAGTATATTTGGGTGAATATTAGGTATGAATGAGTATATATTGATGAATTTATTATTTGATAATGTTTAAGATTTCTAGATTAATTGATGAATTAAGTAGATGTTAGTTACATGAATTTATATTTTGATAAATTAAGTAGATATTAGTTAGATGGATTTATTTTTTGATGAATTTATATTTGAATAAATTTTATTGGGTAAGATTGATTGGTATATTTTGTAAAATTTATATTGATTTTGTAATTAAATTAATTTAATATTAGTCAAATTTTAAATGAATAAATAATTAATTAATTATATAATTATGCATTAAATAATTAAATATTATTTAAATTTTAATTAATTTACTAGCTAGTTAGATGCTTGTATAGTAATTGATTAGATGTTAATTAAATATTGACTATGTATTAATTAACTAATTAGGTATTAATTATTTATTTAAATTTTAATTAATTACTTAGATGCTTGTAAAGTAAATAATTAAATATTATTTAAAGTTTAATTAATTTACTAGTGCTTGTAAAGTAATTAATTAGATGTTAATTAATTGATTATGTATTAATTAACTAATTAATTATAAATCATTTACTTAGATTTTAATTAATTAATTTTTTGTTAGTTATATGTTATTTATTTAATTATGTACTAACTAATTGTTTGTTATTTAGGTAATTACTTAATTATATGCTAATTTAGTTAAACATATAATTAATTATACATGTCAATTAATTCATTAAAATTTTGGTTACATGTAATTTGTACATAAGTATCTAACATAAAAAGTTTTGAATTTCAGAATGGATAAAACTTGGATGTTCACTGATAGAACATTAGAGACATATGATGTAAGGGTGAATAACTTGGTTGTCGAGCCTCATACTTTTAGGTATAGTGTTTTTGATCATTTGAACCATGGTTCTTATCAAGAACTATATCAACTTATATCGACATAAGTAAAAATATTTTCATTTATGTTAGTATGTATCTTTTTTTTTTTTTTACTCTTACAATTATTGATTATTTTCTGTTGGCAACTCTTTTAAATTTTTCTAAGTTATCAATGAATCAAGTGATAGATGCATTCCTAAGAGTATTCCTGCTAAGGTATATATGTTTAAACCTATATGTGATGTTAGTTTTATTTATTTTATAAAATATAATAATTAAAAATTTTTAATGCAGTCTTTACATCAACCTTCAAATACTTACTTTGGATATTATGTTATGAAATTTTTTAGGGACACCACTGATAGATGAGACAAAAATATCCCATATGCAAAAATGATAAGTTTTTAAGCTTTGCTTATATAGTTATTTCGATAATTGATGTGCTTACTAGAAGTTTTAATTGGATTAACTTTTTTTTGACAAATCTAGCTAGTGGAAATAGATACTTACACTCAATCGGATATTGATGAAGTTAAAAAAGAGGTTGGATAATTCCTTAGAATGTCATATTAGAAAGTTGAACTTTGAAGATTTTTGTAGACATAAACATTATTGAATTTATATAGTTGAATTTTCAGGATTGTGTATGATAATGTGTATTTAAACTCATGCATTGTGCATATGGAGTTCAGTTATGACATCTATAGGTCTTTTTCTTGCTTGATCTTTCATTACTTTTTAGATTAGATTACGTTGAAGTGTTTCCAAACATGAAAGAAGTAACGATGGTTTGAGTGAGAATGGTATTGAAGTGTACTGAAAGTAAAAGTTATTTCACTGAAGGGTTGGTATTGAATTTTGTTGATGTACACAACATGAAGATACATAGTTGATATGGAAGAGATGAAGAATTTTATATATGCACGTTTTAGATAATTTGTATGTAGGAATTTTGTATATTTTGAAATTATTAAAATAATTGTTTTAATGGCAGTTCTATTAGAATTGTCATTAAAAGGGTCAGTTCATTGAAAACTAACATTAAAGGCACCATCTTTCAATAATAGTTCTAGTAGAACTTTCATTAAAGCCCTCACCCTTTAATGGCAATTCTTTCAAAACTGTCACTGTCGGGAGGCCTAATAATGACAGTTTTGAAAGAATTATCATTGAAGGCCCCCTTTTAAAGATAGTTTTAAAGAACTATCTTTAAAAAAGCTCCCTCTTTAATGGCATCAATAAAGATAACAGTTCTAGAACCATCATTAAAAGTCAATTTTAACTATCATTAAATCCTTTATTTGTAGTAATGCTTGTATATTTCTTTATATATTTTTAAAAATTTTCAAGTTAAATTTTATTTTACAGGATTTTGAATTTGAATATATTCAATTTTTAAATTTTTTAACAAAGTTCAATTTAGTTTAAATTGATATCAGTTCTTAAACATAAAAGATTATTTGATAAGATATAACAAACATAAAAATTTTAAAAGACTTTCACCCAAAAATTGATTTGACTTTAGTGAAAAAAATTTTAAAATTCTTTGAAGAAGATCTAAAGGGTTCTTCATATCATGGTGTGGTCGTGCTGCTTCCCGAGCATTAATACACTAAACCGACTAATAAATGGGTTGCATGGTACTTTGCATATCTAACAGGCACGTAGTCTGTGGATAATGTTGCCTGTTAATAATACGAATAAGACTAAATCAATAAGCTAGTCAATAAATTTTAGGTCCCATAAAAATGGAAGCAAAGTGAGGATTTTGGCCTAATCATGCCAAAAACATCTATCCATTTAGCATCAAAAAGTGGGAAAGGGAGAGTTTAAGCTCTAGTCCCTAAATTTAAACCAACAAGAAAGCTGGTAAATCCTAACAGGACCTGTTGAAGCTCTATTAGAACTGTCGTTAGAAGTGGGGGCCTTAATGACAGTTTTCAATAATTGTCATTAAAACCTCCCCTCTTTAATGAGATGAACAAATATATAGTTCTACAACTGTCATTAAAAACTATTTTTAACTGCCATTAAAGCTTTCATTTATAGTAGTGCCAGCTGATTACTGAACCTGCTCACCAATCAAGTCTATGCCAACTTATAGAAATGATATACCCTAAAATAGCAAGAAGTACAAATGGATTCCCTAAAGAGACAGAAACTCCTAATCAAGGTTGTAAGGATCGGAGGAAAGCTAAAGATAGCTCCTTAATGTATATTTTGTTATACTTCTTCTTCTTTATAAAAGCCTTACCCTGCTTTTGCCTAATTTCCACCTTTATTTTGCCAAGCTCTAGTACTAAGACACCTCTTTGATCCTTTAGCTCTTTCTCAATCAAGGAAACAAGATCACCCTAAAATGACCTGCTAGATTATCAATAACAACCCGCTCATATGCACTTATAAGCTGGAAAAGGCCAAAGACCATTGCAATGAACTTGGTCACAAACATAGTGTTCTCTAAGAAAAGGTATGGGGCAATAAAGAGGAAGGATTTTGAGGTAAGGAGGATATTATAGAATGACATGTTGCAGGGATGTAACAAATAACCCAGATAGGGAGATCAGCCTTTAGAATGAACATTGTTATACGTAGAATTATGTAGAAAAGAGTGGAAAAATAAAAGGGCAAGATCAAGTTCTTAAGCAGAAAGAACAAAAATATCAAATTTAATTTTTTCCACACATTAATTTGCAAATAAACAGAAACAGTTAACGATAGTAGAATCTTAGGAACTAATGCAACTAGAAGTAAGATCAATCTAAAGAAAAATGAAATATATACCTTAGCACGAATGATATCAGGTAAACAAAGACAAAAAAACTACATGGCTCTAAGAGTGCCACCTATGCTGTTGTTTCCTACAAGCTTAATAAGATTCTAGTGATTCATACCAGCACTGAATGCAAAGAGAGCACATGGTTACCTACTTAAGAATTAACTATAAAATTTAGTATATTCAGCAAGATTGAATTAGAATATGGTGAATTTATACCTCAACATTGCTCATGAAGAATTTTCAACCATTAAGGTGAGAACAAACTACAATGTCCAAGTCCTCAATAGTAACCCTCTCTAAGTAGCCATTAAACTCGAATTAGTTTGGATGTTGCATGCAAGGTTTAAGAAATTGTGCTTGAAAAGATGATAAATAGTTATATTTGTTGCAATTATTATCCTAAGAAATGAAAGTACTAGTTTTTCTCGAAATGTGCTTTATCGTATCAATCTTCATGATCCAAAAAAACAAATTACACCTAATGTATATTAATTTGGCGTAAGAAGTTTAAAAAACTGGGTCTTAGTCTGATGGATGCAATTTAAATAAAAAATATTTTTAATATCAAAAATATCTAAATTTTTTATAATTTAAATTTAAAACTTATTTTATAAAACTTCTAATTTAAATTTCTTTAATTTGTAAACTTTAAAAGCATATGATTTGTAAATTAATATTTACAAATGGTTTTGGCTTAATATAATACATGGCTCACACTACAATGGTACAACTTAATATAAATTCACTAACTTGCTTTCATAATTTGTCTTACCATTTTTGGCCTACCAGGTTAAGTACCAATTCATGAGTTATACAATTTCGATGTAAAATAAATTGATCCAAAATGGTAAGCATAATACCGTTTCCTAATATTTCATAAAGAGCTCACAAATGAAAAAAGGAAGATCATTTTATTAATAAAATCCATAATGCTTAATGTTAGATGCCTTAATCATTAATCCAAAAATATTGAATCATTTTATTTACAAAATATATAAAATTTGAGTTTATTTATGGTTACTATTAAAGACAAGCACACAAAAAATTTAAAATACTGGCCCAAGATAATGAATTATCATGTCCATCATTGATCAAATCAATAGAAATTAAGATTGAATCATCATCAAGGTGGCTGATTTCTCATATAATTCCAGATACCTAATTATCTATGTATTCCAAGTTTGTGCGAAACTTTTATATGGTTAATAGACATTCGGTTAGATTTAGATGAATGTTCAATGGTGAAAGATTAAACATATTGGATAATTTGCCATAATGACCCCATACACACCAACATTTACTGTGTTTGCATTTTTAGTTAGCTTAGAAACAAAATCCGAAGTAACATAATCCAACAAACGTGAACATTTTAAGATCTAACAAGTAAACTAGAGGAGTTTTTATAATATAAGTCAAGTTAAGCCATTTAATCTTACATGTTAATTAATTTGAGTAAGAAATCAACTATTTAGGAAGAAGGGAAAATCAATAACTAATTAAGATTTAAGGCCCCTGGATGCATTTTAAAAAATTAACAAAAGGACTAGAATAGTAAATAAGTGCAGTTTAATTTGCATTATGAAAACCATATTAAGCCATGCATTAGTTCGCATATAATTAGTTACTAACTTGTTATAAAATAAAATAGTTTATATTTTTAAAGTATACACTAAAAGAGACCCAAAAAAATTAGAGTGACACATTTTATTATTGTAACATACATGCAATAAGTCCTTTAAGTCATTGTTGCTGATAATTAATCATGAGTAGTCGGTAATTACTAGTATGTTTTCTATTTCTCTAGGGACTTTTTCTTTAGCTAGGTTATTATTAGTTATTTCTAGGTTATTTATTAGATAAGCTTCTGAGATTTACATTAAACCTTAAATCCTAAACCATAAAGCATAAGACCTTATTATTCTAGGGCTGAGAAAAAATTACAATAAGAAACTTGTACTCGTTATTATATTAATATGAAACATATATTATTGTTCGGTTCACCATCTACCTAAACAATTATTTTGGCAATAACATTAAACCTAACGATTATGAGTTGTGCTGTATAACATATACCTTATTAGATTCGTGCTATATAGCATCCCCAAATACAAACTGTCTAGTTAGTCGACAACGTAAGAATAGCCTTTAATAGTTTGCCAATTTATTATTTAGTTGATGCTACATAAATCAAGATTACAATTAACAAGTGAATTGTATATAACGATGTTCTAATCGAACATGATTTATGGTATTTAACACTATAAACACATTAACAAAGTAGAAAATTACTTTTTAACATTTTAAGTGAGTTATTAATAGTGAATCAAGCTATATTTTCGAACACCAATGCCTAATAGATATCATTTACTAGATATATAAAATATCTATTATACTATCATGATCATTCCTTATCATGACTCTATAATAATCGTATAGTTGAGAGAATATCCATCCTTTAGATTCAATAAGCTCAATATTCTATTATTATGTCATGAATATCATTTAATATTTTGCTTATTAAACCTTGTGATTACTCTTACATGTTAATTTGATTTCACATGCATCTTTACTGAGTTAGTAGACATGTGTTTCAATTTCTATAAATTGAATTGATATCCTAAAATTCCCTTTTAAGGCATTAATGCATTCCATGGATGGTTATGTGTATTTTAAGTATTTGACTTAAATTACATGTAAACAGTACAATCAAACATTGTCATCGGTTAACACCTTTATTTGTACAATTTTTTTTTTCTTTTTAAAATCTGGGAATGGCCATGTGGGTTTAAGTCTCCAGATTATTTACTCTGTTATTTTTGTACAATTAACCATTTGGTTTGAGCTAGTGTTTAAGTCTAGAATATTCATATATTGACTATATATTATTAATTAGTTAAGTCTAGATTTAATTACTACATATCGTTATATTTCTCACGACATTAGATAAATGAGAGTTTAATAGACCTAACAATTTTATATAATTAATATCCCTACATATCGTTATGTAGTTAAATGGTTTTATTGCGTAATTTAATGCATATATTTTAAGAAATTTATATGATTTGATCTAATGCAACCATACTTTCTTTCTTCCTTGAACCTAATTACGCCAACACATAAATAATTACTTCTACAAAAAATATCATTCTTACTCAAGAAGTGTATTGTTTGCCATCTTTTACATCTCAATGGTAACAGATGATATAACTAATAATTTGTTAACTATTCTTTCCTATATATTAATCATAATTAGTTAAATATTACTATTATAATAGTGTACATGTGTTGGTGCTGAAAAAGTTGAAACAAAAGAAATTTGATTACATTCTTTTGATTTGTTTAATTTTTAAAATTCAATCGACAACTTTAGAATTATAATTTTGTAATGCATTTATTTTTTTCTTTACTTTACCTTATTTTGCAAAGATGAATTGGTCATTTCATATTTGTCAATTTAAATAGATATAGCCTAAATCATATATAATGCATAACATTATGATAAATCATACATTAACAAAAGAACAAAGTATAGTTGGTTGTCACATGATTGGTTAATACATGATTTATCCAAAGATTTAAGACCATTTACACATAAACTTAGTGTTCACACACCGTATATAGCATCCTCAAACATAAACCTTAACTTCATTGAGTACACTGCTCATGTTAGAATGATTCATTAACACCTATAACCACGTCATTATATCTTAGGCCTAATTTGTTTTTAGGTTAAGTACCTAACTATAGGATTTGGTTGATTCCAATCTCCTCACCTTATGTTTTTCTCTTCTTTATTTAGCAATGATTGTTTTGAGCTTCAACCATCGATGTGATTAATTGTATAATTGAAATATAATTGGGCAACCCAATGTCTTATTGAGAGTCTTAATTATTCTGCATTTATGTCATTTTAAATATCTAGATTTTTAAATGGTAAAAATAATGAAAATTGGGTGGACAACATTAATGTGGCTAACCAATATTTTTCCTTATCAAAAGAACACTTTATTGATCCCCAAAATAGATGATCCTTCCATCTGAACTTGTATAAATCACTCTATATTTCTTTTTTGGATTAATTTTTAGCTCAAGTGATTAGGCTTAACATTAATCTAAAATCACAAATGTAGTTAAGTCAAATGTATTTCAACAAAGCCTCTAATATATTTGGGCATAGTATTAGGCCAGTTCTCAAATCTCCACTAGGGTAATATTGTCCATTTATGACACAGTTGGATTATGAACCATGTATCATAGGTTTTTTTAGCAATGATCAATAAAAGAGTAACTCATATGATAATGTTTGGTAACTCAGCTCTAGTAATTAGATTACTTAAGAATTAGTAAAGTACTATTGCTTGGTAAAAAAAAAAAAAGATCAAGAATTTTAAAGAAATAACTTTTTGTTATTTACTAGACATCTGTGTACAATATTAAGTTAGGAACAAGTTAACATAATTCATAATTATATTTGAAGCATAACTTTTTCGAAGTTAATTTTTTCATATTGGGGCCATTTTTATGCAAGTTATCCCAATATTGTCATTATTTTGATGTTGGTTGAATTATCGACACTTTCAACCTCTCATTTTCATTCGACTGTACTAATTTTTGCCAATCACTATTTAACAATTAGGAGCTAGACCATATGTAGGGCATGGTTTTTAAAATAGGATTATATACTTAAAATTCACAAACTATGGATGTTATGAAAGATACTTGAGTGTGATTGCACTTACTTTAGACGGTATTCTATGATCTTTCAATGCATAAATCACATAAAGGTGCATTAGTCAGTCCAAATGGCACAACCAAGTATTCATATAAACCATTCCTAGTTTTAAATGCTATCTTCCATTCATCTATAAGCCTCATTGTAATTTGATGGTAACCACTTCTCAAATCAACTTTAGAGAAAACAAATGCACCACACAATTGATCAAGTAAATCATCTGACCATGGAATTAGATGGTACCGTATTATCACCTAGATGTCAATTCACACTTTAATTCCTTAAATCCTTCATACTGGTAATTCAAGTGCATGCATGGTAATGAAAATTAATTGCAGTTAGCAATCTTAAACCCAAAACCTCATCTTAATCACAATAAAGTTATTTATATGGCCAAATTGTTGATAAATGATGTGCATGGATAATTTTTATTTATAATATTTGAACTTGAACCATGTACAAGCTAAATTGCTAGCTTTACTCGAATGAAATTACATTGCAGATTTCTCTTGTTGGACATCATCAGTTTTGTTCGCAATAATGTTTGTCAAAACTTCTTGATACTTTATGAACTAGCTCATCATCTTTACCAACTGCTATTGATCTAATTGCCTACCTTGAGGGGCAGTCAACTTTTTGGACTTCTCAAAATAAGATGTGATAGCCACCCGGATCCTTGACCTCTAATGCGTCCAGGGTGCTCAAGTGTACCAAGAGCTTTTGTCAGCACATCTTTTGGATCGAAGGTTATAAATTTACCCTGTGTACTCTATGTCATCAACTCATCCTACAATATTATAATAAAATTAATCAATGAACATGAAATTTATTACTACAAATACTATAAAAAAGTTGAACTACACTTATAATTCTTTCCCTCCGCATTCGGCTTGCATCATTTATATATTCTCCTTTTTATTCTGTCGTGAAGCCTTTCACAATAAGGCACGATCAATTTGGTCATCGTTACCCAATGCTTGTTTCTATTTTTTTAACATAAAGAGTGAACATGTTAGATTTTTAAAACGTATAACTAAATGACTATATTATCAATTATAAACATAATAAATGAAAAATAACTTACAAGTTCACTCTCCAGCCCTATAAATCCCTTTCTAGATAGACGATGGTCATACATATTCCTCTTTCTTTTTGTTTTGCTCTTTGTCTCTTTTGCTGTAAGATCAATACACATCAACATTTGAAGAAAAGTGTATAAACAAAAACTTTATTAACTATAAATGTATACTTGAAACTCTTCTGTCATATGAGAGTTCACAAAGTCCTACCATACCCCAACATCTATGGCACTGCTATGTTTTCCATGTGGAAATGAAAGAAATTCAACTCATCGATATGAGGAAAAATGTGCTTTGATGTAAGATTGATCTTGAAGTTTCTCCATTTGTTTGCAGCAGACTGAAGTACGTACCTCTTTATGCTTGCATCAATATCACATGTCTCTTACAACGTATTATAAACAAGTGGAGTAATACAAATTAAATTAATTAGCAATGAACTAATTGAAAAGCAATAGTATATTGTGTTTCATTTAGCTTACTAATATTGTCTCTCAAATATTATTTTTCATTTAACTGCTTACTGAATGCCAATTCACAATATTTATGGGCATCGTATTACATACCACCACCCTAATGTAGCTATGGAACCGAATGCCATTCCTCCCAAGTGATTGGCCTTCATCAATTACCTCGATCATAAGCTTAACACCGTAAGCTCAACTCTTAATTATCTTAGGCATACTAGTGATACCTCGTTTCTTTGGCCCTCGAGAGACTTGATTTGAGTGTTCAGAAGGATCCATCAAATCTGTAAACAAAAAAATATATGGCTAGTATCATATATGCAAAACATGATATGACATGATAAAACTAAGAAAATAAAATGAAATTATAAAAGGTATGATAACTTTGACACATAAAGCCATTGATCATACCTCAAAAAATACTCAAACCCACAATTCTTCACCATTTTCTCAAGCATATGCAAGATGATGGTCATCCATTTGGTCAAATAAATCAACAGGTGGCAAATTATTACAAAAAGACGTGTGTTCCACACTAATATCGCAAAGTCATCATCTTCATTATAGTCTTTTGAAAGTGTTGACAATACTATGGACCATTTGACATCAATTGGATCTTTAATGTCAAATACTTGTCTTACTTGTGAAGCCAATATAACTATTTCTATGTCCAATTTGATTGAGATTAACGAGCACAACTCCTAGATCATCAACTTTAACACCATTATTATTCTCATTCCAATCACATTTGAAAACTGAAACTCTGAACATTGTATAATCTAGTTCCTATATTTCTTGTATAACTCCATAGAATGACGAATCACTATATATTGGATTTTTGTCCTTAGCATTAGAGGTTTGCATGGTGTTGGCAACTAGAGTGACACTACTATTTTGATGGATCCTTGAGTTATCTCGTTGCTTGGTATAAAAGGACAACCATTGATAATATATCCAGGATACTTAATTATTATGGATTGAGGACCATAGGCAATCCGTTGTAGTGTTGATGAGACATTATGATTGGATAATAAAAGTTCATTTTCAATCTCTGTCATAATATATATTAAATGAACCATATTAGAAATAAATTTAATGTGTAAATAAGAATAAGTATTCTTACTCATGTGCGTAACTAATTACTTAAGGTTCGATTTTATTCATCATGTAACCATTTAAGTCGTTTTGACTTGATAAAATTGTCGACCCTTAATTTATTTTAATGATAATTGCATATTAAAAATAAGTCATCAAACAATAATTTAAATATTATTTGATATAACAACGAACTATAAGTTATAAAATTTAATTACCTTATATATGGTTGAACTTCGCTTGTATTCATCAAAAAAGGAGGACATTGTCAGCTTTATCAACACTTCCACTAGTTAGAGCTTTTCCACTTCGACTAGAGTGACCAAATACATTCTTCCATGTAGACATCCCAATAACATCCATAGCAGATAAATAATCAACGCAAAATTCTAATGCCTCTTCTACAATGTACGACTCAGCAATACTACCCTCACGTTTATTACGATTTCGAACATAACCTTTAACACTTTCATATAACTTTGAAAAGGGTACATCCATCGTGAATACATGGGACCACACAATTTTAATTCTCTGATAAAATGAACAGTAAGGTCTACCATAATATCAAAAAAGTTGGGAGGAAAGTACTTTTCAAGCAAACAAAGTGTTGTCACAAGTTCGTCTTGGATTCCATCCAACTTTGACATATCCACTACATTTTGGCACATCAAATTAAAGAACATACAAAGTCTAATGAGAGCATATCTAATATGTTTGGGTCACACACCTCGTAAAGTAATAGTTAAAAGTTGTTGCATTAGGATGTGACAATCATGCGACTTCAACCCATATAGTTTCAAGTTATCCATGGATAATAGATTTCTAATGTTTGAAGAATACCCATTTGGGACTTTAATCTCATTGAAAACTTTACAAAATATCTTTTTTCTTTTCCTTAGATAAAGTATAGCATGCAGGCAGTAGAAATGTATGATTAGTATAAACTTGTGGTTCTAATTCAGACCTTAACCCCATGTCTTTCAAATCCATTCTAGAAGCTAATCCATCTTTAGATTTTCTAGGAATATCAAGCAATGTTCCAAGAAGAAAATCACAAACATTCTTTTCAATGTGCATGGCATCTATAATATGTTTAATATGCATGGACTTCTAATATGGTAAGTCAAAAAAAATTGACCTCTTTTTCCAACACTGTGTAACAACATCTACTTTACCTATTGTACTTCGTTTCTTTGACTTTCACTATGAATTTACTAAACATTGAACTTTGTTAAATACTTCTTGACTACATAATGGTTGGGCAGCAATTTTGACTTCTTGGTCACCATTGAAGGCCCTTTTCTATCTATGGTAAGGATGATGTCGTGGTAAGAATCTTCTGTGTCCAACATATGACATCTTTTTACTATGTTTCAAGTGACTAGCTTGAGTGTTCTTAGCATAGAAAGGACAAGCATAATATCCTTTAATAGTATAACTAGATAAATTACCATAGATAAGGAAATCATGATTGTCCATAACAAAACAGCTTTCAAGTTGAATGACTTATTATAGTACACATCATATACTTTTACACTTGTGTCCCATAACATTTTCAAGTCTTCTATAAGCGGAGCTAAGTTGATATTGATATCATGATCACATTGTTTAGGACCTGATGTTAGTAATGTTAACATCATGAACTTTCTCTTCATTGTTAACCATGGTGGTAAATTATAAATCACCATAATCAATAGCCAACAATTATATCGAGTACTCAATGTACTATGTGGATTGATTCCATCTGTTGATATAGCAAGCCTTAAGTTTCTTGGCTCTCAAGCAAACTCTAGCCATATGTAGTCAACCGATTTCCTTGATGATGTATCCGATGAGTGGCTCAACTAACAATCGATTTCCCTTTTATTTGAAAGCCATATAAGATGTTTTGATATTCTAGAACTTGTGAACATTCTTTTAGATTTTGGTATTGGTGGAAAATACCACAACACCTTAGCAGGCACACCAATCTTTATTTTGTTGCCGATCTTCATTACTTTCCATCTTGAAAGTCCATAAGTGGGACATTGGATGTCATCTTGAAACTCCTTCTGATATAATATGCAATAATTTAGATAGGCATGGATCTTTTACTCCATATCTAATGCATTCAATATTTTCTTGGTATCATACATGAATGTGGGTATTTCATTACTATCATGCAATATTTTTGCAATCAAATTTAAAAGATCACTGAAGCTTTGATTGGACCAACCATATTTCACCTTCAAATTGTACAATTTAACCAGAACAGATAATTTAGTGAACTTTACTGATCCAAAATACATAGGTTTCTCAGCATCATAAAGTAAGCTGTCAAAGTGGTTAGGATTAGTATCATACTTTGCAAATGCCCCTTGTACCATTTTCACAGTGTTATCAACTTCTTTGATGTGTTCTACCTCCCTAACAACATTAGCAATCTTGCTAGTAGAAGACCCAACAATACTAGTTTCTCGTGCCATATCTAGTTTTGATAACTGCTATTAACTCCATATACATATAAATGATTCTGCATCTCAGGTGGAGCATGATGCTTCATATTACCATATTTAATATATGGATACCAAACTAATTCAATGTTATCACTATTTTAAACAGCATAATCCAAAAAGTTATTCACCTTTACATCATATGCCTCTAATCTTCTATCAACAAACATCCAAGTTTTATCCATTTTAAAATTTAAATAACATTTAATTTTTTACTTTTCAAGCATCTAATGTATTAACTAAAATTTGAATGAATGATTAATAACTATTTAATTACTTGATACAAAAAGTTAATATTTACATAATATCTAATTTATTATTGTAAAAGCATCTAATTAACTGACTAATAAATTAATTAAAATCTAAATAACATTTACTTATTTACCTTATAAGAATCAAATTTATTAATTAAAATTTAAATGCATAATTAATAACTATTTAGTTAATTAAGACATAGTCAATATTTAATTAACATCTAATTAATTACTATATAAACACTTAACTAGCTAGTAACCTAATTAAAATTTAAATAACATTTAATTTTTTACTTCACAAGTATCTAATTTATTAATATTGGCAAAATAAATGATTAATAACTAATTAGTTAATTAATATATAGTAAATTAATTATCATTTAATTAATTACTACACAAGCATCTAACTAGCTAGTAACTTGATTAAAATTTAAATAACATTTAATGAGTTATTTTACAAACATATAATTAATTAAGTATCTATTTAAAATTTAATTGCTTATATTAATTTATGTTAACTACAAAATCAATATAATTAAATTTGACAATATACACCAATTCATCTTACCTAAAAAAATTAATTCAAACATAAATTCATCTATACCCAATATATAATTAATTTATCAAAATATAAATTCATCTAATTAATTTATCAATTAATCTAAAAATCTTATAATTATCAAGTAATAAATGCATCAATGAATACAAATTCATACCAAATATACTTTAAAAAAACCCAAATTTCATCAATTAATAAAAAATCACCAAACACACTTAATAAAGAACTTCTCAAAATAATATACATCCTCAATATGCTTTTTAAACCAAAATTAGCCAAATTGAATTAAAATTGTAAAACTTAAATTTCATAAAAAAATTTCGAATCTATACTAAAATACTTACATATGTTTGAATGCCAAAAATGAACAAATGGAGGGGGAGGGTGCAGATGCTTCTTGTGAAAATTGAAATAAATGAGAGAGATAGGAGCAAGGAGAGAGCGAACAGAAGAGGGCCGGAGAGAGGCAATGCAGCTGTGAGTAGTTGGCCTAGCTACATTTGGACAGAGAACAAAGAGAAGAAGGCCAAAAGAAAGGTAGTGTCGCTGCCATACTAGTAACTGATGTAGCTATTTTTGGATAGAGACCAAAGAGGAAAGGGTTGAAAAGAAGCAGTACAACTACTAACAATTAGCCTAGTTACTTCTTGACAGACAACAAAAAGGAATAGGGCCAAAGAGAGGCAATGCACTATTAGCAGTTGGTCTAGCTGCTTCTAGACAGAGAGGAAAGATAAGAAGGATGAAGAAGACAGTAAAAATTATGCACGAAGTTGTTGGCGGGCTCTAAAGATGAATTAGGGATCCTTAACTTAAAAGCAAGGTTGGACAGCCTTTAATGCCAGTTCTGGCAAAACTAGCATTGAAGGCCACAGACTTTATCCAAATACAAACATCACGAGAATAGTGAGATATCTATGGCCACTACAAGAAATATAGTTGGCCTGACATGATTATTGCCTAATACCAAGCTGTAGGTGCAAGAAATGAAGAATGTGCAAACTTGTACAGTAAGAATAAGCAAGCTAGACTTCACTGACGTCACCCTAAGCTTGAAAATTTTGACTATAGCTGACCACAATGAAAGAAAACTATACATATAAGACCTATGAGTCCAACACCTTCGGAAGGAAACTTTACATTTGTATGGTTTTTTATTACTAAGAAACATGGGTAATTAATTCTTACCAAGAAAAAGGGAAAATAAGAGGGTAACTTCTTCTCTGTCCATCAAATCTTCTATGCTAGAAGAGCTTTGATTGTAGAGGATGATTTCATTACCTTAGAATAGCGAATGTGATCATGATGCTTGTAGGAAGTTTTGACAATTGTTCCCCACTTTAGATTATTGGACAAAGCCTTGGAATCCTGCTTCTTAGGATTAAATTTGGTACTAAGACATGAATTTAAAAATGAATTTCACGAGGAAAAAGAAGGCAAGGTACGCCAAAGCCAACACTCAGAAGGTGTTTTTGGCAAAGGTGGGAAAAAGAGAGCCAATTCAGTACCTATAACAACCTGGCCACAAAGTTCAGAGCAAGCAAAAGATGCCATGTGTTCGAGTTAAGTTAAAACTGGGCATTGGGTTCTCTTCAAGTCACAGTTACAGTGACCATATGGCTCAAAGCATGCAAGAGATGAAAAGTGACAAGTTGCAATGGGATTGGCGGTGGAAAATGAAGGACTAGTGGCTGTTTGCTCCCTTACCATCCTTTACCATTTTTAATGACTGCAATAGCAAAGTGAGGGGAGCCATTTGCATGAAGA
Source organism: Moringa oleifera (assembly GCA_021397835.1). Classification (NCBI taxonomy): domain Eukaryota; kingdom Viridiplantae; phylum Streptophyta; class Magnoliopsida; order Brassicales; family Moringaceae; genus Moringa; species Moringa oleifera. Next base: position 1,388,004 of record JAJFZO010000446.1, on the reverse strand, counting down.
AAGAGAGAGCTAACCAAACCTTCAGTGGTTCAATTTAAGATCAAGTGGGGACTGACGTTGGGCTTTTAAGGCAAGATGCCCAATGCTTCACTATTAGCCATTAAAGATCACAAGCCTAATCACCCACCCAAGCACTGCTTCCTCTACCATTCTAACTGATATTCATTAACGTTTTTGTCTTTCTCTCTTTGGAAAAATTAAGCACCATCCTTATGCTAGCCTTCATTCACATTTTTCTCTTTCTCTCTGAATACAAAATCATCTCCTGGATTAGATGCTATTAAAAAGTCAAAAAGTATCCCCCATGGTAGAGTTTAAGGAGCAGTGCAAGTGGAATACTCCCATGGTTTTGTAAAAGTTGATTAAGCCACCAATCTTAATTGAAGACATACAACAAGCCAAACACCCATGAAATCCATAATTCTCAGAAAGACAAAAGAAAGAAAGATAGAGAGAATGAGCGACAAAGAGATTCCATTTCCTAATTCTAATATCTCCTCTGATTTCACTAATCACTCTCTTCACTTTAGCATGCAAAACCATCTTGGAGAATACTTCCCCACTTCCCTCTTGGTCTCTTTCTTATCACTTCTATTCCTAAGGCATGCACCTTTTGTAGAGCACTCTATTTAATAATTACTTACAGACTCCTCATGTTTTCCAATTCCTTCTTTATTTAGCTAGCTTTTGAACTTTCTTCTTTACATCCCCCTTATCAAACCATCTACTTTTAAGATCTGTTCATTACTAATGTGTAGCTTTTCACTAGTAGTGCTTTTTTCACTTTCTAATGACTTGTAGTCCTTATAAAGGTCTTGATCCAGTTTGGCCATTGTTATGTCTACTCTATTCTTGAGATGTACTTTGTTAAAGAAAAAAGATTAGTTAACATCCACAGAGTGCAAGGCTTTAGGCTCCAATTTGCACCCTCCATTTAAAATACTCAAACTTTTCACATCTTGAAGAATAGATACTGCAGCATCAGATTCTTCCATCCCCCTGATTCTTGGAGACATTTCAAAATCCTCATGCACTGAGTTCAACCAGCCCTTGGTTTCCGAGGAATTTGAATTTGAACAAAAATTTTTTATAGCATTTGTAGTATCTACATATAATGTCTTCTTGACTACAAGGCTCAATAAGCATGAGCTCTATCTAGTGCTCCTTGGATATAGTAATTCATGAGACTTACTAATGCCTTTGTTGTGGATATTAAATCTATTGAAGGCTTTTTCTCAACTTCATTGGATATACCCTTAACATCATCCCGTTTCTCAAACTCTAGCTCTGCTGCAAGAGCAAGTTCAACTTCATTCCCAGCCCTATTCTCTGTAGCCTAACTAGCATCTGAATCCCAATGTGCAGTCTCAGACACAGCAGTCATCAGGCCATGCATGTAATGATAAGCCATCTAAGTTATCCACAACTGCAGCCTCACCAGTAGATGTAGTTGAGAGCCTCACAGCATACACCTATGCACCCACAAGGTTGGCCTTAGTTCGGATTGTAGGGTCCTGTTTAAGCTCAGTATCCCCAACACACTGCTCATCTGTGTCCACCTTAGTCTCATGCTGCAATACCAAACCAGTAAAAACCAGCTTTGCTACCTTCTCCAATTCAAGTCTTAAATGGCCCTTCAGCCCAACTATAGCCATTTCATCTTCACGCACAACATGCAACTAGTTCTGGAAATATTGAAGCATGTGATTGAAGGCCTTTAATGCTAGTTCTTCACTAGGGATGGTCTTTTAACGCTACTTCTTATTTAACTAGCATGAAAGGCTAATCTTTAACATCAGTTTATTGTTAACTAACGTTAAAGACCTTATTTTTAATGACAGTTTGAAAAGAACTATCATTAAATTATTATCACTTATTACAATTTTTGTAGTAGTGCAAAGATATGTTATCTGTTATAGGAGGCATCTCTTTCAATTTCTATTGATTTGATATCCCAAAAATTTCCAACAAAAGTCCAATTTTACTAAGTCAATCATCCTTGACTTAGGTTTATTTGGGTAAGCCTATGATCCACACAATCAATTGGTCCTATTAAGTAGCTTAGAAACATTCATGAAAATTTGTAATGAACCAACAAATCTATAAATGCATCAAACTAGCAAAATTTGTGTAGTTATCAAGCGGGGCTGCATCCATCTAGTACATCACAAAATGTCAAAACTTGTAAATTAACCTCAATAAACATGACATCAAATATACGAATTAAGTTTATAATAAGAATAAAGATAGTAGGATACTTAACAATTTTGTTCTAAAGCCATTCTAATCACCATATGATAAGGTCAATTATACCCAAGACATAATTGACCTAATTATTATTAATTAACATACAAGGTGAATAAGAGTAAAGATTCTAAGTTATTATGCCTTATTGGGATAAATTGTTTAGGGAATATTTTTAACCTATCGAGCAAAGGTTAAAAATTGAGCTAAATCCAGTCGTTAGTTTTACATCGGCAATATAGTTGATCATGTGCCTAATTTTAGCTTGACGTTAATATTATATCGATATTAAATTAATGGTTAATTTTGGTTAGAAATTGTCAATATCTATTAGCGTAATTGGGTGCAACAAAATTTTTTGTTTTTAAACATCTTGTTAATCTTCATATGTATAGATTTTTTCTGTCTCACTCAAAGCCATTATATACCAATCTGTCATCGAGTTACATCTATTTGTTTCTGATATTAAATGGGCACTGTTGATCATACATAGTGTTTAATAATCAAACAACAAAATCATGATCATAATCTCGACCAAATATTTTCCAAGGATATTCTCATTAAATACTAAAAATAATTTTACAAGCATTTGTATAATTCTAGACTTGTAATTGGACTCAAAAACTATACTTATAAAATTGAACCATAAATACTTTTTTTAAGATTTACATGGATAATTTTCTTAGTTTTTTCCTTTAAGTTTCCCTGAAAGCCATTATTTGTTATGTCAAGTTAATTATAAACTAAGCATAATATTAAACATTGCTCATTAATAAAATGATCTTCCCTTTTATAAAAGCCAATATGTTTTTAGAGCATAGGAATGAAGATTTCACGTTATTTTACCTTGTTGCGATAAATTCTAATATAGTATTTATACTATCCATGGTAGAATTATTTAATCAAGTTATAACCTAATAACGTAGGGAGATATGAGAATAACTTCTTTCATTAAAATCTATAATTCTTTCTTTTGCAATTAATTTGATTTGAATGTTTTTTTTTTAGATCATTGTAAAGTTTAATTATCCATTAATCTATGGGATTGTACGAATAAAATATGAAATTCTAATTGTACTACAATGCTACCAATGCTGCAATGCTACCAATTTTGCTGTGCTGCCAATTTTGCAATGCCGCCAATTCTGCAATGTTGCAATGCTACCTATTGTTACAGTAAATGAAGGCTTGGCCAAGGTTTATAAATACCCACCCTGGCCAAGAGCTTGAGGGGATTTGGAGAGGGAGTGTTAAGGAGAGAATGTTAAGAAATTTTGAACGTTCAGAGAATATTTAGAGAGAGTTATAAAAAAGGGACACAGTAATGTAAATAGAGTGGGAGAGATTTTTTTTGGTAATGAGAGATTTGGAGGAGAAATTTCAAGTATTACTTCCTCTTGAAGAACAAGGCAACCTTTTTGTGATTTTATCATTACGTTTTTCCCTTTATTTTTGTTTCTTATGAATATTTCCTTTCATTTATTTACATAATTATTATTTTATAATTATATATATATATATATTTATTTATCTTGTACATATGTACCCTTTTACTTATCATCATGTCATTTTCACTTGTGTTTTTATTTACCTTGTATATTGATGCATTTTATATTCCTTTGTTTACAAATACACAATTTTTTTTATACTTTCATGTTGAATACATGAAAAGTTAAGTAAAAAATGGATAGTATGTGAAAGTAATGAGAAAAAAATATAATTTAATAGAAAATGGATGTGATGTGATATATAAACTAAAAAAAGAAAATGAAAAAAGAAAGCTTAGTGGGGTAGATATTAGAGTTGTTATAAAATGAAAACGAAAAAAATATAATTTGTTCTATGCTTTCATGTTAAACACATGAAATTTGCTTGAAAGAATAAAAAAAAAAAATGAGAGAAAGATAGGTAACTTTAAGATATTAGATTTCTTTCAAAATGATAAATTTAAATTATTCATAATACGAAATTATTAGGTAAATTAAGTTTTATTTTATTTTTTTACTCAATTTTAAATATATTATCAAAAAAGATGAAATCACTTTGATGTTATTTTAATTTCTTAAAAAATTAAAATAAAAAATACTTTCAAATTTTGACAACATAAATCATTCAAGAGAGTTTTTCTAAATTATTTTTAAAATGATAATATGTGTTTTAAGCTTTTGAGAAGTATGAAAAAATATCAAGAGAGATTTTCATATTTCTTATGTAAGAGTCATTTTTCTTAAAAGCAAAAATAAACAAAAATATATATTTTTAGTTTTGAAAGATATAAAAAAAATCTTAACAGAAGGGTTATTATATTTCAATATAAAAATTAATTAAAATTTTTAAAAATATAAAAAAATCTTTAGAGAGAGGTTGTCATATTTGTTAATAAAAAAAATTCTAAAATATAAGTGTTTTAAGTTTTATAGAGTATGAAAAATCTCAAGAGAGTAGTTTTCATGTTTCTTAATATAAAATTAAAATACTTACTTGATATTTTTGAAAAAATATAAAAAAATTGTAAACATAGATTTTCATATTGTCTAATTTAAAATTTATTTAATATTTTTTTGATAAATGTGAAAAGATTTCAAAGGAGGATTTTCATATTTAAAAGTACATTTATAAAAAATCTAAGAGAAAAGTCTTTGTATTCTCTAAAATATTTTATTTATATGGCTATTAATTCATTTTTTATTTTCAATTAATAAAATTATGAAAGTTGACTTTAAGGTCTATATTTCAATATCGAATATTAATTATTTACTTAGCATTTGACTTTAAAATTATTTATATATTTTACATAACGTGGCTATGCAAGTGCATCAAAATGTCCTTGGATTCACATGAATTACAACAAACGATATTTTGAAGATTAAGGGGTTGAACAAGAGTGAGACCTCCATATTCTCCATCACAAAAAATGTTTTAAGATTATAGGTTAAGTAAGAGCGAAACCTCTACATCTTCTCTCATGAAGTAATTTCAAAAATTAAAGGTAAAACAAGAATTAAACCTTTATATTTTTCAAAACACTAAAATTTCACTTGTTTTTACATCATATATATTGCTTTTCAGACCTATTTTTGGGAATCAATTTTAAAAATCAAATAAATTTCAAAACTGAAAAATAATGATGATCAATTGGTACCAATTTTTGGGTGCCACGAGGTCTTAATCCTTCCTCACGCATAATTGATTCTCGAATCCATATTTTTAATTGTGAAAACCAATGTTGCCTTATTTATGTTTTTGAAAACAAATAAATTCGATATCCAATCACATCATAAAAAGGTTTGGTGGCGACTCCTTTTATTTTTATTTTCTAACTTCTTTTCAAAAGAAAATCAGTCAAAATATTACAGTTTTTAGCCGCTTCAAAAATGTGACCCCAATTGAAAATGAATTATGACAACCTGGCAACTCCACTAGGGATATTTAGAAAGTCGAGCCAAAATTGATTATGAATTACTTGGTTTTGAAAATTGAAGTTTAATTTTGGTTTCCTCTTAATTGACATTTGTTGAATTTAGAATTAGTGTTCGATTAATTTTGTACTTGTTTTGCACATATACTTTACATTGTATATTGTCACCTAAATTGTTTTATGACTTATGCATTTCTTACATACACATCGCCTGCATGGCATAAGATCTCGACCGAGATTTACCCTTTAAGAGGGAATACAGTAAAATATACCCTCGAAAAGCACCTTGCTTCCTACGAGCTAGCGAAATATTCTCACTCACATTGAACTTGAAATACTTTATCATTTTCGAGAATTTAATGCTTCTACAACAATAATAGTAGTGTTTCAGGGTGCCTTACTAGTCTAATGAAGAGCAATATGAGAACATACAAAAAATTTATCAATTTCTCAAAGTCTAGCATGTGGTAAGCCCAGGGAATTGAGAATAAGATAGGGCCATAGCTAGTCATAAAAAGAAAAAAAACCTTTAGGACACGAAGAGAGCCATGTTTTGTATATGAATATTTTTTATTATTTTTATCCTGTTGTGATACTGACTCTTTGCACAATGTTTGTTTTTTTACTTTATAATTGTATGACATATCATTAGGAGGATTGTTACCTTTGAAAGCTTTAAAACAAGTGATAAAATTTTGTTAAATTCATAAAGTATCGATAATCATGGAAGCTTCACAGTCAAACAATAAGCTAATGTCAATGATGATCCATCGTTATGTCTTTAATTGTGGACTCAATGTTAGATATTGGCAGTGTATACGGATGCTTTATGAAATTAATGAAAATCTATATTTGTTTTTGAATTATGAAATTAATAAATTTCCTAATATTTCTGCATTCATACTAACCATAATGCATGAATTCATTTCATTTGGACATTAAAATATTGGATTTGGGGTAACAAGATAAGTATAGGGAAATTAAAGCATCATTTCATTATAAAGACCTACGAAACTCGCTCAAAAACAAAAGCTAATATGGAAGACTAGCAAGCTAGGATGGAAAGATTAGAGAACATGCGAAGAACCCAACATGAGACGATAGAAACCAACAAGAAGAGAGGATGGCACGTAGTGAAGAAGACATGTAGTCTCAATTCCTCCAAATGATAAAGATGATGCAATCAATAGTTAAGGAAAAAGGAGTTGCTGTGGCACAAGAGGCTCCTGAAAATATACATGCTGGGGGAAATGAGACCTTTATAGCCCACCAAGAAAATCCTTCACCTCATTACCCACCAAGATTTACCCAGTTCATGAACCAAGGTGTAGTGCATACCAATACATGTGCCTGACTTGGATGAACCAACAAAAATAAAGATATTAAGGAGTGAAAACATCAATAATAAGGAATTACTGCAGAAGTATGAAATATTGGCAAAAAAAGTGAAAGTGTTTGAGGATGCTTGTAAATTTCAGGGTTTAGATATTTCAGACCTCAGCTTAATGCCTAGACTAGTATTACCGCCAAAGTTCAAAGCACTTGAATTCGACAAATTCGATGGAACTCAATGCCCATGCACTCACATTCGCATGTACTTACATAAGATGCATGGATATGTGGACTAGTATTACCAGCACATGGTAAAGCTTGCACCAAATTGAGTTACTTTACAAATATGCAAGAAAATTGATGAATCCTTCAAAGAATATGCTTAAAGTGGCATGAAGTTGCAGCAACAGTCCATCCGACTTCGTTCGAGGATGAGTTTTCAAAATTATTTGTCAATACTCTAAAGCCCCTATTCCATGAGAAGCTGCTTAGTATGTTAGGTGAAAATTTTGTCAAGATAGTTAGGCAAGGGGAGATTTTTGAGAATGTCCAAAGACTTGGATAGTTGAGGATCAAAACAATGCAAAAGAAGCTACAATGGGAAAGAAAAAAGAAGGAGAAACAAACTACATTTCTCGACAAACTTTTTATCGACCTCTATTTTCCAACTAGTGACCTGATCCGTACTAGTTTCCAAGGACTCCTTACCCTACGCCCTACTATTCTGCCATAAACGTCATTAGTACAGTGCCAAGGCCAGTAACATAGCAATGACCATGGGCATTACCACATCTTATTGCTCCCTCAAACCTTAACTAACCTAATCCCTAGCATGTAATACCCAAAAGTCAACGTCTGAAGGTTCCCATAAAATTGATCCCCATGACATATGCAGAGTTGTATCCCCAATTATTAAAAGGAAGGTTAATAACCCTAGCATTTTTGAAACCGATGCAACCTCCATATCCCAAATGGTATGACTCAGAGGCGACATATGCTTATCATAGTGGAACGACTAGGCACAATATAGAAAATTGCACGGCATTTAAGTGCAAAATCTAATCTTTAGTTGATCATGGGGCCTGAAGGTTTGATACAGACCCTAGCCTAAATGTGGTTAATAATCCATTGCCAACGCATGGGCAAGTGACAGTTAACATGTTAAAAACTGTAAAAGAAGAACCATTGATGGCCTCTACTGAAAAATTGAAGACATTAGTGATAGCATGCTCACTTAAGGCGATAACTCCTCAAGCAAATATAGGAATTCTATTGGCAAGCACTTAGCCAAAAGTAGTTATCAAGGTGCCAATGCTTTTTCATACAGGAATACACATGTTATTCCTTGGAATTATCAAGTTTAGATAACCAAAAGAGACTCTAATGTAGCTAACATGGCAGGGCCAAGCATGAAAGGCGTTATGGCCTAACATAACCTAAAGGAAAACAAGTTACAGCCGACTCAAGTGACAAGGAGAAAGAAAAAGAAGTTGGTAGAAAACATCCTATCACTGAAGAAGAGGCTCTTGAGGTTTTAAAATTCATTAAGCATAGTGCATACCATGTGATTGACTAATTTGAAAAAACGCCAGCAAAGATCTCATTGTTATCACTCTTATTAAGTTCAAAGTCTTATCATGAGTCCTTAATGAAGGTGTTAAAGAATGCCTATGTGCCTCATGACATATCATTAGAAAATATGGGTGACTTGGTAGGAAACTTGATGCCTTATAATTTTAGTATGTTCAATGATGATGAAATTCTAATGGATAGGAGAGGCTCTACCAAGGTCTTACACATATCAACTGAGTGTAAGGGCTATACCATCTCTAAGGTCTTGATAGATAACGGGTTCTCATTGAATGTAATGCCCTTATCAACTCTGAAGAGGCTTCCCTTGGATATGTCATACATGAGTTAGAGCATAATAACCGTATGAACATTTGACGACATAACAAGGGAAGTGACTGGGGTCATGAAAGTGCAAATAAGGATAGGTTCGTACATCTACAACATTGAATTCTAAGTGTTGGACATTAATACCTTTTTTAATTGCTTGCTCGAAAAACCTTGCATTCATATGACAAGGGCTGTGGCTTCAACACTACACCAGCAGGTCAAAATGATTGTGGATAATTAGCTCGTCGCCATTAAAGATTGTCCATTCAAAGCACTGGAATTTATGAATGCTATTGAACATACATGGGCATAGGAGCCATACATCTCTAAAAATATGAAATTTCAATTGGGGCAAACCTTAGTTAAAGGGTATAAAGTTGAAAAAGGATTGGGGAAGAATTTGCAAATGATAATATTAGGCTTATATATCCCTGAAAATAAGGATCAGACTGGCTTAGGAAGAACATGCAGAAAATTTATGGAAAAAAAAGAAGAAAAAGAGGAAAATGATGTTTGAAGGGAAAATTTATGGGTCAAAGTCTATCAATTATAGTATTCCATTGCATCGAGCATGTAGATCAACTAGTTTTATTATCTCTAAGGAACCAATTCATGTTATCGTCAAAATTAGAAGTCAGCTTGTAGAAGAGCTTTCTCACCTCTTAATCAACATGATAGGATATTCATGCATAGAGTAGAGAGATTATGGAATCCATCCATGTCCCCTAGGAATTTCTTTGAATAATTGAACAACAACTCAATTGCCTGTAGTTTTCAATACTGAAAAAAATGTGATTTTCTAACTTCATGTTTAAATTTGATCACTATTAACGATTGCACCCTTTTATTTTCACCTAATATTTGTTGTATTCTTCACCCTTTCATTCTCATTCATTTTCAAGCATCCAAATAAGACATTCTCATTTTCATCTCCAGGGTCACATACAAATGGTTATGACTGTTGATTTTGAATCGAATCCCGAAGGATTTCTGTATTAAAATGATCTTGAATTAGAAAAAGATGGTAGAGAACATATATTACCCTTAGATTTATCAAGAATGATTGAACAAGAGGGAAAAATTATGTTGCATAAAGAGTTCACATAGACCATTAATTTGGGAAATGAAATAGAAAAATAGAAAGTAAGAATTGGAATTACTCTGTCTTTCAACATAAAAGAAGAGTTACTAAAGGAATATTTAGATGTGTTTGCATGGTCGTATAAAGATATGCCAAGGCTAGATAGCAGTATCGTCAAGCATGAATTACCATTAAAATCAGGATATCCACCAGTTCAACAAAAGTTGAGAAGAATAAAGCGAAAATTGTTGCTAAAGATTAAAGAAAAGGTCCAAAAACAATTGGATGCAAGGTTTATTGCTATAGTACATTGCCCAAAATGGGTAGCTAATATAGTTCCAGTACCAAAGAAAGATGGCAAGGTATGGATGTGTGTAGATTACAGATGGCAAGGTGTGGATGTGTGTAGACTACAGAGACCATAATCGAGTAAGTCCCAAGGATAATTTTTCGTTGTCGCATATCGACACTTTTATGGATAATGCAACCAAATATTCTTTATTTCCTTTTATGTATAGATACTCGGGATATAATCAAATAAAAATGGCACCAGAGGATATGGAAAAAACCACATTTGTCACCCTTTAAAAAGGAACATTTTGCTATCATGTAATGCCATTTAGGTTGAAAAATGCCTATGCAATCACGCTATGGTAACCTTATTTCATGATATGATGCACAGAACAATTGAACTTTATGTTAATGACATAATAGCCAAATCCAAAAGAGATGAAAATCACATGGAGGATTTAAGAAAACTTTTTGAAAGACCTTGAAAATATGAGTTACAGTTGAATTCGAATAAGTGCACTTTCAGCGTGAAATTAGGAAAACTATTAGGCTTTATCATAAGTTAAAAAGGTATTGAACTCAATCCTGACAAAGTTAAAATGATTTAGAATTTGCCACCACCTAAAACAATGAAGAGAATATGGGGTTTTTTAGAAAGGTTGAATTATATGTCAAGATTTACAGCCCGATTGACAAACATATATGATCCTATCTTCAAGATGTTGAGAAATAATTATCCTGGTGAATGGGATAATGAATGCCAAATAGCCTTCAAAAAAATAAAATGATATTTGTCTAACCCTCCTATAGTGATGTCGTCAATTTCAGGGAAGCCATTAATTTTATATTTGACAATGTGCAAAAGGTCGTTAAGTTGTGTATCAGTGCAATAAGATGAGTCTAGCAAGAAAGAGCACGCTATTTATTACTTGAGTAAAAATTTTACTAATTATGAGTCAAAATATTCATCAATTAAGAAGACTTATTATGCATTGGCTTGGGCTGCATATAGGCTTCACGAATATTTGTTGAGTCACCTGACGTGGGTGATTGCTAAGTTAAATCCCATCAAGTCATTGTTTGAAAAACCTTCATTATCTAGCAAGCCAGCTAGATGGTAAGTACTATTGTCAGAGTACGATCTTGTATACGTTTTCCAGAGGGCAATCAAAGGAAGTGCCATAGCAGAGTTTTTGGCTAATCATGCTAATGAAAACTATCAATCGATAAGGTCTGATTTTCCAGATGAGGACTTAAATGGTAATTATGCCCATAGACAAAGAAGAGAGGTGAGACACTTGGAAAATATTTTTTGATGGGAATATTCTGGGGCATGCAATTGGCATAATCCTAAAGTCACCAAATGAACAGTATTGTCCATTGATAGCTCGATTAGATTCCAATTCCACTAACAATATTATTGTCGAGTATGAAGCCTGCATCATGAGATTAAAAGCTGCAATAGAGAAAAAGATGGCAAAGTTGGATGTATTTGGGGATTCTGCTTTGGTTATATATTAACTAAAGGGAGAATAGACAATAAGACATCTCGAGTTAGTTCGTTACAACAAGTTCACTAAGGAATTACTCAAGAGCTTCAAAGAAGTTAGTTTCAATTATCTCCCTACAGACAAAAATCAAATGGCAGATGCATTAGCAACGTTGGCTTCATGTTTCAAGTTACAGAGGCTTCATGAGTCTTGCCAATCAAAATGAGCATTTTAGACTGTCCAGCGCAATGCTTTATGATTAAGGAAGAAAGAGATGGCAATCCATGGTATTATGACATTTGAATTTATATTAAGGATTAACAATACCCAAAAGGGGCATTAGAGAATGACAAGAGAACCTTGAGGAGGTTAGCCTTGAATTTCATATTAGATGGGGAAGTGCTTTACAAAAAAGTATTCATCAAACTCCATTAAGGTGTGTCACGGCAAGTGAGGCTTAGGTAATCTTAAGAGAAGTCCATGAAGGCACTTGTGGAACACACGTTAGCGGACCTGTAATGGTTAGACAAATTATGAGGGCAGGTTATTATTGGCTAGCAATAGAAAAGGATTGCATCTAGTATGTGAAAAAGTGCCACAAATGCCAAATTTATGTTGACAAGATACATGTGTCGCCATCCCCTTTACATGTGATGAATGCACCTTGGCCATTTTTAATGTGGGGTTTTGATGTCATCGAGCCCATTACCCCAAAAGCTTCTAATGGACATAGATTTATTCTAGTGATCATTGATTACTTCATGAAATGGTGGAATCTGATTCTTTTGCTAATGTTACTAAAGTTGTGGCCAATCATTTTATAAAAAAGAAATCATTTGTCAATACGGCCTATCAGAGCAAATCATCTCAAATAATGCTCAAAATCTAAACAGTAAGGCTATGAAAGAGATTCATGAACAATTGAAGATTTGATAACACAATTCAACATTCTACCATGCTAAAATGAATGGGGCAATAGAAGCTGCAAATAAAAACATCAAGAAGATACTGCAGAAAATGATAATAGTCTATAAAGATTGGCACGAAATGCTACGTTCACATTACATGCTTATAGGACTATAGTAATAACCTCTATTGTGGCAAATCTTTGTTCATTGGAATATAAGATAGAAGCTGTATTGCTCATATAAGCTGAAATTCCTTCATTAAGAGTGCTCATGGAATATAAATTAGAAGAAGTAGAGTGGATCAAATCTCGAAATGAATGGTTAAACTTGATTGAGGAGAAACACCTTAAAGCTATTTGCCATAGGTAGTTGTACCAAAGCGAAATGGAAAAGGCATATCATGGGAAGGCCCATGTATTGTGAAGAGAGCATTCTCTAAAGGAGCCTTGATTCCAGCTGAAATGGGCAATGATGTTGTCCCTAAACTGATTAATTTAGATATTATAAAGAAGTATTACATTTGAAAAAAATGTGATTTGTCTTTAAAGGAGGAACAAATAGTGCTGGAATCATTCCCTAACGAAAAAGAAAGAAAAAAATCAATGGTTGTGCATTTACAAGAAGATCTGGGCTAAAATTAGTGTTCAAATTTTTTTTTTAGATGATAAAGATTGTCAAAGTAAAAAAAAAAAAAAGAGCTCTTTAGGTGAGAATTGGATAGATAAATAGCATTGAAACGTTTATTGTTCTTTATATTAGCCTTATTGTTGATCATCGTGACTTTTGATCCAATTTATCATAAAATTCATTTCAAATATTTCTTATTTAATTACTTGATTACATCATTAACCAAATATCCTTTCCTCACCAAAAATTCATAAAAGATATTTTTTGTCCAAATTACCATTGCATATATGATTTGATAAAGGACTATTAGTTTTAAAAATAAATAGTGATCAAATTTAAATGAAGTTATGACATTTTCAAAGCAATGAGTTGCATGTTTCAGATTGGCCAAGATAAATCTAGAGATGGATAAGAATCTTATCGATCCCAGATGGAGTTGAAAGCATAAGTGAAATTTGATTTATAGGGAACATTTACATTCACCAACATTGAAGGGATAATAAACATAAAGTTGTTGTCATGATCAAATTCATTGACGTGATCAACCTCAAAAAAGAAAAGGTTACATTTTGGCTAAAAATTTATGATAAAATAACTGAAAGATGATTTCTCTTGTTTCAAAACAAAATAAAAGAAGAAGAAAATATGAGAAAGAAAAAAAGGAGAGAAAAAAAAAAGAAAGAGGGAAAAGAAGAAGAAAGACGATCTAAAAAAGGAAAGAAAAACGATTATTGCATAAGTATAAACATGCATACATGACGCATTTCACACATTTTAGGCTAAAAAAAAGTGGGACAAACTTGTTAATGAAGGCATAAACAATCTTTTAGACAGATCATTTACTTTTCTCATTTAAAAAAGAACATTCCTTCCCCACAATTATCACAATTGCTAATGATTTTTTTTTTTAACTACTGAAGAATTTTTTTAACGATCAGTGAACATTTTTCGGTAGATAGAATTGTTCTGATTTTTTAAAATAACTGTTAGTGGACAAAGTCTTTTCAAGATCATACAATAGTTGTCAATGGATGAAACTCTTGGGGAGAATAGCTGTCGATGGATAGAAACTTTTCAAATTTTCTAATAAAATGGTCAATGGACAAAAACTTTAAATTATAGAAGGACCATCCTTAAAGCGATTTTAGATTTTTTAAAGTTGATGTCATCCGTAGAACGAAGCTTTTCATTTTCAAGGTTAATGTCGTCTTTAGAACAGTGCTTTTCATTTTCAAAGTTGATGTTGCAATTAGAATGAAATGCTTTATATTTATTTATTTATTTGTTTGTTTGTTATTATTATTATTATTTAGTTAAGGTCATCATTAAAATAGAGCTTTTTAGATTTCTTAAAGCTTTGTTAACTGTTATTGAGTGAAACATACAAAAACTATTTGGTCTCCCTTAAGAACACGTTGTTCATGACACTGCAGTCTTGCTTTATACAAACAAAAAAGAGACATGAGAATTAAGAAAGGACAAGTGAACAGAGCAAGTAGGCGAATCCCAAGCCTTAGAGACGGAACTTCCCAAGCCATGGGGATGAAATTAGGTGTCTTAACTCTTTGACCAATTTTTGATTCTTAAAAAATGAACAAAGAGGGGTAATTGTAGACACCCATTTTATAGCAATGCTACCAGTACCGCAATGCTGCCAATTCTATAGTGTTTCCAATTCTACAATGTTGCAATGCTACCTATTGCTGCATTAAATGAAGGCTTAGCCAAGGTCTATAAATACCCAGCTTAGCTAAGAGCTTGGGGGGATTTGGAGAGGGAGTGTTGAGGAAAGAATGTTAAGAAATTTTGAGAGTTTGGAAAATATTTGGAGAAAGTTATAAATGGGGGACATAGTAATGTAAAAAGAGTGGGAGAGATTTGAAGATAAATTTTCAAGTGTTACTTCCTCTTGAAGAACAAGGTAACATTTTTTCATTACTTTTTTCCCTTTATTTTTGTTGTTTTATGAATATTTCCTTTCATTTATTTACATAATTGTTATTATGTATGCATACATATATTTATGTTTTTTCATTCCTCTTACGCACATGTATCGTTTTACTTATCTTCATGCTATTCTCACTTACGTTTTTATTTACCTTGTATATTGATGTATTTACATTCATCTATTTACAAATACATGCAATTTCTTCTATACTTTTATGTTGAACACATGAAAAGTTAAGTAAAAAATGGATAGTGTGTGAAAGTAATGAGTAATAGGAAAGTAATTTAATAGAAAATGGATGGGATGGGATATATAAATAAAAAATAAAAAAGAGTGGTTAGGGGGAGTAGCATGTGCCTTCATGTTGAATACATGAAATTTGCTTCAAAGAATAAGAACAAAAAAAAAAAAAAAAAGAGAGAGAGAGAAAGATAGGTAACTTTCAAATATTATGGTTGTTTTAAAATTAACAATTTAGATTATTTACAATATGAAATTATTAGAAAAATAAAAGTTTTATTTTTATTTTTTACTCAATTTTAACTATATTTTTCAAAAAGATGAAATCACATTGATATTATTTTAATTTCTTGAAAACATAAAATAAAAAATATTTTAAATTTTTGAGAACATAGAATCTTTCAAGAAAGTTGTTTTTTTCAAAAAAAATTATTTTAAAAATAATAATATATGTTTTAAGCTTTTGAGAGATATAAAAGAATTTCAAGAGAGATTTTCATATTCTTTATGTAAAAATTATTTTTCTTAAAAGCAAAAATAAATAAAAATATTTATTTTTTGTTTTTGAGAGATACAAAAAAATCTCAAAAGAGAGGTTTTTATATTTTAATACAAAAAACTACTTAATATTTTGAAATATATAAAAAAATCTCAAGAGAGAGTTTTCATATTTTTTAATAACAAAAAATATTATTTTAAAATATAAGTATCTCAAGTTTTGAGAAATATGAGAAATCTCAAGAGAGTAGTTTTCATATTTCTTATAAAATTATAATATTTATTTGATATTTTTCACAAAATATAAAAACATCTCAAGAGAGATTTTTATATTCTCTAATATAAAATTTATTTAATATTTTTCTGAGAAATGTGAAAAGATTTATAGAGAGGATTTTCATATTAAAAATATAATTTCAAAAAATCAAAGAGAAAAATCTTTGTATTTTCTAAAATATTTTGTTTATATGGCCATCAATTCATTTTTATTTTCAATTAATGGAATTATCAAAGTTAAATTTAAGGCCTAAATTTAAATCTTAAATATTAATTGTTTACTTACGTTAGGGTCATGATACTTCAAAATTATTTATACGTTTTACATAATGTGGCTATATGTGCGCATCAAAATGTCACTAAATTCACATGAATCATAACAAAAGATATTTGGAGGATTAAGGGGTCGAACAAGAGTGGGACCTTCACATTCTCCATCATAAAAAATGTTTTAAGATTAGAGGTTAAGCAAGAGCGACATCTTTAAATGTTCTCTCACAAAATGATTTTAAGAATTAAAGGTAAAACAAGAGTTAAACCTTTATATTCTCCAAAATATTAAAATTTCACTTGTTTTCATATCATGTATATTTCCTTTTAGACATATTTTTGGGAATCAATTTTAACAATCAAATGAATTTTTAAACTAAAAAATAATCATGATCAATTGGTACTAATTTTTGGGCACCATAGGTGTGTTGATCCTTCCCCACGCGTAATCGACTCTTGAACCCATATTTCTAATTTCTAAAGACCAATGTTGCCTTATTTATTCTTTTGAAAACAAATGAATTTTGATGTTCAATCACACCATAAAAAAGATTGGTGGTGACTCCCTTTATTTTTATTTTCTAAAATCTTTTCGAAAGAAAATCACCTAAAATATTACATTTTTTTAAGCTGCTTCAAGAATTCTACCCCAATCAAAAATGAGTTATGATAGGGTAAACCAACATTAATTATTTTCTACATAAAACTCAATGGTTCTGTGATTATAAGGTCAATATTTAATGTGAAATTAGGAAAAATTTGAATTCATAATTAAGTACCATTGAATTTCATAGCATTAGCCACTCAACTGATTCGAGATCACCAATTTCATGATATTTGGCTAATCTGATAGGCTCGTTGGTGTCAAGACCAAGCAAGGTAAATGATACTATTTAGTAATGGACACTAATAGCATTATAATTAATCTTATACCACTAAATCCCCTTGAGTGATATGAGGTTTAAAAAATTTAGGTTCAATTTAAATTTGGTAATTAAGTCATTAATTTTCACAGTCAAATTAAGCCTAGGTTGACCCTATTCTTACCATTATTCTCGAAGGGACTTGAAGACCGATGTGGGAACATATATTTGTAAGAAACTGAATTTTGGGAACTAAGTGACCCTATCTAATGTTGAGTGTAAAATGAATGTTAGGAAGATAACGAATATTTTAAATACTGATACCTTGTAATTGAACAAATGCAATGTAAGAAATTATTAGTCAAAATTTGTGTTGCTTTAAGTGAGTTTATAGTAGTTCAGGCTAAAAATGGGTCTCTTCTCATGAGAAATGGACCATTATGAGCCAGTTCAATGAAAAAGGACTACTTAAGGGAGAAATCTAATGTATATTAATTAGACTTAATACGTCATTTCTATTATAAATTTTATGAGATATAGACAAAATAATAACAGCACAAGAATAATGTAAATTCTATTGGGCAAACACCATGGTATCCTTTTGAAATCATGATAGAGCACGATGTCCTTTCATTTTTTTACATCTCATAATTATACTAACTAGTCCATACTATTAATAAACTTACCAAAGTTTAATAAGCTTGTTTAGGTCTAACAATTAAGTGTCCTAACATATTATTGGTATATATAACACTAATATGAACTTAATTAATAGAAATTTTGGATAGCCTAAGGTATGCATATGGAAGTTTTGATTATTGGACCAAGCTTAACCAATATTCATAGGGTAATCCTAGTAAATGAACTAAAAAAGAAGTTCAAGTTTTAACATAGAATGCCTCATATTCACGTGTGATGACCCAATCTCGTGGCCAAGTAACATATGTGCCAATCTCTTCAAATATAGTAAAAATTTTTGCTTCTAGTATTGGACAAGGCAAACGAGCATCGCCCCCAATAACTACATCCACTATCACCCTAACATCTCCATCAAGCAGAGGATGCCTATGGATAGTTTGATTCATGGAGGTATGTATGAAAACGGATCCATGGGCCACGATATCCTTTAAAGAACCAATACATAAATCGCTTTGTACGCACTACAATGAATAGTTAAAGCTCAATTAAATGTCTTAAAACTTTTATTCTTTTCTTTAATAGAAATATAACATCTGACATACCTTACTACTAGAAGGTACAGGATTTAATAGACCAACTAGTGAAGGTTAAGGAGGTGATGTCAGATATTTTTCATTATCATTTATTCTAGCCATATTATTGCTAGTTTTACTTGAATGAAATGGCATTTGAACGATGTTCAATTAGGTAGTAAGTTTGTCTCCTACAATGTCATCTAAAACATCTTTATGTTGTGAGAACTACCTCATCATGTTCATAAAATCTTGTTTATCAAATGGTGCTTCACTTACTAGTACAATAAATGTTTTCATCCTCCCAAAATACAAGGTAATAGCCTAGATCCTTGACGGTTGACATGATCAGGATGCTCAGGTGTGCCCAAAGCTTTTGTGAGCACATCATTCACATGCACCAGCTTAAATGTACCCTGACTAGCCTGTGTCATCAACTCATCCTACAAAGTTAGAATGCAATTATTATATAAATGTGACATTTGTTGAATTACAAATCAAATAGAAGTAAAGACTCAACATATACTTACAATCATTTCAGCACACTCTTTGATCACTTCATTTATGTATCGTCCTTGTTTATTACATCATGCTACTTCTTATAACGTAGCATGATCAATTTCTTCCTCAGTACCCAAAGACACCTTATACAAGCAATCATACAAAGTCATTTGATGTAGTTAATTAAAGTAAAAAAAATGGATCCATCACTTGGTCAAAAAATTTTACAGAAAAAACCAAAACATAGGTGACTTACAAGTTTGAACTCTAACCCTGCAAATTCTTTTCGAGCAAGACGATGATCATATATATTCTTTTTCTTTTTCTTTATTGCAATAATTTTCTTTCACTATGATATGAATGAATACCAACATTTAATGAAAGTTTCACAAATAAACATCTCTATTTGGTTAATGTAATACTTGAAACTCCTCTGAAAGGAAAGAGTTCACAAATGCATGCATTACAACAAATAAAGGCTTTAATGACGGTTAAAAATGGCTTTTAATGACAGTTGTTAAACTGTCATCTTTGTTCATGTCATTAAAGGGGAGAGGTTTTAATGACAGTTCTAATAGAACTGTCGTTAAAAGGGAGGGGCCTTTAATGACATTTATGATAGAATTGTTGTTAAAGGAAGCCTTTAATGACAGTTATTATAGAATTGTCATTAAAAAGGTCCCCTTTCAAAGACAGTTCTATCAGAACTATCATTAAAGGTATTTTTTTTATTAATTTCAAAATAAATACACAATTTTTATATTCAAATTATCCTGCATATATAAAATTTTTCATGTCTTCCACATCAACCATATACATCAATACAATTCTTCACAATATGCAACCAAAAATTTTCTATTATACACTTCAATATCATTCTCACTGAGATCGTCAATATTTCTTTTATGCTTAGAAACACTCAAAATAATCCAATCTGAAAAAGTAATAAAAGATGAACAAAAAAAAAATTAATGTCATAATTGAACTCTATATGTACAATACATGAGTTTAAATATACATTATCATACAGAATCCAAAAAATTCAATTATATAAATTAAATGATGTTCATGTGCACAAAAATCTTCAAGGTTCTACTTTCTAATATGACACTCCAAAGAAATTGTCCAGCCTCCTTTCTAACTTAATTAATATCCGATTGAGTGTAAGTATCTATGTCCACTAACTATATTTATATAAAAAAAAAAGAGTTAGTCCAATTAAAATTTTTAATAAGTACATCAATTAATTACTTAAGTATTTACATAACCAAATGCTTAAAAACTTACCATTTTCACATATGAGATATTTCTATCATGTCTATCAATGATATCCCTTAAAAATTTCATAATATAATATCCACACTCAATATTTGAAGGTTGATATGAACATTGCATTAAAAAATTTTAATTGTTATATTTTGCAAAATAAATAAAACTAACATCACATATGAGTTTAAATATACATACCTCAGCACGAATACTCCTAGGAATGCGCCTATTGCTTGATTCTTCGAAAACTTGAAACAATTTAAAAGAGCAGCCAATAGAAACTAATCAATATTCTTAAGAGTAAAAAAAAAAATACATACTAACATAAATGAAAATATTTTCACTTACATCTAATTAATTACTATATAAGCACTTAACTAGCTAGTAACCTAATTAATATTTAAATAATATGTAATTTTGTGCTTCAAAAGCATATAATTTATTAATATTAGCTAAATAAATGATTAATAATTAATCAGTTAATTAATGCATAGTAAATTAATTATCATCTAATTAATTATTACAGAAGCATCTAACTAGCTAGTAACTTAATTAATTAAAATTTAAATAATATTTTATGATTTATGTCACAAGCATGTAATTAATTAATTATCTATTTAAAATTTAACTAAATATATTAATTTATGTTAACTATAAAATCAATATAATTAAATTAGACAAAATATATCAATTAAACTTACATAAAAAAATTATTTCAAACATAAATTCATGTAGACCTAATATATAATTAATTTATCAAAATATAAATTTATCTAATTAACATCTAATTAATTTATCAATTAATCTAAAAATCTTAATAATTATGAAATAATAAATGCGTTAATGTACACCCATTCATATCAAATATGTTCATCTAAATATACTTAGAAAAAGAAACTCAAATTTTATCAATTAATAACAATTCACCAAATACACTTAATAAAAAACTTCTCAAAATGATACACATCTTTAATATATTTTTTAAACCAAAATTAACCAAATTGAATCAAAATTATGAAACTTAAATTTCGTAGAAAAGTTTTAGATCTATATCGAAATACTTACATATATTTGAATGCCAAAGATGAACGAATAGAGGGGGAGGGTGCAGCTGCCTTTGTGAAGATTAAGACAAATGAGAGAGAAAGAAGCAAGGAGAAAGGCAGTGCCACTACCAGTAGTTGTCCTCACTACTTCTAGATGGAGAGCAAAGAGGAAAAGTTCAGAAAAGAGGCAGTGCCATTGCCATGCCAATAGGTGGTCTAGCTGCTTTTGGATAGAGATCAAAGAGGAGAGGGTCGGAGAGGAGAGGGTCGGAGAGAAGCAGCACGGCTGCCATCAACTAGCCTAGATGGAGAGCAAAGAGAAAAAGGGCAAAAGAAAGGCAATGCAGCTGTTAGCAGCTAGTTTAGTTGCTTATGGATAGAGGCCAAAGAGAAGAAGGATGACTTAGAGAGTAAAAATTACGTGCAAGGCTCTGGCGGCTCTGAAGACGAATTTAAGATTCGATAGGTTGTTCTTTTTCATTTAATTAGACTAATATCTTTTGTCCCATTGATCTAGACTTAATGACATCAGCATATTAGTAATGCCTCATTTTTTGCATTTTCGTGAGGCATCAGCTGGCTAATCTGATGGATCCATTAAGCCTATAAATTAAATACTAGTAAATTAACAATACATCTTTACAAAACATGTAAAGTTAAAACTCAATAAAAACTAACGTGTAAAAACTTAATTCATAATGGAAAACATATTAAAATAATTATAAGGCATATGTAAAGTTGAACATTACTTATTGTATTAGTCAAACTCATAATCCTTCACCATCTTTCCTAGCATATGCTACTACATTGTTATCTATTTGATCAAATAGTTCAATAGATGGAAAATTATTATAAAAGGGCATATGATCCATACTAGTGTCACCAAAATCATCCTTTTTGTTGAAGTCTTTTCAAGGTGTTGACATTACAAGCGATCATTTTTTATTGATTTGATCTTCAACATAAAATACTTGTCTCGCTTGTGAAGCTAGTATAAATTGATCTTTTTTATGTCCAATCCGATTAAGATCAACAAGGATACCTCCTAGATCATAAACTTTAACACCATTACTATTCTTAATCCAATTGCATTTAAAAATCAAGACTCTAAATATGGTGTAATCCAGCTCCCATATCTCTTATATTACCCCATAAAATACCATGTCACCAAATATTGGATTTTTATCCTTTGCACTAGAAATTTGCATGGTATTAGCAGTTAAAGTAACTGCACTATTTTGGTGCACTTTTGATTTGTCTCTTTCTTTTGTATAAAAATGACAACCATTAATGATGTATCCAGGATACTTGATTACTGTGACTTGAGGTCCATGAGCAATCCATCATAAAGTTGATGAGATATTATGATTAGACAATGAAAGTTGATACATAACCTATATTAAATAATTTATTAGATCAACCATTATGGACAAATATGACTTAATGGTGGACAAATGTAAACATTCTTACCCATGTGCACAAACAATTGATGAAGGTGCGATTATTCTCATCATGCAACCACTTTCGTCTTTTTGACTTCATGGGATTGTCAACAGTTAATTAGTTTAAATACTCACTGCATGATAAGAATAATTCATGTTAACATTTGAAATTGTCTTTAATTTGGTATAATAAATGAGATGTAAATATTACCTTATGTAAAATTGAAGTTCACGTGTATTCACTAAAATATATAAATGAACTTGTTGAAAAAGATCATGGTGAACTTGTTCAATCCATCCACTAGCTAAAGATTTTCCATTTTGAGTTGAATAATCAAATATATTATTCCTTAGAGGAATTCCAATAGAATCTGCATTGGATACATAATCTACACAAAATTCTAATGCCTCTTCTACGATGCATGATTCAGCAAAACATCCCTCAGGCCTGTTATGATTTCGAACATAACCCTTCAACACTTTCATGTATCTTTCAAATGCATACATTCACCTCAAATATACAAGACCACAAAGTTTCACTTCTCTAACTAGGTGAATAGTTAAATGAACCATAACATTAAAGAAGCTGAGAGGAAAGTACTTCTCTAGTACACATAGTGTTGTCACAAGTTCACATTGGATTTCATCTAACTTTGAAATATCTACCACCTTCTAGCATGAGGAATTGAAGAGCATCCGAAGTGTAATTAGAGTATGTTTGACATGTTTCGGTAATATTGCTTGTAAAGCAATAGGTAAGAATTGTCGCATTAAGGTGTGACAATCATGTGACTATAACTCATATAGCTTTAAATCATCCATAGAAATGAGATTTCTAATATTTTAAGAACACCCATTTGGCTCCTTAATCTCATTGAGCACTTTACAAAATCTCTTATTTTGATCTCTCGACAATATGTAGCACGCAGGTGGTAGAAATGTACGATTGTTGTGATGTTGTGGTACTAATTTAGACTTTAATCCTATTTCTTAAAGATCCATTCTAGCTGCTAACCCATCTTTAGATTGTCCCGCAATATTAAAAATGTACCTACAAGACTATCACATACGTTCTTTTCTATATGCATAACATTAAGCACATGTCTGACATATGAGGACTTTCAGCATGGTAAGTCAAGGAAAATTGATCTCTTTTTTCAACATTGTGAAACTACATCTTCATTATTTCGATTATGTCATTTTTTCAACTTCCCCTACGAATTTGATAAGCAATTGAACCTTACAAAAAACTTCTTTACTAGTTAATGGTTAAGGAGTAACTTTGAATTCTTGTTCCCCATTAAAAGTTTTCTTTTGTTTATGATAAGGATGATGTCATGGTAAGAATCTTCTATGTCCAATATATGACATTTTCTTACTATGCTATAAACGAACTACATAGGTATTCTCAGCACAAATAGGGTAAGCATTATAAGCTTTAATCATACAACCACAAAAGTTACCATAAGTAGGGAAATCATTAATAGTCCACAACAGAATAGCTCTCAAGTTGAACGATTCTTTATGGCACGCATCATAAACTTCCACATTAGTGTCCCATAATATCTGTAGGTATTCTATGAGTAGTGCCAAGTAAACATCTATATCATTATCAAGTGTTTTTGGGCCTAATATTAATAGTTTTAATATCATGAACTTCCTCTTCATTGTTAACCATAGTGGTAAATTATATGTCACCATAACAACCAGCCAACAACTATATCGACTATTTAATGTATTATGAGAATTAATCCCATCAGTTGAAATAGCAAACCTTAAGTTTCTTTGTTCTGATGCAAATTATAACCACATATAGTCAACCATTTTTCATGATGGTGTATTTGACGGATGCCTCAATTGGCCATCAACTTATCTTTGACTTGAATGCCATGTCAGATTTTTTGATGTTTCAAAGCTCCTGAACATTCTTCTAAACCTAGGTATTGGTGGAAAATACACCCTAGTCTGCATCTTGTTACTATTCTTCATTACTTTCCATCTAAAAGACCACAAGTTCGACATTGAATCTCACTTTGAAACTCTTTTCGATATAATATTCAATCATTCAAACATGCATGGATCTTTGACACTCCATGCCTAATGCATTTAATGTTTTTTTGGCATCATACATGGATGTAGGCATTTCGTTATTCTCCGACAGCATTTCAGATATCAAATTTAAAAGTTCACTGAAGCTTTGGTGCACTACACCTTCAAATTGTAAAGTTTGACTAGAGCTGATAGTTTAGTGAACTTTATTGATCCAGAATACAAAGGTTTCTCAACACCACCAAGTAACTTCATGAAATGGTTAGCATTATTGTTGTACTCTGCAAATGCCTGTTGAACTATCTCTACAGTGTTATCAACTTCTTCCTCTTAGATGACTTCCCTATTAGCTCTACCATTCCTACTTACAGAAGACCCACCAAGACATGCTTCCCCATGCCATATTCAATTATTGTAGCTTCGATCCACTCCATTAACAAATAAATGATCTCATATCTCACGTGGAGTCAGACATTTTATATTACCACATTTAATGCACAGACAATCAATATGCTTAAGATTATCAAAATTTTGAATGGTATATTTTAATCATCTGACCTTCTATCAACGAACATCCAAATCTTATCCATTCTAATATTTAACACTTCATATGTTAGCACATCAAACTTGATTCTATCAATGTATATGCATGCATGTCAACCACTTTTTATGGGTAGGATGATCCTATACAATTCAAAAATGTAACATCTATGTGGAGCACATGATAAATCATGCTTCATTTAATTTCATAAAAAATGCGACAGCATATCTTCATAGTTCTTCAAGTACATGACTTATGGAGATACCTTTTAGTATTTTTAAAAATCAAAACACCAACAAATACCCACTGGTATGTATCCAAAGAACAAAGGATATGTTACTCAAAATTTGTTATGAAATAAAATAAATCAAGATTTATACATCATGCGCTATACATAAATATTATATTTCTAAGCTATTTAAACTAGACAATTCAAGAATTATAAATAAAATTTTTTATTTAATCCATATGTTATACAAACGGACTATAATAAAATCTTCATTTATAAATCTAAAATGGATGGTATCTAAGGTTATATTTACTAAGTTAAAGTGCTAACATAGTACATATAAATGGATTTTTTACTAATTGGTGAAATAGATTTTAAATGTAAAATTGGACAAGTATAACTTAAATTTACATTAAATTTAAAATTTTGATTATAAATTTTGTAAAAGAATAATGCTTACCTCAATGATGATTTTCCAATTAGCTTGCATTACTATCTTCTTATGAAAAACACAAATCACGTTTAACTAATAATTTCGCTAATTAACTTATTATTAATCACAATTACTAAACCTTTGAAGTTGTCAACTTTTCTAAGAAAAAAATGAATACCTAAAACATTAAAAATAAAAAGATCAACTTACTATATAAGCCCACGTCTAAAGACCCTCGAATTGATGTTAATTTTTTTTTTTTAAAAAAGAATTTGTTCAAGTATCTGCAAGAATTTTGTTAATAACACAAATTTAATTATATTTACTAATAAGACTTCAAATAAAACAAAATAATTGACAATATCATCCAAAGATTGCAACTATGATTTGACTAAATTTAAATTTTGATTATATAAGCCAAAAATAATGAAATCGAATATCTTAATAATGTTGGCCTTGGACTTGTGCCCATCTAGTAATCTTTTTTGTTTAAACAAATTTTCCAATTTGGTCAATATCATTACCAATTTTTTTATGTAATGATGATCATTATAGATATTATTGTAATGATGATTTTTAATAATTATTATAAAAATACAAAAACCATTATAAAATCTAAAATAATTAATTAATATTCTTAATTTTATTTAGTTATTAAAGTTTAATTATAAAGGTCAAACAACACACAAATGATATCACACGACAAATAACCAATCATCATTTTACATAATTCCTTTAGATAAATCTATGGATCTTTACAATCCATAGCTTATGAGATGTTTTAATTTATCACAGTTAATAATGATAACAATTAATTTAAATCCCATCTTATACTTCTTTTGTTTATAAAAACTTTTTGTCATGCTGTCGTTATTTGTGAAAAATAATACCAATTGGGATATTTTTATTTCCTGTGGTTACATTTGATTTTTGAATGTCATAATGTAAAGTTACCTCAACATACTGCAAAAATATTTGTATAGGAACAAGTGGCTCAATGCCATTTTGTATTTATACATAGACAAAAAATAAATGATTTCAAAATCAAGATGCAACAAGATACAGATTCTTCCTCCTTGGTTGCGACATATAGTACTATTATTTGCTCAATTCTTTATTTATAATACAATCTTGAATATTAAACCATGAGTATTTCATTTGTCTTTTACTTTATATAATGATTTATCTCATGCTTTAATTTAGGCTGCATGATAGTTCTCTTGCTATTAAGAATTTCTCCAGAAGTAAACTTAAATCAAGGTCCACAAAGCTCCTTTTGGGTCATAATTGCTAGAGAAGAGCCAAGCCAATAGCGAGAAAAGAACAAAAAAAGTAAAAGTTGATACTAATAAGAAGAAACAAAGTAATTAATTTGCTTAAAATCATGGAGATTGGGAAAGATAAAAAGTGATAAATTCTTAAATCACAATTAAGTCATGAGGTTTCTGTCATTTTATTCTAAAACTTAAGAGCTACATATATTATTTATAATTGATAGCAAAAGATACACATTTTTGTCTTATATAGGACCCATAAAGTAAAATGAAAGAATAGTAAATGACTTTGTTTAACTGCAAAGAAAGTGTGAAAAAAAAAAGCTGAGAAGATAACTGTGTATACCAAGTGAAAGTTAACGGTAAGAGAGATAGAAAGAGAAAGAGAAGAACTATTACAAGAAGCAACATGTTTAATGTTAAGTTCATAGCACCAGTTACATGTAGTGTAAGTGCAACTACAAATACTTTAGATTGGGAAAAAAATAAAAAAAAACATAACTAAACAAAAAAAGAGATATGAATCATATAATAGAGATGTCATCCAAACATCCATATCTGTGGGTTTTCTTTCACTCGCTAACCAAATTTGATTATTATGCAATTATGGTTTATAGTTGTGCATATCTTTTTTAAGGGTTTCAAAGAAAACTTAACTTGGTTTTTAAGTAGATTTAGACATCCTTTTCATCCCTTCAAAACGATTCATCTCTTTTGCTTGTGTATTTTAAGAACATGTTGAGAACAAGCAAATAAAAGATTGTTTTGTGTTATGTCTTTTGCCCATTAACCCATACAAACATGCTTTTTTCCTTTGTAAAAATAGTTTTCATACAAAATAATATGCTTCAATTTCATTCAGTAAACATAGCACACAAAAATGGTCTTCAAAATGAAGAAACTAACAGTAGTAAATAGAATAACCATAATTTTTGCTTGTCTAAAAAATCTATCAAGGTTTCAATTAGCTAATTTTCTACCTAAACAAACCCCAAAAATTCATATTTATGTTTCTGTAAAACTAACAATTATCAAGCAAAATCCAACATACATATAGTTTAATGAACATTAATCTTTACTTTATCAGCTAGGGTTCCAAAATCAACAATCGCAGTGTCCATTGTAAAAAATAACACAAAATTATATATTCAAGAGAAAAGATTAGCCTTACCAAAATTACAAGGAGATCTTGATCAGCAAGACCTAGAACTTGGATGGAAGTAAAACCACATCTTCCTTCATTGTAATCAGTTAAGGCCAAGATTTTGATCTGCTAAATCTGGAACCTCGATGGAAGTAGAATCATGCCCAGATCTAAAACCCCAATGGAAGTAGAACCTCGCACCCAAATTTAAAACCCTTATCACAAACCTGGAACCCTTAGCATAAATCTCAAATCCTTAACCCTAATGTGAAACCCTAATAGAAGTAGAACAACTCCCAGATCTAAAATCTCGATGGAAGTAGAAACTCGCACACAAAATTGGAATTCATAGCCCAGATCTAGAATCCATAGCCCAGATCTAAAATCTCGCACCCAGATTTAAAAGCCTCAGAACAGATGTGGAATCCTAGCCAAGATCTGGAATCTCTCCAAATTTAAAACCCTGCACCTAGATTTGGAACCCTTAGCATAGATCTGAAATCCTAACCCAAGTTAAAACGCCCCATCCAGATTTAGAACTCCTAGCACACATTTGGAATCCCAATCAAGATCTAAAATTACTAGCTTAAATCTAAAACCCTACAACTAGATTTGGAATCCCCAGCACATATCTAGAATCTTAACCAAGATTTGGAATCCCTAGCCCAGATCTAAAATCTTGCACCTAGATTTGGAACCCCTAGCCCAGATCTAAAACCCCTCACCCAGATTTGGGACCCCCAGCATAGATCTAAAACCCCTTACCCAAATCTGGAACCCCAGCATAGATTTGGGACCCTAACATAAATCTAAGACCGTAACACACATTTGGAACCTTAGAACAGATCTAAAATCCTAACAAAAGTAGAACCATGCACATATCTCGTATCCCAATTGAAGTAGAACCATACTTAGATTTGGGCTTAAAAATAAAGAAACTAAAACCATTAAATAAAAGAACCATAATTTTTGCATTTTAACAAAAAAGATAAGTACTTAATTTTGGGAGAAAGGATTAAACTTACCGAGAAAAAGAGGAGATTCAATCTGGCAAATATGGAACCCAAAAGTAAGCAGAACCACACTCTTAATTCCTTTGTTGCCAATAGTTAAGGCCAAATATTTGGTTTGCAAATCTACAAACTTAAGAGGCTCTCTTCATAGTGCGCTTCATACCTAATGTTTACTATCTAAGCAAATAGAGAAAAAGAATCAATAAAATTTATCTTTATGGAGAAGAAAAGTGATAAGGTAGGACTTTTGTTCACAATTATAGCCATAACTGTGAATAAATATTTGTCTTTTTATTCACAGTTTTGTTGTTACTGTAAATAAAAGGCTTTGTTAAACCACTGTTATTCACAGTTACAGTAAAACTATGAACAAAAGTTTTCTTTTGTTCACAGTTATGTTTACAATTGTGAACAAAAATGACCTATATTCACGATTTTAATAACAACTATGAATAAAGGTCTATTTTGTTCACAGTTTTGTTACAATACTACAACAAATAAAAGCTTTAATCATAGTTAAAATTGGCTTTTAATGACAGTTATAAAACTATCATCTTTGTTCATGTCATTAAAAGGAAGAGGTTTTAATGAGAGTTATTGAACTGTCAATAAAATCACTAACTTTTAATGACAGTTCCAACAGAACTATCATTAAAGGGGGGCCCTTTAATGACAGTTCTATTAGAATTGCATTAAAAAGGGGCCTTTAATGACAGTTCTATTGGAACTGTCATTAAAAGGGGGGGCCTTTAATGACAGTTCTAATAAAACTATCATTAAAAAGTGATTAAAGGTATTTTTTGTATTTATTTCGAAATAAATACAAAATTTATATATTCAAATTATCTACAACTTGCATATATAAAATTTTTCATCTCTTCCACATCAACCATATACATCAATACAATTCTTCACAATATGCAACCAAAATTTTCCTGTTATACACTTTAATACCATTCTCACTGAGATCGTCATTACTTCTTCATATTTGAAAACATTTAAAATAATCCAATCCAAAAAAAGTGATGAAAGATGAACAAAACAAAAGAAAAAAATTTGATTTCAAAATTGAACTCTATATGTACGATACATGAGTTTAAATATACATTATAATACACAATCCTAAAAATTCAACTATATAAATTTAATGATGTTCATGTGTACAAAAATCTTCAAGGTTTATCTTTTTAATATGGCACTTCAAAGAAATTGTCAAACCTCCTTTCTAACTTCATTAATATCCGATTAGGTGTAAGTATCTATGTCCATTAACTACATTTATTAAAAAAATAGTTAGTCCAATTAAAATTTTTAATAAGTACATCAATTAATTACTTAAGTATTTACATAAGCAAATGCTTAAAAACTTACCATTTTTGCATATGAGATATTTCTATCACGTCTATCAATGACACCCCTTAAAATTTTTTTAATATGATATCCACACCAGTATTTGAAGGCTGATGGAGACACTGCATTAAAAATTTTTGATTGTTGTATTTTGCAAAATAAATAAAAGTAACATCACATATAGGCTTAAATATACATACCTCAGCAGGAATATTCCTAGGAATGCGCTTATTGCTTGATTCTTTAAAAACTTGGAACAATTTAAAAGAGCTACCAATAGAAAATAATCAATATTCTTAAGAGTAAGAAAAAATACATACTGACATAAATGAAAATATTTTCACTTACGTGGACATAAGTTGATCTAGTTCTTGACGAGAACCATGGTTCAAAGGATCAAAAATACTATACACAAAATTATGAGGCTCAACAAACACCACTAGCCAGTGCTGCCTGCATTATGAAAAACAAATGTTAAAAATATTGTGAACTAAACTATTAATAATTTTAACTAGTAATATAACTTACCTTAAGTTATAAGGAAACATCACTACTCCTCCGTCACATGGATCTATCATTCTATTGGCTAGGTGACAGGCTTGGGTGTCTACACTTATAGACAATCCATATGACAATGTTGACGGATCAGCAAATACAAAATACTTTCCTAAGCCAAGTGCAGCTAAATCTATATAAAGTTTACTGAAATAATAAAGAGTAAGAAAAATATAAACATGATGTAGCCAACTAATAATAACCAAATACAAATTCAAAAGAGAAACGTACACAATGTAAGCCTGAATAATGGTGACACTTAGCTCCTTCTTGTGACAAAATTGCATGATATCTTCTCGAGCCACAAATACATGTCCATTAGAAGCAAAAACCTTAGTAAAAGGTATGTGTATTGCTTCATCAGGTGCCATCACCTTATTCACATAATTATACATCTTCTATAATCCTCATGGTAGCCCAACGGAAGATACTTGTTGCAATGATTGTGGTTTTGTCAATGTTGGTGCTCTCTTAACTGGCAACTTACCTTGTTGCTTTACAGTCGATAGCTGAAAAAATTTTGCAAACTTAATTGACATTAATAGGTTCACTTTATAAAATATATTTACCAAAAACATTATCTCATGCATAGTAATAATGACCCAATCTCGAGGCCAAGCAACAACTAAACAAAGTTTAGAAGAAACATCTGTCAATCCACCGTCTGGGTTAGGACGAGGCAACTGTGCATCACCATGAATAGCTAAGTCCACTGTCACCCAAACATCACCAAAAAATAATGGATGTCCATGGATCATCCGATTAGAAGTATGAACAATGAAGATAACCCCACTTGCCACTATATAGTCTGATGACTGGATGAACATATGTCATGGCTCACACTACAATGATCCTATGAAACAGAAGTTACATTCATAATATTATTAATATCATATCTACTATGATTAAATGTAACATACTTTGTTGCCGTATGGTGCCAGTGCAGGTGCTGGTGGTGTGACTGGCATAGGTGATTGAGGTATTGGATATTCTTCCTCCAATAATCCAGTTATATTATTGCTGTCTTTACTCGAACGAAATTTAATTGCAGATTTCTCTTGTTGGACATCATCAGTTTTGTTCACAATATTATTTGTCAAAACTTCTTTATATTCTGGGAGTCACCTCATCATCTCTGCCAATTGTTGTTAATCTAATTGCATACCTTGAGGGACAATCAACTTTATGGGCTTTCCAAAATAAGATGTGATAGTTACTCCGGATTCTTAACCTCTAATGCATTCGGGGTGCTCAGATGTACCAAGAACTTAATTATCTTAGGCATACTAGTGATAACTCGTTTTTTTGGCTCTTAAGAGCCTTCACTTGAGTCATCAAAAAGATCCATCAAATCTGTAAACAAAAACAACATATGATTACAATCATATAAGCAAAACATGATGTAACATGATAAAACTAAATAAAATAAAATAAAATCATAAAAGACACGATAACTTTGACACATGAGGCAATTGATCATTACCTTAAAAAATACTCAAACCCACAATCCTTCACCATTGTCTCAAGCATATGCAAGATGATGGTCATCCATTTGACCAAATAAATCAACAAGTGGCAAATTATTACAAAAAGACATGTGCTCTACATTAATATCGCACAAATCATCATCGTCATCATAGTCTTTTGGAGGTGTTGACAATACTATAGACCATTTGACATTAATTAGATCTTTAACATAAAATACTTGTCTTACTTATGAAGCTAATATAAACTTATCATTTCTATGTCTAATCTGATTGAGATCAACTAGCACAACGCCTAGATCATCAACTGTAACACAACTATTATTCTCAATCCAATCACATTTGAAAATTGGAACTCTGAACGTTGTATAATCTAGTTCTCATATTTCTTGTATAACTCCGTAGAATGACAAATCACCATATATTGGATTTTTATCTTAGCAATAGAGTTTTGCATGGTGTTGGCAATTAGAGTAATACCGCTATTTTGATGGATCCTTGAGTTATCTCATTGCTTTGTGTAAAAATGACAATTGTTGATGATATATCCAAGATATTTGATTACTGTGGATCGAGGACCATGGGCAATCAATCGTAGTGTTAATGAGACATTATGATTGGATAATAAAAGTTCATTTTCAATTTGTCTCATAACATATATTAAATGAACCATATTAAAAATAAATTTAATGTCTAGACAAGAATAAGTATTCTTATACATGTGTGTAACCAATTACTTGAGGTTCAATTTGGTTCATCATGTAACCATTTAAGTCGTTTTGACTTAATAGAATTGTCGACCTGTAATTGATTTAAATGCTCACTGCATATTAAGAATAAATCATCAAACAATAATTTAATATTATTTGATATAACAATGAACTATGAGTCGTAAAATTTAATTACCTTAATATATGTTTGAACTTTGCTCGTATTCATCCAAACATACAAGTGCGCTTAATGAAAGAGGACATTATTAGCTTTCTTAACAGTTCCACTAGTTAAAGCTTTTTCGTTCCAAATTAAGTGACCAAATACATTCTTTCGTGGAGGAATCCTAATAATATCCATACCAAATACATAATCAACACAGAATTCTAATGTCTCTTTTGCAATGTACGACTTAGCAATACTACTCTTAGGTCTATTATGATTTCGAATATAACCCTCTAACACGTTCATATATCTTTCAAATGGGTACATCTATCGTAAATGTATGGGACCACATAATTTTACTTCTCTGATAAGATGAATAATGAGGTGGACCATAATAACAAACAAGCTAGGAGGAAAGTACTTCTCAAGTAAACAACGTTTTATCACAAGTTTGTTTTGGATTCATCCAACTTTGACACATCCACCTTCTTTTAGCATAGCAAATTGAATAACATACAAAGTCTAATGAAAGCATATCTAACATGTTTAGGTAACACACCTCGTAAAGCAATAGGTAAAAGTTGTTCCATTACGATGTGACAATCATGCGACTTTAACCCATATAGTTTCAAGTCATCATGGATACTAGATTTCTGATGTTAAAAGAATACCCATTTGGGACCTTAATCTCACTGAAAACTTTACAAAATATTTTTTTTCTTCCCTAGATAAAGTGTAGCATGCAGGCGGTAAAAATGTATGATTACTGCGAGCTTGTGGTTCCAACTCAAACCTTAACCCTATGTCTTTCAAATCCATTCTAAAGGCTAACCAATCTTTATATTTTCCATGAATATTAAGCAATGTCCCAAGAAGACTATCATAAACGTTCTTTTCAATGTGCATGACATCTAGAACATGTCTGATATGCATGGACTTCCAATATGGTAAGTCAAACAAAATCAACCTCTTTTTCCAACACCATGTAACAACATCTTCCTTACCCATTGTACTTTGTTTCTTGACTTCCCAATGAATTTACTAAACATTGAACTTTGTGAAACACTTCTTCACTGCTTAATGGTTGGGGAGTAATTTTGACTTCTTGTTTACCATTGAAGGCCTTTTTTATCTACGGTAAGGATGATGCCATGGTAGGAATCTCTTGTGGCCAACATATGGTATCTTTTTACTATATTTTAAGTGACTAGCTTGGGTGTTCTCAACATAGATAGGACAAGAATAATATCCTTTTACAGTGCAACTAGATAAATTACCATATGCAGGAAAATCATTGATTGTCCATAACAAAATAGCTTTCAAGTTGAATGACTCATTACGGTACACATCATATACTTTAACACCTGTGTCCAATAACATTTTCAAGTCTTCTATAAGCGGAGCCAAGTAGACATCGATATCATTACCAGGTTGTTTAGGACCTGATATTAATAACGTCAACATCATGAACTTTCTCCTCATTATTAACCATGGCAGTAAATTATAATTCACCATAATCACCGGCTAACAACTATATCGACTACTCAATGTACTTTGTGGATTGATCCCATCTGCTGATATAGCAAGCCTTAAGTTTCTTGGCTTTGAAGCAAACTCTGGCCACATGTAATCAACCAATTTCCATGATGGTGTATCTGATGGATGCCTCAACTGACCATCAATTTCCTTTTTACTTGATTACCATGTTAGGCATTTTGATATTTCAGAACTTTTGAACATTCTTCTAAATCCTCATACTGGTAGAAAATACCACTACGCCTTAGTAGGCACACCAATCTTCATTTTGTTACCATTTTTCATTACATTCCATCTTGAAAGTCCACAAGTTGGACATTGGATGTCATCTTGAAACTCCTTCTGATATAATATGCAATCATTTGGACAGGCATGAATCTTTTCACACTCCATGCCTAATGCATTCAGTGTTTTCTTGGCATCATACATGGATGTAGGTATTTCATTATTATCAGGTAGACCAACCATATTTTGCCTTTACATTGTACAATTTAACTAGAGTAGATAATTTAGTAAACTTCACTGATCTAGAATACAGAGGTTTCTCAGCATCACAAAGTAATCTGTTAAAGTGGTTAAGATTACTATCATACTCTGCAAATGCCTCTTATACCATTTCTACAAAGTTATCAACTTCTTTCATGTGTTCTACCTCCCTAACAACCTTAGCATTCTTACTAGTAAAAGACCCAACAACACTAGTTTCTCTGTGCCATATCCAGTTTTGATAGCTGCTATCAACTCCATATGCATATAAATGATTCCGTATGATTCCGTATCTCATATAGAGCATGACGCTTTATATTACCACATTTAATACATGGACACCAAACTAATTCAGGGTTATCACTATTTTGAACAGCATAATCTAAAAAACTACATCATATGCCTTTAATTTTCTATCAGTAGACATCCAAGTTTTATCCATTTTGAAATTAAATAACATTTAATTATTTACTTCTATCAACAAACATATATTAATTTATGTTAACAATAAAATTAAATTTGACAAAATATACTAATTAATCTTACCTAAGAAAATTAATTCAAACATAAATTCATTTACACCTAATATATAATTAATTTATCAAAATATAAATTTATCTAATTAACATTTGCTTAATTTATCAATTAAACTAAAAATCTTAATAATTATCAAATAATAAATGCATCAATGTATACCCATTCATACCAAATATGTTCATCAAAATATACTAAAAAAAAAAAAACTCAAATTTCATCAATTAACAACAATTCACCAAACATAACAAAAAACTTCTAAAAATAATATACATCCTCAATACATTTTTTAAACCAAAATTAACCAAATTGAATCAAAATTATGAAACTTGAATTTTGTAAAAAAATTTTAAATTTATACCGAAATATTTACATATGTTTGAATGCCAAAAATGAACAAATAGAGGGGGAGGGTGCGGCTGCACTTGTGAAGATTGAGACAAATGTGAGAGAGAGGGGGACGGTGCAACTGCATTTATGAAGATTGAGACAAATGAGAGAGAAAGAAGCAAGGAGAGAGGTAGTGTCACTACAAGTAGTTGGCCTAGTTACTTCTGGACGGAGAGCCAAGAGGAAAAGGCCGAAAGAAAGGTAGTGCCACTCCTATGCCAGCAATTGGTCTAGCTTCTTCTAGACAGAGACCAAAAAGGAGAGAGCTAGAGAGAAGCATTACGGCTGCCAGCAGCTACCTTAACTGCTTCTGGACGAAGGCCAAAGAGGAAAAGGGCAAGAGAAAGGTAGTACGGTTGTGTAGCTGATTTAGTTGTTTTTAGACAAAGAACAAAAAAGAAAAAGATGACCTAAAGAGTAAAAATTGCATGGGAGGCTCTGGTAGGCTCTCGAGATGAATTTAGGTTCTTAAAAAGCAAGGTGGGATAACCTTTAACATTAGTTATGGATGAACTGGCATTGAAGGTTTAATTTTAACGCCAGTTCTTCCAAAACTTGCGTTGAAGGCTAGAGAATTTGAAATCATCACTTTTTGTTTGATTTATTGTGTAAGAAGGTCAAGCTTGGTTGTCGATCCTGGCACTGATAAGAAGAGGTCCACCTTTAGCCAAAGTTGGATCGAAGGCGTCGAGCCCCACGCCATGCGCTCCATAAAAAAAAAAGAAAACTCTGCTTTGAGGAACTCTACGTTCATGCTACTGTAAGCTACCATTGCTGCTGTAAGCTGCAACAGCAACAGCAGCAACGGCTGTCGCTGCTGCCTATAGCAACAACGATTGTTTTTGCTACGATAAATGACCATTGCTGTTGTAAAAGGCTGCAGTAGCAGCTGCTACTGTTGTAAGAAGCAGCAGCAATGGTTGCTGCTATAACAGATGCAACCTGATTAAGGCATGCCCACCCTCGTGGGAAGTTGTAAGCCTATGTGACTCATCAGATATGGTAGTTATCCTAGCCTTATTTTGGCCTTTAACACCAGTTCTTGAAAAACTGGCGTTAAAGCCAAAGGCTTTAGTGATGGGTGTTTTAATGCCAGTTCTTTAAGAATTGGCGTTAAAGCTCTAGTGATGGGTCTTTTAATGCCAGTTCTTATTTAACTAACATTAAAAACCTCATTTTTAATTTTAGTTTTGGAAGAACTATCATTAAATTGTTGTTATTTATTACAATTTTTGTAGTAGTGCAACTATGAACTAATCATCTTTTATTCATAGTTGTTATTAAAACTATGAACTATTTAGTGTAAATTAATATCATTTTTTATTGTACTGCATGCCAAATTATAAGTTAGCGATAATGTGTTTTAATAAGATCTAATTAAGAATGTTCAATGCTTTTTATAAAACAAAGTATTGTTGGAATTCCAAATAATTAATGGCTAACCTAAAATTTTGAGTTTAATGTATTGAACCTCATATATAGCTATATAACAAATTAGTACCCTGACTCATAAAAGCCTAAAGCACAACTCATTGCAAAATAAACTGTTAGTATGAGCATCCTTAATTTGATAATTAATGATATTTAATCATAACTTAATTGATTCGCGATGTAAAACGGCCTACTAAAAATTCGTTATTAAAAAAATATGACTAATGTTGTATTTAAAAATCTAATCATGAATAGGAGTCACTTTATTGAACATAATTGATAAGTATTGTTTACACTACCCACAATATCTTCAAATCATGTTTAACGCAATCATGACTAGATTTAACTACCAATTTGGAATATTGATTGACACAATAACCTATTTTGTTACATGACAAAAAATAAGAGTTGGCTTAATGAATCCAATAGGAACTTGAAATGTGAATAATTTACATTAGAGTAAATATAAGTATGGACATATATACTCATATATATTTACATAAAAACCCTAAGATAGCAAAATAGAGATTAACTAATTAACATCATTAAGTAAACCTAATATATATTATAAAATCTCCAAATGTTTATTAGAAGGCATGTATGTGGCATAAATCACATGTATTTGATATAATTAGTTACTAGCATGTTGCCGATATCAAATTTCATCCTAAGTCTTGATCAATAGTTAATTTGATAGGAAAATTCAAAGATCTATTATCCATTGTAAGAGACATGTGTTTTAATTTTCTATTGATTCGATATCCCAAAGATTCCTTCCTATTCATCTAAGTCAGTTATCCTTGACTTAGACTTATTTGGGTAAGCCTATGACCCACACAACTAGTCAGTCCTATTATAACTTCGAAACCTTCATGGAAATCTACAATGAACCAAGAAATTTAAAAATGCATTAAACTAGTAAAATTTATCTAGTTATGGAAAAGGACTACAGCCAATACATAAGAAAATGTCAAAGATAGTTAATTGAAGTCAAAAAATGTGACATCATATATATGTATTAATCTTATCATAAGAACAAAGATAGTAAGTTATTTAACAATTTTGTTTCTAAAGGCATTCCAATCACCATATATTAAGATCAATTAAATATTAGTATAATTGGGTGCAACAAAATTTTAAATTTTTAAACATCTTTTCAATCTTCATATATATCGACTTTATCTTTCTCATCTAATGCCATTTTGTACCAATCTATCATCAAATTACATCTGTTTATTTCTGATATTAGATACGCACCGTTGATTATACGTAGTGTTTAATAATCAAACAAGGAAATCATGATTGTAGTTTATAATTTTACACTTATCATAATCACTTCTTGTGGATGAAAGTGCATCCATCAATGAATTATTCTAATTACATATGAAGTAAAATTTTGAAAAACATTTGTCTAATTCTAGACTTGTAATTGGACTCAAAAAATATACTTATAAAATTGAATGATAAAAACTTTTTTGGATTTATGTGAATAATTTACTTAGTTTTTTTTCCTTTAAGTTTCCCTTAAAGCCATTATTTGTTATGTCAAGTTAATTATTAATTATTAACTGGGCAAAACATTAAACATTGTATATTTTGTTAATAAAATGATCTTCCCTTTTATAAAAGCCAATATGTTTGTTAAGCATAAGAATAAATTTTTAAGGTTATTATACCTTGTTGTGATAAATTATAATAAAGTATTTATACTATCTATGGTAGGATTATTTAAGCTATAACCTAATAATAATCAAAAGACATGGGAATCAAATCTTTCATAGCATTAGCCACTTAATTTATTTGAGATTATCAATTTCATGATATTACACTAACTTGATAGGCTTGATGGTATCAAGACCAAGCAAGGTAAATGATGCTATTTAGTAATGGACACTAAATAGCATTATAATTAATCTTATAGCACCAAATCCTTTTTCACTAATCTGGGATTTAGAAAATTTATTTTTTTTGAATTTAATAATTAGGTCATTAATTTTCATTGGCAAATTAATCCTAGATTGACCGTGTTCTTACTGTTATTCATGAAGGGACTTGAAGACCGATGTGAGAACATATATTTGCAAGAAATTAATATGATAATGCACACTATGAACTCTTACAGTATATAAAATCTCGGCATCTAATATGTTATCGATAGATGCGCAAGCATAGTTTAATTTCATGAAGTGTAAAAATTGATGATTTATTAGGTCCATATAATAAGTTATTGAAATTGTTTGAGCAGTAAGTTATCCAAAATATTTAATCTCATGCTACTATTGTGCATGTGATTGTAACCCTAAATTTCGTGAACTTATTCCAAACTTTATTTTGATAGTTAATGTTTATATCTGCCAATGGTCAAGTATCACAAGGATTAACATTTTAATATTTAACTATATCTTTTTTTTAAGCTCGTAATTAGTTGGAGTATTGATATTATTTCAATAATGCCCAATATATTTCAAATCTACTTTGGAACCATAATTTATAATGATTTACCAATGTGTAGATTAGGATCTTAATATACTATTTTAACCAAACAAGAGTTACCCTGATGAAATTATATTGTTGGTAAATTCACCTAACAATTTGTTTAGTGTAATTATTATAAAGTAACCCATGATGCAAGCCATAATTCTATTAAATTATATTATTCTCACTACTAACCAGTGTTATTGACATTGCTGTGTAGATTTTAAAGACAATCATATTTAACAAGTTGTGCAAGGCCTTAGTAAAGCACTGTATGAGCAACTCTATCCCATAGTTAATGCCCTCATATGATGGTGTTCTATTGGTAGGACATGAGGTTTGCACAATAGATAAGATATCTAACTTTTTTGCGTCATAAATTTATATTAACCATAATTGATTTTGGACCACAATCCAGCCATATTATTCTAGATGTGATGGATTCAATATAAACTCCCTCCAAACTTGTTACTTTCATTTTTATTTAATACCAACCATGAAAACTGTCTCCAAAATGAAAGGTTTACAACATACATTATTCTTCTCAGTGAAAATAAGTTTTTCATAGTAAAAATTATCATATAACAAATTATTTGTTTGATAGCAAGATCATACTACATTTGTATAACTTAAATAGATAACCTAATATAATTTAACAAAAATTTTGATGACATTTAACTCAACCCAAAGTAATTTTATTCAAAAATACGAATTTGATATAAGGCAATGTTACAAGAAATCAATAACTCTTGAAGTCCCTTACTTTTTTGGTAGTATTCTTCCTCTTTCTTCAAGCAGATTTGAGCAAAAGATAAGAATTTTAGATGAGATTCTTCTAGAAAAAAGAAAATTTAAATGAAAAATGAAAACTATTGTAAAAGATTTGTTTAGAGAATTCTCGATAGAGTTTTCTTACTTATTTGCATGATCATGAATCTATTTGTGTAATTAATGAAGCTAGGTTTTTGTCTGTCTACAACTGAAAATTTATCTCTATTTATAAGGATTATCTAGTGCAAGTTAGCATCAAATGACAGGTGTATGCATTGCACTCACCAACTCTTGTAGCTCAATAAAGTTTGCCTTTGTGGGGTCTGTTGTACTAGAGTGACACTCTTTTAAGTCATTTTCATCAATTTTAACTTATTTCTAAGACTCTTCTAGCTTTTTTTGGCTGTGGTAACATTGTCATTCACTCAAATCAAACTTTGGATGATTAAGGAATAGCTTTGCCCAGCTAACTTTTGCAATGTTATCCAGTTCCTCCTAATTTTGGCTTAATTATTGTAACTAGAATATGTTTCTAGTCTACTTTTGCACTTCATCATCTTCTGTGCGATTCTCAATTCAAATTTCATTAAATTTGGTAAAAAATTGAATTAGGTAAGGACTACAAACTCTTTTAGTTGCACAGCTTTTGACCAGGCTACCGTGTTAGCAACTCTAGCTGCCATGTGGAGTTTTCCACTTATTAGGTAGGTTTGCATCCAATTAGAATGAACCTCATCACTTATGAGGGCCACATTATCCATCATGTCACCTTATCCACTTCTTCCACCTTCTTGAGTCTACCGGGTAACACTATAAGAACTTGAGTGATTTTTTCGCAAACATAAATATGGGCGACATTACTACAAATAAAAGCTTTAATGACAGCTAAAAATAGCTTTTAATAATAGTTCTAAAATTGCTATATTTGTTCATTTCATTAAAAGGGAGAGGTTTTAATGACAGTTCTAATAGAACTGTCGTTAAAAGAGAGGGACCTTTAACGACAGTTTTGATAGAACTGTCATTAAAAGAGGGACCTTTAATGACAGTTATGATAGAACTGTCATTAAAAGGGTGCTTTAATGGTAGTTATGATGGATTTGATGTTAAAGGGAGGCCTTGAATGGCATTTATTATAGTGCTATCATTAAAAAGGTCCTCTTTCAATGATAGTTCTATCAGAACTGCCATTAAAGGTTTTTTTAATTTTGAAATAAATACAAAATTTCTGTATCCAAATTATCCAAAACCTGCATATATAAAATTTTTCATCTCTTCCAGATCAACCATATACATCAATATAATTTTTTACAATGTGCAATCAAAATTTTTTTATTATGCACTTCAACACCATTCTGATTGAGACCGTCATTACTTCTTTTATATTTGAAAATACTCAAAATAATCTTATCCCAAAAAGTGATAAATGATGAATAAAATAAAATAAAAAAATTTGATGTCATGATTGAACTCTATATGTACAATACATGAGTTTAAATATACATTATCATACACAATCCTAAAAATTTCACTATATAAATTCAATGATGTTCATGTGTACAAAAATCTTCAAGGTTCAACTTTCTAATATGGCACTCCCAAGAAATTGTCCAATCTCCTTTTTAACTTTGTCAATATTCGATTGGGTGTAAGAATCTATATCCACTAATTATATTTATAAAAAAAAGTTAGTCCAATTAAAACTTTTAATAAGC
The DNA here is from genome assembly GCA_021397835.1 of Moringa oleifera. Lineage (NCBI taxonomy): Eukaryota > Viridiplantae > Streptophyta > Magnoliopsida > Brassicales > Moringaceae > Moringa > Moringa oleifera. Next base: position 1,344,864 of record JAJFZO010000446.1, on the reverse strand, counting down.
ACATCAATTAATTTTACATAAGCAAATGTTTGAAAACTTACCATTTTCACATATGGGATATTTCTATCACATCTATCAATGATATCCCTTAAAAATTTCATAATATAATATCCACACTCAGTATTTGAAAGCTGATGTGGACATTGCATTAAAATTTTTTAATTGTTATATTTTGTAAAATAAATAAAACTAACATCACATATAGGTTTAAATATACATACCTTAGAAGGAGTACTCCTAGGAATGCGTCTATTGTTTGATTCTTTGAAAACTTGGAACAATTTAAAAGAGCTGCCAATAGAAAATAATCAATATTCTTAAGAGGAAAAATATATATATTAACATAAATGAAAATATTTTCACTTACATCAAATTAATTACTATATAAACACTTAACTAGCTGGTATCCTAATTAATATTTAAATAACATGTAATTTTTTGCTTCAAAAGCATATAATTTATTAATATTAGCTAAATAAATGATTAATAATCAATTAGTTAATTAATACATAATAAATTAATTATTATATAATTAATTACTACACAAGCATCTAACTAGCTAGTAACTTAATTGATTAAAATTTATATAACATTTAATGATTTATTTTACAAGCATATAATTAATTAATTATCTATTTAAATTTTAACAAAATATATTAATTTATTTAAACTACAAAATCAATATAACTAAATTTGACAAAATCTACCAATTAATCTTACCTAAAAAAATTAATTCAAATATAAATTCATTTACACCTAATATATAATTAATTTATCAAAATATAAGATTATCTAATCAACATCTAATTAATTTATCAATTAATCTAAAAATCTTAATAATCATGAAATAATAAATGCATCAATGTATATCAATCCATACCAAATATGTTCATCCAAATATAGTTAAAAAAAAATCAAATTTCATCCATTAATAACAATTTACCAGACACACTTAATAAAAAACTTCTCAAAATAATATACATCCTCAATACATTTTTTAGACTAAAATTAACCAAATTATATCAAAATTATCAAACTTAAATTTCGTAAAAAAATTTGAATCTGTATCAAAATACTTACATTTGTTGGAATGCCAAACATGAATGAATGAAGGGGAGGGTGCGGCTGCCCTTGTGAAGATTGAGACAAATGAGAGAGAAAGAAGCAAGGAAAGAGGCAATGCCGCTATCAGTAGTTGGCCTAGCCACTTCTGGATGGAGAGTAAAGAGGAAAACATCAGAAGAGAGGCAGTGCCGTTGCTATGCTAGTAGCTGGTCTAGTTGCTTTTGGACAGAGACCAAAAAGGAGAGGGTCGGAGAGAAGCAATATGGCTGCCAATAGCTAGCCTAGCTGCTTCTAGAAGGAGTAGGGCCAGAGAAAGGTAGTACGATTGTCCGCAACTGGTTTAGCTGCTTTTAGACAGAGAATAAAGAGAAGAAGGATGACTTAGAGAGTAAAAATTGTATGCGAGGCTCTGGCGGGCACTAGAGACGAATTTAGGATTCCTACCTTAAAAGCAAGGTGGGACAACCTTTAACGTCAGTTTTGGAAGAACTGGCGTTGAAGGCTAGACTTTAACGCCAGTTCTAAAAGAACTGGTGTTGAAGGCCACTGAATTTAACGCCAGTGCTAGTATAATTGGCATTGAAGGCCAGAGAATTTAATGGCAGTTCTTCCAGAACTAGCGTTGAAGGCCAGAGACTTTAATGGCAGTTTTTCCAGAATTGGCTTTGAATGGTGTGGCTATGGGAAAATAGTGTTTCATTGTTTATATATCACAGGAGTGGATGCACTTGGCAGGGTCTTCTATCTGAGTACGCAATGCATTGTTCTAGGTATGATTTTCGAAATTCAAGTGTACATGCAACCACTGGACACACTTTATTGAAGCTCAAGTGTACTATTATAAAAGATTTTTTAGAGAATTCTAAATAGAGTTTTCTTGCTTATTTGCATGATCATGAATCTATTTGTGTAAATAGTGAATCTAGGTTTTTGTCTGTCTACAAATTAAAATTTATCTTTATTTATAAGGATTATCTAGTGCAAGTTAGCATCAAATGATAGGTGTGTGCATTGCGTTCACCAAGTCTTGTAGACTCAATAAAGTTTGCCTTTGTGGGTCTGTTATACTAGAGTAAGATTCTTTTAAGTCATTTTCATCAATTTTTATTTATTTCTAATACTCTTCTAACTTTTTTTTTTTTGGGTGTGGTAACACTATCATTCACTCAAATCAAACTTTAGATGATTGAGGAATAGCTTTGCTCTACTAACTTTTGCATTGTTGTCAAATTTCTCCTAATTCTAGCTTAATTATTATAATTAAAAGATGTTTTTAGTCTACTTTTGCACTCATCATCTTTTGTGTGATTCTAAATTCAAATTTCATTAAAGTTGGCAAAAAATTGAATTAGATTAGGACTATGAACTCTCTTAGTTGCACGGCTTTTGACCAGGCTACCATGTTAGCAGCTCTAATTGCCACATGGAGTTTTCCACTGATTAGGAAGGTTTGCCTCCAATTATAACAAACCTCATCACCTACAAGGGCCACGTTATCCATCATGTCACCTTATCCACTTCTTCCATCTTCTTGAGTCTACCTGGCAACACTATAAGAACTTGAGTGATTTTTTCACAAACATAAATATGGGTGAATATTACGCCTTAACTATAATGTTTACTTATACATAATGTAAATATCAACATGTATAGGTAAATGAGGGTTAAAGATTACTTTTTACCCACACATAAATATATGTGTGGTTGAAGGTTAATATATTATCCACATGTATACGTATAAGGAAAAAGTTTTATGTGCATGTATTTTTATGTCAAAAATTTAAAATAGTGACATGGTTAATGATGTAGCTGCATATGTGGCTAATGAAGTGGCTATTAATCTAGTATCCATTAACTGAAGACATGGTAGTTGACGTGGCTATGATGTGGTTGTTGATGTCACTGTTGACATGACGACTAACATTGATATTAACATGGATAAAGATGTGGCTGATAATCTGGCATGACATGTGTATTTAGTTATGTATAGGTAAATTTAAGCTTATGTGTGGGTAATACTGTAAAAAAATAATATTTATATGTGTGGATAAAAATATTATGTGTGGGTAAAAAAAAAAATATTATCTGTTGGTAAAAGCATCAAAAAATTTCAATGTTTAAGGATAAAAAAATTATAATATGAGTAACAAACATAGGTAATAATATAAAAAATAATTTTCATATGAAATAATGATTTTCATGTGGCTAAAAAACATATTATGTGTGTGAAAATAGAAATTTTATATTTAAAATTTTAGTTGGTGCAACATATAACAAAATAAATAGTTTAAACATATATAAAGAAAAACAACTAAAAAAAATCATAAATCATAAAATGACTATAAAGTAAGAAAGTAACCTAAGCAATACTTCAAACATATATTATTAAATCTCGTTACCATACTCTTGCTCATTAGAATGAAGTGAAAGGCTAGAGCCAAATGTGCCTTAGTAGGATCGACCAACATAGGATCATCTTGAACTATCATCCGATGGTGCATGTGGAATAGGTGAAGGCATATGATTCTTCTTAATCAATACTTGTCACAACATGTTTACATCTCCTTGAAGCTCTTTTACCCGTGATTTATAGTGATTTAAATCTTCAAGCAATGGATTGTAGGTAGGATGACATGATTGCTCACTATTGCATGTTGTCCTGAAAATACTAGGAAATCATCCTTAGCCAAACAAGTGGACAAATTATCATCCAAGGATCTTCTCTAAGATATCTTTGTCAATCATTTTATCTAGAGGATATCTTGCCTTAACTACATCATCTGTTCCCATAGACAAAATGCAAAATTCAAATTTTAAATTAAAGACAAGGACTACGAGAATATCAATAAGTAACTAACTAATAAATTTTGAGTGAGATCTCTTTCCTATAAAGTCGAAACACCAAGAGGTTCAATCGATCCATAACATTCCATGTTATAGTATTCTCTAACAATATAATAAACTTCATAATGACTACAACTACAAATTCAGTATTATGGACATGAAACATATTTTAATTATCTTCCAAACCAATAACATTCCATGTTATAAAATTTTTGAACAATATTATGTACTTTATATTGGTTACTTCTATAAATTTTGTGTCATAGACACGAAGCATCATTTAAATTATCTCATGGTCTAAAACATATTTCATATTATAAAAATATTTCATTTATATATTCAATGCCATAATCACAAAGCATAATTTATATCTTCTCTTCACCCAACATATATTACATGTTATAGCATTTCATAGAAATGTTATATACTTGATATTAACACATTAGACTGAAATACACTTTCTATAGAAAATATATTTACATGTTTAGCCTCTAACTCTAAAGATGACCAACTATGTTTAGAATACCAATGTTAGAGATACCACATCTCGATGTGCCTTGTTGAAGCATCCAAATCAGCTACACGAACAATGTGACTGCATGTTATGCTCCATCAACTATTTTTAGATTCCCACTTTTTGTCTTGCACAAGAGTTAGCATTCTTCTTTGATCGTTCCTTTAAAAATTAATAAGAAAAATGAATCATGAAAAAAAAAAGTTATCATGATTACAAAAAAACAATAACAATAAGATTTGCCCAAAGATCACATAGGTAATCCTAGTCTTCTGGGCTAACTTCCTCATGGCCCTTATTCTTAGCCTTAATTAGATCTTCCTTTCCTCTAATTTCTTTGAAGTAACCATGTAGCTTATACTTGTGGCTTCCCCAAGCTTGTTGCATTTTTCTATCAATTATCTTTTAGATATTCTTATCCTCAACATTGATATAAAAACAGTCTAAAAAAAAGTCATAAGTTTTTGGAATAAAAAATATATAAATGTACAGAGTAATAACATCATAATTTACTTACATGAAGTTTATGATGGAGTAGTGTCGTAACTGTTGGAGGTACAAACCTCCACTCTTTGTACTGGAAGCTACAATGCTTACATATAGTATGTCCAATTTCATTATTAAACATCTTTACATTGTCACAAATAGCTCATAATTAGTTTTGTCTGTCCACCAACCTATCCTTTTCATCCACCTCTTCACCCATTAGAAGCCATGTAAGAACTATATGATAGTGAAAATCAATTTATAATCACACCAAAAATAGTAAATTTAATTTAAAAGATTGTTTAATTTTAGTTTTAATAATCTAATCAAACAAGCAATCATGCCTCACTATCATCATCATCATTAGATTTCGGTCATTAAACTTGCCATTAATCTCAAATTCTAGAGTTACTTCATTGATGATAAAAATTTTACCATTTTCATCATAGTCCTCAATATTTTCCAAATTTTATCTTGTATCATTAACAAAGAATTGTTTTCGCTACGTAGTTTAACCACCAAATCATTAGGCAAAGCTATTGGTTCTTCATTTTCTCAAACCAATGAAAACATATCAACTACCTCATTTGTTGGCTGAAAAAGAGATAACTCACTAGATTCTTCATCTTCAAGGATATTATTGTTCATCTCTTTTCATCATCATCACGTTTAACTATATCATATATGTTTCGATGATTTATCTTTCGTACAATCATCCAATTCTTTCTTTGACTCCAATTATTAAGATGAAGAACTTGTTAAGCTTGTATGGCCAAAATAAATGGATCTTCAGCATACCAATTAGATGTATTGTCAAGTGATGTCAAATTATTATTAGCCACTATTCTTTTTCCTTTGGGATCAGTATTGAACCACTTATAATGGAACATGAACACCTTTCGTTGATAAATGAAATCCAGCTCTAAAATTTTAAGTAAAACAACATAATATGTAATGTTTCCACCCTCACAATTGTAGTATATACTAACTTTATTACGTTGTGTCTTGTCATCATGTTCTTTGCAGTGAAATCTAACGCAATTGACAATACAACTATGCCAAATTATGCAATAATCATCAACAAGTACAAATTATTAGTTGCTTATGATCGGCATTAACTTTAAGATCAATCATTTGTAGACATGTAATATTAGACACAATATTTTTAAACAAATTACAATATATATATATATATATATAATATGTTTTATCTTGTTTTTAAGCCAAGAAGGAAATTCATGTTTTTGTACAACTTTGGCATTTTTCTCCTGCACATTTCTCAAACCAAGATTTGATGTAGGTTAAGGCGTGTCCTAGTTACTTGCCCTTGCAGTGTCACCTTGGTTCAAAAAACTGAAAAACCACAAAAACACGTAAGCATAAGCGAATGGAAATGAAGGATAAAATACAAAATGAGTTTCTCTCCCAAATGAAAGGCACCTTAAATGCACAATAAAATCGATCTCTCAAGTTCCCCATTTCATGCCATTTAGGTACTAAAGCCACAAACTTGATGATTCGTAGTGCAATCCCTACTTCTAGGCTACCAAATCAAGTGACTGATATTTGAAGAGCCACTAAATAAATTAAATTGACATCTTTATTACTAGAAATAATATGAATAATATAAATATTATTTTATCATATTTAATATTTTTGAAAAAATTATTTATTTATTGTTCATTGGATTTAAACGTATTTTTAAATCATAAGTGAAAGTATGCTAAGATGGGTCCTTTGCCCTTAAAAGCCTTTAAAGTATGTAAAAGTCAACTTAAAAGGTTTTTAGATAACGAAACCAAAATTTTGACCGATTTATAACAAACATAAGATACATGATTTAAGTTACAAATGCTTTTGAATTACAATTGTTGCAAACAATATATAATGCTAAACAATTATACACAATAAATAAAAATAAAAAAATATTTTAATATATTTATCAAAATACAATAAAAGACAATATATCCAAAAAATGTCATAATATTTAATTAAAAAATTATCATAAAAATAACATTATGTAAAAACAAAAAAAAATGTGGGTTGAGACTTTGTCCCTTGAACTAAGTGGTTCGTCACGCCTTCATTGACTCCATTTCTTAAAAGTTGTGAATTAAGTTGCATATGTCATGGCATTGGCTGTAGTAATTTTATCATTATTAATTCTTGTGTTTGGGTGGGTAATTGTAGTCCCTTCATCCCTTTTACTTATCAATATGAGCTCTATATTTATATTTTTAGGTATAAGACCTTGTGATCAAAGAATTTATTTATTTTATATGTAAAAAATATAGTATTTCATATAACATTTAAATTTCATTATTTATTAATATTTAAAATCAATAATAAAAATTTTATATTCAAGTTTTAACATAAATATTTTTTGATTGATAACATAATTTATTTTATTTTATTTATATAGCTGCATATAAATAAATTTTATTGCTTTTAATTTTATGTTTCAATAATGAATATAATAGTTTTTGTTAATAATACTTCATAAAAATATTTTTTATAAAATTTAATATTTAAAATTTTTTATATGTACTTATAGAACTTTTAAATTTTTTTAAATTTATCAAATTAAAATGTGATAATGTATAGTTAATAGTTTTGCCCAATATACTGTCGCTGACCTGGGAGAATTACACCCTTACATCAAAATTTCAAAGGCCCAAAATTTAAAGGACGATGTCAAATTTGGCATCACTTGGCATCGAAGTTAAAGTAAAGAAGTTAGGTCCCATCAAAAACACTTATGGGACCACTAATCATTTTAAATTAAAAAACAAGAAATTATTTGTAAATTTTCATCTAATGTGCACCTCCTATTTTCCATTATGCATAATCTTCACTAAATGATTGAATTAACCAACAGAATCTTCAATATTTTGCTTTCTCACTGTTGATTTATAATTAAAATATTATTTTTAGCTCATTAAAGTATTTAATTGATTTTACAAAATGTTGACTTTCTGAGTTTGGTTATTTGTTAATTTAGCTCTCATCTTGATCATCTAATTAATTGGACTCGCATTATATTAATTCAAAAATTTCACATGCATACTCACAAATTATTTGTGAGACATAAGTTTTCATATTTATTGTTAACATAAGATGGTTGTCTTTGTCAAGTACCAAATGGTCCAAAAATTTGTAAATTTCTACGTATTTATTATTGTCTGTGCATTACAAAAAATGAAAAGCATTTTGAAAATTCTAACAAATTATTGTGAAGTATTGCTTTGACTAATAAAAACATGACAAAAATTGAGTATAAATGATTAACAAGTTTGGAAGAGTCACCGAAAACAAAGTGAAATATGATGTTTAATCACAGTGTGGGTGATTCTTCACAAAAGTTAGCACATTTGTCTTTTTTGTTATATATATATATACTTAAAAATAAAATTAAAAAAAATATAGTTAGCAATATATATATATATATATATATTGCTAACTATATTTTTTTTAATTTTATTTTTAAGTTCTTTTAAAAAATTATAATAACAATAGAAGCAGTGGGGAAGCAAGGAGATTTCCTTATGACATTACACGGTGTCTTATTGTTTTTGGTGATGGCACTAATTAGGCTTATTCAACTGAAGTACCAATCCTATAGTACCTCCCTATTTGATTATGCTATCATGATGACATTCAAGTTATATTTCAAAAAATAAAAATTTTAAATAGTAAAATATTTTTTAAAAAATTATTCATTAAAAAATTATTTAAATTTTGAAAACAAATTAAAATAGAATATAAACTTTATTTAAATAATTTTTTAAACATATAATAATAAAAATGTTATTAAATTTTGTATTTATTTTTATTAAAATTTAATTTTAAAAAATTTAAAAATTAATTAATTAATTAATCTTTATTCAAATTTATATTACCCAAATTTACATTGTTTGACTATTGGATAACCGATGCACGGAAGTGTTAATTGTGTTAAGTCATGCAAGGTGGGCCCTTGTAGGTAAATGGCTGGAAAGGAAGCATATTATGATTAGAATTTTTTAAATAAAAAATATAATATCACTCAAAGATAAACATCATATCAGCAATAAAAAGAGAAGAAATAAATCATTCTTTATTTTTATAAATAATATTTTAATTCTTATATTAAATTTTTATAAATGTTAAAAAATAATTTAAATTTTATAAATATATATGGGTAATGTAAATAAAAAAAGACTACATCAGCTAAACTTTTATAGAAAAACATATCATCAAATTGCAAAAGTGGAGAAAATTACTGTTACCAAAATAAGCATTGGCATAAACATTGACCCACACATCATATAGTATAAATAATTTCACAAGTTTATCTAACTTAATTACCCACACATATATAACATTTGTTCTTTTGTGTGGTTAACTTTGTAATACCTTACCCACATGCGTAATATTTGTGTTTATGTGTGGGCAACTTTATAATACATTACCCACACATAAAGACAGTTATAAATATGTATGGGTAAGATAATTAAAAAAAATTACATAACCTAAATTTTGATCGAAAAACATTACACCAAATTCTAAAATTCGAAGAATTTTACATCATTGACATAAGTATGGGTATAAACAGGTTTTTACACATAATAAAAACTAGATAGTTTCATAAATTCACATAATTTAATTACCCACTCATATATGGAATTTGTGCTTATGTGTTGGTAACTTTATAATACATCACCCACAAATATGTAACATTTATATTTACGTGTGAGTAACTCTATAATACATTATCCATACATGGTAACATTTATAAATATGTTTGGGCAATATAATAGAAGAAAAAACCATGTCAGCTAAACTTTCATCGGGAGATGTCACACCAAGTTTTGAAAGTGGAGAAAATTTTTGCTACCAAAATAAATGTGGTTATAAAAGTTTAACCATAGATAATAAAATGTAGATAATTTTACAAGTCTATTTAATTTAATTACTCACATTTATGTAACATCTGTACTTATGAGTGGGTGATTTTAAAACATATTACCCAAACACATATAACATTTGTACTTATCTATGAGTAACTTTGTAATATATTACTCATAAATGAGGAAAGTTTATAAATATATGTGGGTAATATAATAAAAAAATGCCACATGAGCTAAACTTTTACCGAGAAACATCATATCAAGTTTTAAAAGTGGAAAGAATTTTTCTTTCCAAAATAAGTTTGAGAATAGCAATTTACTTACACATAATAAAATGTAGTTAATCCATAAGTTTGTCTATTTTTAATTGCCTACATAAATTATAATTATGGGTAGGTAAATACCCATGTATAATATGTATGGGAAAAGCTCTCAAATTCTTGTAGTGCAACAACACCTATTAATGTCTTGCCATGTCAATTAATAAGTCAGGTAAGTAAAGAATAAATCTCAGCATGCTAACTACGCCATCTCATCAGTTTCGCCTTAATGACCTGCAATGTTAACCTTAGTGTAACGTCAACAATCTCTTTTCATTGCTAACGATCATTTTGCTTCGTTAATAGTAATGCAGTTACTCGCAATGTGCCATATCAACACTTTTCTTCATGTCTGTAAAGGCACCCATAATAATGTAATGCCATGTTAACTTCTAGTACCACATCTGTAGCGTCGCTGTTGAAGAGTTTTCTTTCAAAATGCCTTTTTTTTTAATGACTAATTCTCCTTAAGAATGTAATTGTGGCATTTTTGGGTCTTCCTTACACTGTTCCAATTTCTTTGAAACCTTAGCCACTATCTTCATCCTTCGATTCTTAAACTCATGTGAGAGTCTCCTTTTCCTTAGTAGAGTCTTGCATTATATTTCTTTATTTAGGTAATTTTTTACACTTTACTTTATTAAGTTATGGAATTCATAGACTTTTCCGTAATCACTTCTATGGACTTGGCTAAAATCAGGAGGGTGGGATCCTTGCCTTAATAGACATGTTGATTCCCTTTCTTGAAGGGAGGCCTTGGTCAAATAGACAAAGTGCCCTGTGTGTTTTTAAGGAGTGTATCGATCAAATGGGGTTTAAAACGTCGTCTAAACATTTTTCTTTAGGATAATATGCAAGAGTTATAGATTGTCTCTACGCCAAGAAGTTCCTAATTCTTAAGGATCTTGGTAGCCTTTTGTGTTAGATGCTTAGATTAGGATTTACAAACTTTTCTTTTTTAGCTTTTTCTTTTGATTCTTTGAATCAAAGCAAGTGATTTGTGTCACTATTTAAATTTTTGATGTTTTCCTCTAAGAGACCCTCTTTGTTTGCTTTTGATCTTTCTAAAATTGTCAGAGAGAAGCTTATTTTTGGATATTCTAAATAGGATTTTCTTATGATTAATAAATGATCGCACCCATACCAAGATTATGGCACTAACATCACCCTTTATGAGTCTGTTGTTACTGCCAGACAGGTTTGATCAAGTAGTAAGAAGACTCTACCTATGCCTTTATGTATATTCGTGAATAGATAAAGTCCATCTACATTTTCTAAGTGAAGAATCTATCTGAATCTTACCTCTTACAGAGTCTTCTCCCTATCACCAAATAGTCTCCCTATAGAAAGCAAACTCTTCTTTAGAGTCAAAACTTGAAAATTCATCTTGCACTGCTTCTTGTTTTCTTCTCCCTAACAGGAGATCTCAAATAAGAGAAACTCTTTAGTGTTTCCTTAAAAATGATGCAAATACATCATCATCACTAGCTGGGCCTATTCTTTATATATATTATGCTATTTTTAAGAAAATTATCACTAACTATTTATTGGTTTCTCATTGCAAACACATTGCTATTCTTTATATATATTATGCTATTTTTAAGAAAACTAACACTAACTATTTATTGGTTTCTCATTGCAAACACATTGCTATTCTTTATATATATTATGCTATTTTTAAGAAAACTATCACTAACTATTTATTGGTTTCTCATTGCAAACACATTTTTCCTTATACCTCATATGGATAAGAGTACATTTGAAGAGGTAGTTGAGGTAGTTGAGAGAACATGTCCTAGCTGATTTTTAAAGATAAGTAAGGTAGTAGCCTTACCACAATAAAAGGTAAACTCTTAATCATCATTCCTTCATAAATTCAATGGATTATAGATATCTTGCCAACTTCAACCCCATCAGCTCTACCACACAAGAAGAGACAACATTTGAAAAAGATATCCTCTCCACTATTAAAGGTATGTTTATCTATCTAGTTCTTTTCCTATATCTCATTTATGTTAATAAACTCTAATATTTTTTTGATAATATTTTTAATAGGTTATTTATGAGTCTTTTGTGGTAGCAGAGGAGTATAAAATGCATAGCCAAGCTAACACAATCTTCCATGAGGTTGAGAAAGCTTTAAAGATGCCAAGAAGAAAGGTTCCAAATTATTAGTAAAGAATGTTTACTTAAGACATCAAAATGATCAAGTAAATTAAGAAATCTTAGTACTGAAGGCAAAAATGGAAAAAATGAGACTAGACTTCTAATTTCAACATGAAAAATTGAAGAACAAACACTTAGAGCAGATAATGGCTGCTGAAGAAAAAGCTATAATAAATTTTAAAGGAAGTGAGGAGCTGAATAAGATGATCCTAGAAGAGTGCATTGAGGTCTTTTGGGAGGTGAAGAAAGATAAAAAGACGAAGGTCATAAAGGAATATCGTAACCATAACTTAGACTTTATTGGAACTGAGCGGAAATTAACTTCAACTTCTCAAACTAGTTCAATAGCTCTTTTAACTATAAGTAGCCTAGTTTTTATTTCTCCAGACTGTATAACATAAATTTTGAATGAGTTAAACACAAAGCCTATAAAGCCTAACAAAAAGTCTAGTTAGGCATTCTATGTATTTTCCTTTTGATTTTGAGCTGTTGTATTAAGATTTTGAATGTGAATAAATGTTTTTTATTTATTTTGAGCATAATAACTTTTCCAGCTAATTTCTCGAGTCCCCTTATTTAAGGAGATTGCAGCTTAAAGGATGGATATGAGAAACCCTTTTTGTAATTAATTAAATGGGTAAACTAAATATTGTATTAAGTCTGCATCACTTGGGAGACTCTTCTTTAGCTCTCTTTAAGAAAATGTTAGACTATTTCTTTTTAAGGAAGAGTGTCAAAAATGGAGTGAGATACCCTCCAAAAATATTAAATGAATGATTTTTCATGAAATTTCTCAAGAAAATATTAAAGTCATAACATCCACTGTGCATTAATGAGGAAGACTCTCTGGAATTGACTTAAGCAGAGTGTGGCAAATTTTTTCTTATTAAGGAAGACTATTGCTTTAAAGAAATAAATGCCTAAAAACTTTTTTATGAGCAATCAAAATGAAGTTTCTTCCATTTAGGAGATTATATTATCTAAACATCAACTTCTCTGTCTATGGGAAGACTTTCCCATGGCTTATCTCAAAGGGATTCTGATAGGCTCTTCCTAGTTTGAGAAGAGTATCCTACAGATTCAATTAAGTGTAGGAGGACCTCTAAAATCTGCATTAAGTCTTTTGTAGATTATTTTATCTTATTATTAACACTCTTTTTCTTAAGCCAAATTAAGAAACTTGAAATTTAAGGGACTTGTCTAAGATTATAGGAAGACACTAAAAATAAGAAGTTTTTGGATTAATAAGACTCTACCATCCTTATGTAAACTTTCTCCTTATTTAGCTTTTTTCTTGAAATTCTAGCCCTTCAATCACCAAATCCTCTTTAAGGTACTTTTACAATGTCTATTCGAAAGCAACGTTGCTCTTCTTCACACTGCAGGGTGATAGTGGCACTTCTTCATCCTATTTTATAATAAGGGCAAAATTAAGTATCGACATCTCGATCTAACATCTAAAACTTAACTATGATGAATTAAAGAATCTTGATCCTGAAATTAAAGATAGGAATCTCAATTTGGATTCAACTTTTTAAAAACCCAATTTAGAAAATTTCTTATCCTAATCTTTATCCTAATTTGGGAAAATTCTCAACCTTAAACCAAATAAAAGGAAATCCTAATCTTGATCTTTGATTTCAAACTTCCATTTAAGAACCTCTCAACTTTAGACCATGATTTAGGCAATCCCCAAATTAGATTTGGCTAAAAGGAAATCCTAGACTAAGCTTAATCCTGATCTAGCTGAAGATGCAAAGTTAATTCCTAATCTTACATTAAAATTATGGAGTTAAGTCTTGATTTGAAATTCAAAGCTTTCCATTGTCAAAGATTCTCTCGGTTGTTGCCTTGGTTTGTTTTGTGGTGGGGGAGAGTAAAATTAGTAGTGAACAGGGTGGTATGATAAAAAAAGATTATCCAAAAAGAAATTAATACCATATGAAAAAAAAAAGATTATCCAAAAAGAAATTAACATCATATTTAATTTCATATTCTCCTTTCTTTTTTCTTCAATTTCAACACAATCTTTAGACTTGATTTTTTGATCAAGTTTAACTTCTTGATTCCTTTCAATTTGAGGTCTGTGGCTTTCATTTTATTTACTGGTTTTTAAGGTAATTGCCTTTTGTTGATCCTTAAGGTTTCTTCCCTGTATCACTTGGAAATTTCCGTAATGATTTACATTTCAAAGAATTAGCAAGTTACCTATTCAAATTTCCAAATTCATCATTGATGCACTAACGTTGCGGCAATGAGTTTATAGATTATTTGTACTTCATTTATTATTTTTATTTTTTACTCTTTCTCTAGTCTCTACTTTAAAGGTGTTGACTAAATTTGTCAAAGGTAGCATTTTCTCTTGCATTGGTATGGCTACATGACATTCCTCTTATTTACATGAGAAAAGTTGTTATGATTCTTGAGCCTTGAATGATACTATTTCTAGAAGCTATTAGGCCTATAATAATAGTTTCAATTGTTGACATACTAACATCGCTCTTGCTCAAACTCATCAACAAAACACCGATGTACTAGCCATCATAACTGATTCTTGATTCACTGCTTTTTCTCTAGTTGTAAGATTTCAGAGCTAGTCAATTAAGGCTAACACTTAAGCTGTCAAAGATATAATATGGTTTACTTCATAATTAAATTCTAGCTACCTTCTATAGCAAAGATTGCTCGCTTGACCCTTGATAATACAAGTAGTCATTTCATCTAATAGTTTATGTGTCTCTCGTATAGTTTTCCATTACAATGAATCATTTGTTCTTACATTAACTATTGTCCTTGTTAGCTCATTTTACCCAGTGCAAAACAATTCAAGTTAAAACCACACTTAGTACACATGTTGTGGACATCTCACAAGTAAATCCTTAGATCACTTCCATGACTCATAAAGAGGTTCAACATCAAACTTTCTGAATTAATCAATTTCACTTCAGAGTAGAAAGAGAGCTTCCATCCTATGGATGCACTTATTCTTATCAACCTCTCTTTATAAGCCCTCTTACAACTCGATCTTCAAGCATAGGTCATCATACTCCCTCACTCTATGCTCTCTTCTGATCTTTTCTCTAGAGTCTTGCACTCTTCCCTATACGCTCTTCCATAGACTTACATTTTAGCTTTATGTGCTCTTTGGTTGCCTTCATTTAAGACCGCATATCATGCATAGCTATATCATTAACAGAGTGTCTATTGCTAAAGATGCCCACTAAATACCATGATAATTGGCTCTTAAGCCAGTACACTCGACGTTTCTTTTCTCCACCTACTGTCTCATGGTAAAGTTTACTATAATTTACCATTGGTGTATCAGAAGATCCCTTTTGTGGACGAGAAGTTGAGACAACCAACTCCTTGAAGCGTTCCTATAATAAATAAAGCATTTTATTAACTTACTCATTAGTTAAATCGAATAGTGAATTAAAAAAGATATAATTAACGTTATTTACTAAATGTTAAAAATAACAAACTTATATTTATTTTTTTGGAACGCTTATCTAGATTAAAAGATTCCTTCGTGTGTTCAAAATTAAATTGCAGACTAACTACATTCATTACCTTTGTTCGGTATGTACTGGTATATTCATGCACAGTGGTAGATCCTTCCTTGGCATAATATTCAGTTGTCCTATAATTACAACTCTCATAATTTTTCCCATGACAATTCTAAACATAATATCTCGATGCATAAACATATTTAATCAAATAATATCTAACCACATCAACAGATTCACAACGACGATTTTGATACTTTTTACGGTTATGTGGATACTTATCTTATAAAAATCTGATTTAAATTATTTATAACAAATTACAAGCTAATTAAATTATTTTGTAACTAATCTAACATAAAATAAATTTAGTAACAAATAAAATTAACAACTCATAAATTTAATTAACATCTAACTAATATAAATTTCGTAAAGATCTAACTAAATTATTTATCACAAATTACAATATTTAATTAAACTATTATCCAAATCGAGCATAAACTAAATTTATTTAAAAAATAAAATTAACAATTACAAGATTTAATCAATATCTAAGTAACTTAATTTTCACAAAAATCTAATTAAATTATTTATCTGATGAAATTACAACTAATTAAATCATCTGTTCCTATACAAAAAAAATGCACAATTCAAAATTTAAATTAATGACAAAGACTACACAAATATCAAGCAAGCAAGTAACTTATAGATTATGAGTGAGATTTCTTTCCTATAAATTCAAAACACCAAGAGGTTCAACCGATCCATAAAATTCCATGTTATAGCATTTCTTAGCAATATTACATACTTCATGATGATTACAACTATAAATTTAGTATCATGGACATGAAGCGTATTTAAATTATCTTCCAAATCAACGCATATTCCATGTTATAAAATTTCCTAGCAATATATATTACATACTTTCTAATAATTACATATATAAATTTAATGTCATTGACATGAAGTATCATTTAAATCATCTCTTAGATCAACATACATTCCATATTACATCATTTTCTAACAATATTATATACTTCATATTGATTACTTCTATAAATTTAATGCCATGGGCACGAAGCATCATTTAAATTATCTCGTGGTTCAAAACACATTTCATCGTATAAAAATATTTTATCTGTACATTTAGTGCCATAGACACAAAGTATCATTTTTATCATCTCTCAAACTAACATATATTACATCTTATAGCATTTTCGAGCAATGTTATATACTTGATATTGGCATATCAAACTCAAATACACTTTCCATAGAAAATATAGTTGCCTATTTAGCCTTTAACTCTAACGATGACCAACCATGTTTAGAATTCGAATGTCGGAGATATCATGTCTCAAAATGTCCTATCGGAGCATCCAAATCAACTCCACAAACAACTGATGACGTGCTATACTCCTCAAATCATTTCTAGATTCCCACTTTTAGCATTCTTTGTTGATCATTCCTTTAAAAATTAACAATTCATTAATAAATGTACATTCTAATTGATAAGAAAAATGATTCATAGAAAAAAAAATTATAAGAATTACCAAAAATAAAGATTTGCCCAAAGATCACAAAGGTAATCCAATCCTTTTGGTTGACTTCCTCATGGCCCTTATTCATAGCCTTAATTGGATCCTCCTTTCCTTCAATTTCTTTAGATAACCATGTAGCTTATACTTGTGGCCTCTCCAACCTCGCTGCATTTTTCTATTGATTACCTTTTGGACATTCTTATCCTAAACATTGATATCAAAAATAGCTTATAAAAAAAAATCATATATGTTTGGAATAAGAAAAGATATAAATATACAAAGTAATAACATCATGATTTACTTACAAGAAGTTTCACACGAAGTGATGCCCTAATTATTGGAGGTACAAACCTCCATTCCTCATATCGAAAGCTACAATGCTTATGTACAGTGTATCCAATTTCATTATTAAACATCTCAACATTGTCACAGATAGCTTACATAAGAGCAAAATTAAACTCCAGGGTCAATCTTCCTTTAGCATGTCTTTTGGCCTTTCAAGTGCCTTGCCCGTAAGTACTCCCACATACATTAAAACCTTTAGGTACATCCACATTTAATAATATAGTCATAAATTGATAAGTATTTCATTAACAGCCAACGTAAAGAGCAAAACCTATTAAGAGAATCAAATAGATCTAACATTATAGTAAATATCATCACTTTAAAATTAAATCAGCCATAAATCTAGTGCAAATCATGATAGTTGGCAAACCAAAATGTGTGGCAACTGATAGAGATAGGACTGTAGTAGGCTCCACTGATGGATATGTAGTTGGGGTAATAATAGGCGTTATTTATCCTTCAACATGTCCTCCTATATAAAAATGAATATGCATATAATGATTGAATATGAGCTGACAAATAAATAAATCTACAATACATTTGCTTGGAGATTATAATAGTTGATAAACTAGAATGTGCACCAACCAAGACGGGACTGTAATACACTCCAAAAATGAAGACATAGTCTGTGTTACAATGGCCTCTTTATTTTCACCAACATCTCCTCCTATATAAAAATGAATATGCATGTAAACACAAAATATGAATTGGCAAACAGATAAAATCAACAATAAATCAAAATGCAAAAAACCAAAATGTGATGCAATAGAGGCAATAATAGGTTTCCTCGATCCTTTAACCCATCCTCTTCATCCACCCCTTCTCCCATTAGAAGCCATGCAAGAACTATATAATAATAAAAATCAATACATAATCATACAAAAAATAGTAAACTTAATTTAAAAGATTATGTATTATTAAATTTTAGTAATCTAATTAATTAAGCAATCATGCCTCATTATCATCATCATCACTAAGGTCTCGATCATTAAAGTCATCATTAGTGTCAAATCGTAAAGTTACTTAATTAGTGATAAAAATCGTACCATCATCATCATCATCAATATCTCCCAAGTTCTGTCTTGTATCATTAAGGAAGGCTTGCTTGCTATGTAGTTTAACCACAAGCTCATTAGGCAGAGATATTGGTTCTTTATTTTCTCGAACCAATAGAGATGTGTCGACTACCTCTTCTATTAGCTAAAAAAGAGGTAGCTCATTAAATTCTTTCTCTTGAAAGAAATCATCATTCACCTTCTCTTCATCATCATCATGCTCAACTATATCATATATGTTCCAATGATTTGCCTTTTGTACAATCATCCAATTCTTTCCTCGACTCTAATCATTCTGATAAAAAACTTGTTGAGCTTATATAGCCAATATAAACAGATCTTCAGCATATTAATTTGATGTAATGTCAAGTGATGTCAAATTATTATTAACCACTATTTTTTTTCCTTTGGGACCAGTATTATAACACTTATAATGAAACATGAATACCTTTCGTTAATTGATGAAATCCAATTACAAAATTTCAAGTAGAACATCATAATACGTGATATTGCCACCCTCAAAATCACCATCTGTACAAACTCCACTACACTGTGTCTTAAACTTGTCGTCGCGTTCTTTGCAGCGAAATCTAATGCCATTAATAATACAACTATGCCAAATTGTGCAACAATCAACTACATATTGTGATAATGAGTATAAATCATTAGTTTCTTTATGATCACTACTAACTTTAAGAACAACCATTTATAGACATGTAATATTAGAGATAATATTTTTAAATGAATTAAAAAAAAATTTATATATAATATGTTTACCTTATTGATGAACCAAGAAAGAAATTCATGTTTTTGAACAACTTTGATATCTTTCACTGGCACATTTCTCAGACATAATACATCTTTATGCTCACCATAATAAAAGAATGAATGAGTACTTATTTTAGAATGAACCATTAATTGCATTTTAAAAATATTGAACATGTGCCCTACTCACTTTATGTATCCATCAAGTTCATCTTCGTTGTTATTCAAAAGGTACCATTACACCACACGGCTATAAACCCCTAGGTTACCATATTTGGATGCTCCCATCGTACTAATGTTAGGTGTTAGATGCATCCCAATTACATTCGAGACATATGAATCTCATCTCAATATTATGCAACTATGTAGACATAAATGTTACAGCCGTATTAATTACACATGCTCAGTAATGGAACCATCAGGGTGTGCAAAATTAGGAACATATGCCTTGTATGTGCCTATGCGACGTTTAATGCCAAACATCCACCTCGAACACATAGGTCCACCTAATAATGCTTGTTTGGATAAATGCACACATAAGTGAACCATGATTACAAAGAATGCTAGAGGAAATATCTTTTCAAGTTTGCATAGTATGATAACAATCACTATTTTATATTCTCAAGTTCGTTGACACATAGAGTCTTGGTAGTTATCTATTGAAAGAATTGGCAAAACTCCATCAATGTGGCGCGTATCTTTTTGTCAAACCGTGGGAGAATGGCCACTGGTAGTATTTTTTAGTGCAATACATGATAATCATGGGCTTTCATCCCCCTAAGCATATGAGTATCTATTACACATCGATTGATATTGGAAACATACCCATCTAATAAACGAGAAAACTTGATTAAGGTAAAAAACCCTTCACACTCTAATTTACTTAATGTGTAATTTGCATGAGGTTTCCCAAACTTTTAATTCCACTCCTTCAACCATAATTCTTTACGAAAGTTAAGATCTTCAAACTCTAAATGTGCTTTCACAATATCCTTCGACTTCATGGGATCATTCGACAAGGTCCCAATAATATTATCACAAACATTTTTTTCAATATGCATGACATCAAGATTATGACGCATCAATACTTTTGACCAATATGGTAGTTCAAATAGTATACTCTTTTTTGCCCAATTCAACTCATCAACACACATTTACGCTTTTATCATCATTATTAGGTGCTTTACCAGGAATGCGCATAAGTACCTCCTTTAAGTGTAACAAAATATCACACCACTAAATTGACGTGGTAGTGCCTTTCTTTATGGTTTTCCATCATACTCGATACTCTTTCTCCCTGGCTATGTTTTACTTAAGAAGCATCTATGCCCTATATAACATTGTTTTCCTCGAATTCTTTTAGAAAAGGTATCTTCAAGGCATATTGGACATGCCAACTTACCCATAGTACTCCACCCAGATAAGTAAGCATAAGCAAGGAAGTCTCTAATTGTCCTTATAACTGCTGCATGAAGAGTGAAACTTTACTGGGAGTATGCATCATATGCTTCAACCCTATCATACCATAAAACTTTAAGCTCATCCACAAAAATCCTTAAAAACACATCAAAGTCCTTACCAGGGAACTTTGGTCCCAAAATCAATAATGTTAAGAGGTCATTGCTTTTATGCGTTGAACACCAAGGTGGCATGTTATAAGGTATCAAAATGACTAGCCATATACTATGTGTTGTTCACATATTGCCAAATGAATTGAACCTATCTAAAGCTAACCACAAGCATACATTCCTTGAAACAGTAGCAAAGTCAAAGTATAACTTATCAAAGTGCTTCCAAGCCTTCCCATCAACAAGATGAAGTAACACACTAGGCTCTTCTACACGACCTTTTTTATGTTAACACATTTCTTTAGTTATGTGTCGTGAGTTATATATCCGCTTCAAACTTGGCGTGATAAGGAAGTATTATAACCTTTTATATGGAATCTTGTTATGAACATAGTGACTATATTTACAGATAGGACACATTACACCATTGCTACCATAAAAGAGAACACAATTGTATAGAAAAATATCAGTATTCTCATAACCCAAACCAAAGTCACAAAGCAGTCTTCTACTGTCATAATAATTTTTTGGACAATTATTACCCTTTGGGACTAGCTCATGGGTTAGCTTCAACATCTCAAATGAATTATCACTCCACTTGTTCATCACTTGCATGTTCATTAGCTTCACAACAAAGGTCAAAGAAGAGAAGTTTTCACATCCATTATATTAAGGATTATTTAAAGCTTCACATAGTTTCTCATAACGGGCCTCTTCAAAAGTTGGTCGTTCATTTCCAACAAAAACACTTGTGGGCCCAATGTTAAGATGATCAATACCAATAACATCATGCAATCCTTCTCTCAATCCATCAAATTGATCATTGAAGAATTCTTCCTTACTCATACCTTCTACCACCTTAAGTTCTTTCTTACCATGGTACACCCATCATGTGTACATTAGTCATCAATACCCTTTTTAGTTAAATGATCTCTATTGACATCTATGCTTTATAACCTCCTACTAGCACAACTAAAACATGGGCATAGAGTTAACCTCGTAGAATTTATGCTTTGTTTGGCAACAGTTATAAATTCTTCTATCCTTGTCACATACTAAGAAGATACGTTATTTAAGTTCTTTACCCATTCATGATCCATATTCTCTATATTTTCATGCTCTATAAACAAGTAACACATTTAAATATTAAGTTTCATAAGTATTTAATACTTTAAGAGAAAGTCAAAAATAGAGCCCAAAAGATTAAAAAGAACTCATGGCATGGGATTCGAGAAATTAACCACTACTTAATAAGGATGTCTTATCTAAATTGTTTACACCTAAATTGCTGATGTGAAAATATAAGGTAGATCTGCAAACCGAAATAAAAACATGAATATAAAAGTGGAAATCCATAGTTTGACTAGTATGAAGTTATAATTAGTGAAAATTTATTGGGTAACTAACATAATGGTTTTAAAACATTATAAAGTGTAAGAAATTTAAATTGTGAAACTAGAAGATTTATAGAAAAATATTAAAGAAAAAAGGTCTCTTTCTTGGTCCACCCTGCTACTACAACCAAGACATAGCTACATCCTGCAAAAGAGAAAGAAATAACCATATTCTTAATCTATCCACTTTTTAGGTTAACCTCTATGCTTCTTTAGGCATATACCATCGCAACTTCAACACGTAGCATTCAAGACAACCTTTAAGATGAGATTGTTGGCTCCAAATATAGATCACAGATAAAAAATAAAAATAAAATTAGCTTCAATGAATAAATCAGGGCAAACATGATATTTTGAAATTCATTTTATACGATTTAGAAAATCTTGCTAAGCCAGTAGTTGAAACTGGTTATAACTAATGTCATTTCAAGATTCTTAACAAGTAATCAAGTTACGACTAGATGTGAGATATGTATAAGAAGAAAAAATTATGCAAACCAAATGGATTATCTAGTCAATGATGAAGACAAATCCACAAAGGGGTTCAGTGGTAGTATATATCCATTCTGCTTTATGGCAATATATGGAATAGGTAAGAAGATTTAATCAATTAGTTATTAGCACTAACTACTAGGATTTTTTTCAAAACATAACAATATAGATTCCACATTATACCATGAGAGAATTTTACATATGAGAAAGAAAAAGCAACCAACAATAATTCTCATTCGGCTATTATAAATAATTAAGTAAAATGCATCAAAAACACATTATAGATCTGCATAAGGATTATTAGATCATGATTTTCTATTTCAAGTGCTCATTTAAGTGTTCTTTCTATATACACATTTTAAAACAATAACACAAATATTCGATATATGAATGAAGTTTAAACCTCTAACATGAAAGGCAACGTGAGTTAAAAATCATATCAAAATTACGCATTTTTAAAAAGGAAAAATAAACCTCTGAAACATTAAACCAATTAAAAAATCTCAAATGAAATAATTTTACTGTACAAAATGCTAGTGACATGTTAGAGGACAAAATCAAGAATAAATACCTATTTCTTTTTTTTTTTTAAGATGAAAATGTGGAAGAATCATCGTAGGAATTGCTTTCACATAATTAGAATTTAGGCACATGCAACTCTATGTAAACCAAATTTTTAGGCTTCAAAGTACATTCTTTTTTTTTTATAGATATTATATTGGAAAAAGATTTTATGACCGTTGAAACTAACGGATGCCTCTTCTTAATGAAAATTTGTTGCATATGAAAATTTTTGACAAATAAGAAGCAAAATTGTGCACTTTTGGTTATTCTAAGTTTCGAAGGTATAAGCAGTAATACTTCGCCTTTTGATCATATTTTACCGTTGAGTGCAACAGAGATCACATTGGTAAACTCAGTGTGATTGCATCCAAATGAAAGAAACTATGGAAAAAAAACATAAGAAATGGAACCATAATCGAGCATAAATTCAAAGAATGAAGAAGTTTCATGAAAAATATGAAGAGTAGTGCAAGTACCATGTGCAACAGGTCATCTGATAAATCCAAAAAAGAGTCATACCTAGAAATATTATACCATCAAAGTGAAAACCATAATAATAACGATTCAAAAATAATATCGTATACACAAATGACCTCTCAAGTAATTTTCGCATTGATTCAGTTAGCAAGGCACATCGAATCCAAATTACACATGCAAATGGGAGTAAGATCAAATTATTAATGAATGAAAAAGCCTGAGAAAGTACCCAGTTAAATGGTGTGGTGTCAAAACAAGTGTAAGCCACCCTTGACATGGATCTAGTATGACACAGCATATCTGACACTCATAATTGACATTTGCTTAAAAATCTGTAAGTAAGGCTCTAACTCTTGATAGTCTCTTAACATTCCTTTAAGCCTACTTTTAAAACTCTCCCTAGACTGATCTATTAGTGCTGATAAGATTATGGTCTTCTATACCAGCCCACCTCATGCGTTATCTTGGGGTCACAAAGTGAATATTCTTCATCATTTAGTAAGGCAAAAGGAAGGAACAAGACAATCAATACCTCTAAATTTACTCCTAGTTGTCTGTGTTTCTCTATAGAATCTTGACCACCAGTAAATGCATATTAATTTATCTACAGATAAAAACACAAATTAGAATTAGTAAAAAGGTCATGCACGTTAAATTTTTGTGCATATCCATCACCACACTTGCAATGAAGGCAAGTCTTTTGCCATATATTTTTCTCCATGTTATAGTAGATAAATAGAGAATGAGAGAACCAAAGACATAGGTGACGGAGAACCTGTGACAAGCAAATAAATAATTATTGAACTCACATAAAAGATCAATGTGTACATGAATTACCTAATAACTTTATTTTTATAAAGCTACTGAGAACAAACTACATTTTTTAAATTAAATACTCCTACGAGGCCATATGGTTTCCAATTAAAAAAATAACACATGGGTATATTCGTTTACAAAGGAAAAATAATAGCCAGGGAAAACCCAAGCTTATCTTATTTCAAACTTAATTTTCAAGGAAAAAAATGCTAAGACTCATTTAAATTACTATGATAAACTCTCATCAATTCTTTAAACTAATGGGTATGAACTTCAGAGCAGAGTGTCTACTGGCTTTTCCATTTGCTATTTTGTACAAGAATCCATGAACTAACTTTATTTAGACACGTTGTTTGATCAAAATCTCTAGATCTTAAGACTACTTGAGAGTTGGTGTCCAAAACTTGCTTTATATAATGTATGTGAACTAATGTTCCGTAACATGACCTAAATTTCATGAAAACAGAAAAAGAAAACCCTTTCCTAATTCGGGTGGATATGATGCCAGAGGAGGTGAAACCTGTTTCCTTAATGAAACTGTTCATTCGTAGTAGTGAAGGAAAGGAAGTTCATAGTAGTAAAAAAGGTGAAATTTGTTTTCCTCAATGAAACTGTTCATGAGCAATAGCAAAGGAGAGGAAGTGTAGACAAGTAAAGGTAGGGAAACC
The DNA here is from genome assembly GCA_021397835.1 of Moringa oleifera. Lineage (NCBI taxonomy): Eukaryota > Viridiplantae > Streptophyta > Magnoliopsida > Brassicales > Moringaceae > Moringa > Moringa oleifera. The sequence goes on along the minus strand of JAJFZO010000446.1, from coordinate 1,319,395 downwards.
CATTCCTTCAAGTAATGAGGGAAAAGAAGTGCTGCACAGTAGTGAAGGAGAGGAAGCAAAACTATTTTAACTTTAGGTTAAAGTGTATCTCCCACATATTAAAGAATATATTTGTAATCTAATTTTTATTTAAAAATAATTTTTTAAAATCTATAAAATTTTAGAAGGAACATCATATGGATTACATAAAAAAATATTGGGTTTTGAATTTTTCCTTCTTTTTAATTCTAATTGTGGATTTTGAATTTATAATAATTGTAAGTATTTTTGAGTCACATAATTTGATTATAAAAACCATAATTTCTTAATGGTTGCTAATTAATTTTTCTAAAATCCATAATTTATATATTACTATTTCAATTCCTTCTTTTTTTATTTAAAAAGATGAATTCATTGACAAATAAAACAAAAAAATAATTATTATGATAGATTTTGATAAATGATTTTAAAGTGCTTGCGTAAAGGAGCTTACTATTTTTCTTTCACATTTTTCATATTGTTAGTGGTAGAAACATTACAATGTCATCCGTAGAAGTGTTAGAAACACTACATCTTCTTATTTGATGTAGTGTTTCTTAAATGAAAAATATTTTTATTTGTAATTATATTTTAAAATTTAAAACAAAATAATAAATTTAAATTTAAATTTTGATGCAACAAAATATAGTCTTGGTTAAAAAAAAAATGAAGTGAAGAACCTCTCTTGCATCTTCTTAATATGATTTAAATTATTTATTATAATAATTAATTAATATTTTTATTATACAAATTATTAGTTCCTAATATTAATGTATTCATTTTTTACAAAACAAGATATTAAATTACTTTAATTAAATTTATTATAAAATATTTTTAATATTTTTAATAAATAATAAACATTTTACTAAACATTAAATTTATTTTAATAAACATTGTATGAAAACATTGATAAATTGTAAAATATTTCGAATCAAATCACTGTTTTTTGAAAAGTATCATAAAACATTTTTTTATTTTCTATTTTTTAATATTAATATATTTTATAAATTATGTTATATTATATCACCGAAAAGCATTACACTAGTTTATAAAAGTAGAGGAAATTTGTGTTAGCAAAATAAGTGTTAGTATAAAAAATTACCCCCACATAATAAAATATTTTTAATTTCACAAGTTCGTCTAATTTAATACCCACACATATATGACATCTATATTTATGTGTGGTTAACTTTATAATATATTAGCCAGACATTGGAACATTTATCCATACTAGGAAATATTACACTAAGTTTAAAAAATGGAGGGAATTTTAACCACCAAAATAAGTGTGGGGATCACCATTTACCTACACATAATAAGATGTAGGTCATTTCACAAGTTTGTCTAATTTAATTACCCACATATATAACATATGTACTTAAGTGTGGTTAACTTAGTAATACATTACCTACACATATGTAACATTTATTCTTATCTGTTGGTAACTTTATAATATGTGTGGGCTAACAATAAAAGAAAAAACACATGAGCTAAACTTTCACCAAAACACATTACGTCAAGTTTTGAAAGTCGAGGGAATTTTTGCCACCAAGATAAGTGTGGGTATAAAAATTCACCAACGCATAAAATAAGATGTAAATAATTTCATAATTTTTTCTAATTTAATTACCCAGATATATATAACATATGTACTTATATGTGGTTAACTTTATAATACATTACTCACACATATGTAACATTTGTACTATGTATGGGTAACTTTGTAATACGTTACCCACATAAGAGTAACGTTTATAAATATTATGGGCAATATAATAAAAAAAAATGCCACATCGGCCAAACTTTTGCCAAAAAACATCATATAAAGTTCTGAAAGTGGAGGGAATTTTTCCCTCCAAAATAAATATGAGTATAGTAATTTACCTACACATAGTAAAATGTAGTTAATTCATAAGTTTGTCTATTTTAATTACCCACATATATTACCACTATGTGTGGGTAAGTACCCACGTATAATATGTGTGTGTAATTTATGTGTGGGAAAAGCACTCAAATTCTTATAATGATGGCTGACTTCCAAGGGGCAAGCTGGTGGCCATGGTTACCTTCGAAGGCAGTAATCTGATCGCCATGCATGGCTACCTTCGAAGGCCACTAGCTTACTGCCTTCGCAGTCCTACATGGTTGCCTTCAATGGCAGGAAGCTTATGGTTATGCATGGCTACCAAGGGAGCAAGTTGGCGGCCTTCAAAAGTAAAAAGCTGGCCACCTTGGTGACTGCCCATGGCCCTCGCCATGCCTCCCTTCAAAGACAGCAAACTGGTGGCCATGCAAGGTGGCTTTTGAAGGCCACTAGTTTGTTATCTTGATGGCCATGCATGGCTACCTTCGAAGGCAAAAGTTGGCCACCTTGATGATTGCCCACGGCCCTTACCATGCCTTCCTTCAAAGGTAGCAAGTTAGCAGTCATGCATTGCTGAGTTCGAAGGCCACTAGCTTGCTACCTTAACAGCCATGCATGGTTGCCTTCAAAGACAGTTAGCTTGCTATTGTGGCAGCAATGCAAGGCTACCTTTAAAAATGGTCAGCTTGTTGCCTTGGCGGCCATGTATGGCTGCCTTAAAAGGTAGTAAGTGGCCACCAAAGGGACTGCCCATGGTTGTCACCACTACTACCTTTAAAGACAGCAAACTAGTGGCTATGCATGCCAACCTTTGATGGTCATCAGGTAGCTACCTTGATAGCCATGCAAGGCTGCCTTCGAAGGCAGCCAATTTGCTGCCTTGGCAACAATGCATGGCTACCTTCAAATGCAGCTAGCTTGCTGCCTTAGCAATAATGCATGGCTGCCTTCAAAATAAGCAAGCCAACCCCTTGTCAATTGCCCGTTCCCATCACTATGGCTGTCTTTGGAGGCAACAAGTTGACAACTATGCATGGCCGTCTTTGAAGGTCGCTAGCTTATTGCCTTGATTGTCATGCATGGCTGCCTCCAAAGGCGGCCAGCTTGCTGCATGCCTTGGCCACCATGCATGGTTGCCTTTGAAGGCAGTAAGCTGGCAACCATGGCTACCTTCAAAGGTTGTAGATTGCCTTAGCGGCCATGCATGGCTGCCTTAGTGACTACCCAGGCCAGTCGCCTTGCTCCCTTCGAAGGCAACATGCTAGTGACCATACATGGCTGCCTTCAAAGGCAACATGCTAGCGACAGCCAACTTGCTTCCTCAGGGGCAATGCATGGTTACCTTGGAAGGTAACCAACTTACTTCCTAAGGGGCAATGCATGGTTGCCTTTGAAGGCGGCCAACTTGCTGCCTTGATGGCCATTCATGGTTGCCTTCGAAGGTCTCCACCTTGCTGCTTTGGCCACCATGGATGGCTGCCTTCGAAGGTAGCAAGTTGGCAACCATTGCTATCTTCGAGGGCAATAATTAAGATAGCAGCCATGGCTGCTTTCAGAGGTAGCAAGCTTGCAACCTTCACAATTGCTCATAGGGTGGTCACTAGGCTGCCTTGGCTGGCTAATGAACCTAGCGATCAAATCTGGTGGTCGCTAGTCCTTTGATTAGCAATCAATACGAATTCAATCATTAATATATTCTTAAATTAGTTAAACATTAATATAAATTAATTAATCATAATTGTGGCAATAAATTTTATGTCTGTCGTTAATGTATATCATTAATCTATCATTAGTCTATCGTTATCTCGAAATTTATATTTTATGACAATTTAATCATTATTCTATTATTATTTAGTGACTGATTATGTCTATCACTTTTTTTAGATTTTTTCATAATGCTGATACATTAGAGGATGACAAACCTATATGAAAGATAAGTAGACATAGTATGTGGCTACTTTGAAAGGAATTGCTCAAATTATCTAAACATCTATGGGTTTAATGATGACTCAGTTACTATAGTATTAGATAGGGATGATTTGGAAGTTTACTACTATAATTGATTAGTAAACTTCCATAAAGAGTATTAGTGGCGTTGAGCCTTCCAATGTCCTTTTTTGCTTATAGTAACTACACTCATCAAAAGCAACTCTTCCCATGCATAATCTTTTTTTATTTCTTTGAGGTGACCTATTGTGTTTTGTAAAGAGAAATAAAGGTCTTGCAATGATTCCATCTAACTTCACACTAATAATCATATTCAAAATGAAAATCAAAACTACATATGAAGATTAAACCAAAATAACATGTTTTTATGTGCTTTAACTACTTAATAAGTTTGACCTCAAGCAATTTCAAGAAATGATTCCAACAAACCTACACAAAAAGAAACATTGGTTCTTTTGCCCCATGTAAGGAAGAACCTCATACAAATTCAAAACGAAAAATCATAATAAAAATGAAAGTAAAAATCAAATGATATTTTTTCAATGGAATATAAAACACCTTTAGTTGTTCAACAAAAACTATGAAAGGAAGAGGAGAGAAATAAAGGGTAATCTTAACTTCTTATCAAATCAATAACTAATCTATACTATAGGTTCTGTATTAGACTTACAACTAGGAAGTTAGAAAAAGTTGTTTCAGTATATTGATGAATTAAGTATTAGACTTACAGTGGCAGAAGTTTTACTTTTTCTTTTGCAATCTCTTTCTTTTGACACTTGAAATGGTTTTGCTTTAAAGACAACTTGCTAACTAATTTTACGCTAAAGTCCATTCCATCTCTCAAAGTTTGTAGATATCTAGATATATTATAATTACAATATACATCATTTTCACTTTTTCTGAAACAACAGTGGAAAACCAAATAACCTCCTTCAAATTCAAAACCAAAAATCATAATAAAAGTGAAAGTAAAAATCAAACTGATATTTTTCCAATGGAATACAAAATGCCTTTAGTTGCACAACAAAAACTGTGATAACTTTTTTCTTTCATATTAAAGTGCCTATAGGAACTCTTTCTATCACCCCAAAGTCCAAAGATCTATAAAACCAATTCCATTTAACAAGTTGTGAAAGAGTGAAAAAATGTTGATAGGTATCTTCTAATTGAGTGAAAGACAATTATACCTAGCGTGTTCATATCCAATGCTCTTTTTTGAGAGCTTAATGACAAGTGATTTACTATAGTCTTAAAATGCTTAGTACTTTTATTTATTGGGATGGTAAGCAATTCTAACAACTTTAAAAACTAAACTGCCTAAATCTCAAAATCCAAGTCGTCATCATCATCATCGCTATCTAAATCCTCCCACAGACATTTTTAAAATCCAAAATAAAAGATACAGCATCAGGCTCTATTACTTGAGAGGTATGATGCCCTCGCATGGTACTGTTTACTTTTTAAAGGTAAAAAGCTAGCCAATAGAATGTTAGTAAAGAAAAAGAACCACACAACTTACAATTATTGTATCTAGGAAGAAGAAACAAGAATATCATAATTGAAATAGTTACATCAAGAGTTAAAAGGGGGAAAAGGAGGGGGAAGAGAAAATGTTGAAAAATTTAGTTTTAAATTGCATAATTTAAAATGGCTGCTTGGTGGACCTTGCAGTTCATTTTCTAATTCTTTTTATTTGTGATTAGCTTTATTCACCATAGTCAGTATAGAATCCATGTTATATGAAGTCTAAATAAGATAATATAGTTAGTATACTGAATGTAGATAGTAATATATTATTGTTGTCTTACATTTTAGGAATATTAAGATTTATTTTGTTTTTTAATTCTTGATTACCATTTTAACTATATCTCTAACATTGTAGCCATTTATTTGGTCTTAAAGCAAACTTAGGCCTTTAAAATAATAGATGAGTGCATTAATTCATAATATAGATGGTGTAATTAAAATTTCGTATATAAAAAATGATATTAGTTAGTATATTTATAAATTGTAATAACAATTAAACCAAGTTACTAAAGGAATTAATCTTCAAGTTACATGTTTTTTTATTCCAAAGAAAAAAAAATCCTCTTGCTTTACTCTAGATCTCAATGCTAGTAAGTACCTTTCTCTAAAATGAAAATGACTTCCCTAAAGTAGGAAAACAGAGTTGTGTGGTCATCGACATCAATTTTTTTCTCTACTATTGTTTACTCTTTTTTGTTGGAAATTATTTTTAAATGAAAATTGTGCTAGCATTTACTTAACCTTTATGATGTTAACAGCATTGAAGCTGTGCTTATGATTCAAACTGAGAACTTAGATTATAAGCCATATTTATAGAATAAATAAATAATGAAAAAGTTTCTTAAATTAATTAGATAGCTCTTTTTTATGATGAAAGTTTTTTTTTTTAAATTTTAGATAAATCTTAATAATTATCATAAACTTGTGAAGCGTTGTCAATCATTTTCTTTTTTCTATTTCATTCTCTTTATTTGTTTTGATTTCCTTCAATGTATATAACATATATTATCTTTTGATGTTATATCATCTTTTCTTTTCTTAGATTAGCTTTTCTTGTTATGGATTCTTAGTGTTGTAAAATGTATTCTTGAAAATGCAAGACAAAATATTATTGCAGTAAAAATTCCTATGCTAACTTTTATAAGAAATTTTGTGTTCAATATTGTCATCCATTAGAAAAAAAGGTAGTGGCGACTTTGCACAAATTCATGATGGGTTATTTTGACAAGTGGTATCAACAAAAAGTTTTATAGCTGATAAGACATTATGATTATTACATTATGATAATGAAAAAATTATTATTGTCATCTAATCTGTTAATTTGCTCTCACATATAAATTGTTTTTTCTGTTAACGTTAAATTTTCATGTATAACTTTAGGTTTTACATTATAACAATGGAAAATCTATTGTTGCGATTATTCCATAAGTGTGCTTTTGAATTTAGTTTCCCAAATTTTTTCTCATGCTAGCATTAAAATGTGGCAAGTTACTCTGTTTTGACTTTTTTTAACTTAAATTTAATTGTATTAGTGATCAAGGTATGTACAAGTATATATGATATTCCTCTACTTATACATCCTTAAAACTGCTTAAGGGCTAACATATTCATGATTATTGAAAAAATTCGTTGAAAAATGTCAGTTATTTCTATTTTACAAGTAAGATCAGGTAGCATTGTACTTTTTATTGATGGTAGAAATAGTAGTTTTAATTCCACTCTTTCCATTTTAATGGAAACATATTTTCATGAATTATTAATATATTTTATTGAAACATAAAAATATCCTTAAATAATTCTACTAATTTAAATATCACTGCTTATCAATTTTGTCATCATGACTTATTCAAGATGGTAATAATACAAATGCGTCCATTATGCAGTTTAATAAAAATATGAAAATAAATTTTGAATTTTATGTTTTATTATTTCAAACAGGTGCTGCCTCATTATGAAAGCTAAAGCATTATAAGAGTAAAATGAGATTTGAAGTAAATTTATAAACAAAAAGCAAGGGCCATTTTATTTATTTATTTATTTATTTTGCAAATATGCCACTCAAATTAAATACTTCAGCTATCTACATCTGGTCGTAGCCTATTTGCTTCATCACGTGTAACATGGCCTTTCTAACCATCATTTTTTTATAGCTCAATCATTTTCTCAACTTCGTGTGCCTACTTCAACTTCTCTACCTACTTCATTGGCCATCCAGTCACCATTTTAGACTCTACTACCTTTTGTGCTTACACCTATATTTATTGAATCTGCACCATCTCCTCTTTCATTGACTATTTCATCTCTTATCTGGGTATCCATGCTACTTGTAGATGCTCTTATTGACAATGGCCCTATGCTTTGAACAGATTCACTACTACTAGCTCTCTCATACTCAGTCTCTTCCTAACTATTTTGATGATGACTTTTCTCCTTTACCATATACTTTGAGGATGAACGATTAGTCTTCCTTATTGTTATATTGATGTTAATTACTTTGATTTCCATTTTTATGGATTCCTATATCTATTTCTCTTTTAGAACTATAAAATATTAATGAACAATCATTAACTAGAGCAGAACCAAGAAACAAACTCATAATTATCTTCCTGTGAGAGTAATATAACAAAGGAAGTGTCTCCTAAGTGTGATCCAAAGGAACCAAGCTTAGGGTATAAGGAAGAACTATGAGACAACACATGAAACCGGTGCCTCACTTAGTGACAACGAAAACTTTTTAGTCTTTGCATGATACAAGAAGATCTTGGCTCTAACCTTCATCAGCAACCAACTATCTTTAAAGGCCAGAGGATCCATCTAGGGTTTTATGTAATCTAATGATTATTTTATCACTCTCTGGTTTAAATTGTAGAGGAAATGCGGGTGCATTTCTTTCAATGTGTGTTTTTATGTGTCTACTTTCCCATTTTATGTTGAAATCATCCATAAGAAACCAAATCTAAAAACCCATTTCAAAGACCATGATGTAATGCAGTTTGTCGTTGTGTTCACCAATGCATGCCTAGGGGATGCTTTTGAACTCTATTACAAGGACTGGAACCAGTATCAACCCTAAGAGCTAGTTCTTGAGATTAAACATTAGGATTTTATCATCATCAGTCAGCCAGTAGAGAACTCCTTCAATGAAAATGCCTTTGTTCTTATACAAATTTCATAGCAATGGTAGATTTCCCTAGATATCTTCCAAGCCCATGTACTCGATGAGTGTATTTCAAATGAGAAGCATTCATTCTCACTATCTTTCTCATAATGCTACACTCTAGCAAGCTAGCTAGAAACTAGTTGATGTGTCTATGGGATCCTGATAGGGATCAAAGGATAAAGTAACTAAGTTTTCGCTACCAGGTTTTCCCCAATTCAGCAAGATCCATTATTTCTCCAAGGGATTGCGAACATAGAGTGCTGGGGTTTTAAGAAGTGAAGCAACTTTTGTAATAAACAAGTCTGTTGCAAGAGTTGCTTTACATCCCTTTCTGAAAAAACCAACCATGAGAGATAGTAAGAAGAATCACAAACTCTTATTACATCATATTAAACAAACAGAGAATTGATCATAACAATCGATATATCAACATAAACTTCATCATGCCTAAATCAAGGTAATAATTTATAGTATGATTTTCTTTGTCAAATTTCCTTCCCTCTCTTTTTGTTCCTCGATACGAGATATTGAAGTGATAATTGTTATGGTAGCAGCCATGAAGCTGCTCTTAAAGTATCATTATCAACCTTTGGTCTAAATTATGGCTAACTTTATCCATTTAAGAATCATAAATGCTAGATCTCATATTAGAAAATAATAATAGTAATTTTACTATAATATACAAAACAAGCAGAAAAATCACTAAAATGTGAAATAAAAAAGAATTCGTAAAGAAAATGGCTCCAAATCCAACTTCTATTGAATCAAACCCAAATTCAATAATCCATTATACAAGCAAGAGTAGCCAGTACCTAACATGAAATCAATAGTAATTGAATAAGCTATAGAAAGAAGACTAAGCGAGAACAAACATTTTTTATAGAAGCCCTTCATTTCCAAAAAAAAAAAAAAAAAACTAGCAATTCTTCATGTTACGAATTTGAGCTCTTTTTGGTATGTTTATTTTCATTCATATATGATAATCCTAAAATTCCATGCCCAAGAAGGTCACAAGTAAATGTCATGTCGCACTGCCCATAAAAAGGAACAAAATTGATTAAATGAAAAAGAAAAAGAAAAGCAAAACATCTTCCTCTTTTATTTTCTAAATTTTGTTTGAGTTTCATGTGACCAAACGACCAAGAAGAAGTCATGCAACGTAAGAGAAGAATGAATAAAATAAAGGTAGTAAATACAAAGTATCAGATATCTTTCTATCAAATAAACAAGTTTCTAAATCATCTTCTTTACCCATAAGAAAACCTCAAAAGTCAAAGCACTAGCAGTCGCTCTCTTTCACCAGTAACAATACCTTAGCTTGTTATCTATCCCTATGACTAGCTAGCTATCCTTTAAATGCAGTAAAGAAAATAAGAAGAAATGGAATAAAATAGAGAGTATAGAGTAGAGCATCACATATCTGTAGCACATTGCACATTAGCACTAACACCAGGTTTGTAATGGAGCATGTAAAGAGAAAAGAGAAGAAAATGAAGGATTTCTCTTGAATGAAACACATGTAGCATATTTCCAATGAATCAAACAATTGTGCTGCCTCAACATTCAAGTTCTACCCAAGCAATGATGGTTATAAGATGCACATGGTTTACGACACAAGGGTAGTCCATGGCATAAGACACAGAGGATATCTTGCTAGAGCCAGCACTTTTGGAGGCACCATAATAGGATTGACTTTAATTTCATTGCATGCAATAAAAACCATCTATGATATAGACAAAGATTACTCATTTAAAATGAAGTTCATTCATGTTAGTCATGATGATTGACAAACCCAATTCCTTAAAACGATACATATAATAACTTATAAAAGTTTATTTATGATATAATAAAGCATTGTAAAATTATTTTTCAAAAGATCAATATAAATCCTATCTTGAATTGTTTATAAATTTATGTTATAATTTTTATAAATAATTATATTTAGAAAATCATGAAATTGATTTATTATTCAATGAAAATATATTAAATAAATTATAAAGTAAAAGTGTACAAAATTTTAATATTTAAAAAGTAACAAAATAGAGTCTCGCTTATCTATAATTATTAATTCCAACCTCAAATTTTAACACCGATCAAACACTATAGTTAACATATAGGTTTTATTGACTTTTTCATAGTAGTATCCTTTCACAATTAACCAAAAAGAGACCTTGCATTGCTACTGTTAAATTCATCGATTTCAATTTCAAAATTGAAATGTTCTTTGATTATTAGTCTAAAATTGATGACAAAGGATATTGTTGTCTGCTTCTACTGAAGATTGATTTTGGAGAAAGGCCATTAATGAATACCATTCAAAACTTATTAAGAGATGTTTCAACCTTTGATGTTGATGTTGTCTATTGTTCATGTGGATTTAGGGTCAAATTGTGCATTGCATGGACAGCTAGGAACCAAGGGAGAATAATTCAAGTTGTATCAAAGATTGGATAAGGTTTTAATATGCTTTGATCTTTAATTAATTTGATCAATTGTTGGGATGAATTGATATTAAAAATGTAGAAAGTTCTTTAAAGAACACAGTATATAAGGTCTCATGATTTTTGAAAATTTTGATTGAATAGTAAAGCATGCAATTTTTGTTATTTACATCCTTATAAAATTGGTGCATTATTAAAAAATTAGTTGCACATGCTATTACTATTTAGGAAGATTTTGGTGCTTAATAAGAAACTATTAGCTTGGACATGATTAAAGTAATTGATATGTGCTACAATGAAATTCTTAGCAATTATGCATTTTATCAAAGTCCCTTGAAAATTTTTCAAGCATCATTTAATTGTCTTCCTTGCTAGGTTGAAATGGTTAATATTTTTGACATCACAAATAAATGGGTTTTGTTGTTAATGTAGAAACATGAATTTTATGAATGACTTTGACAATATGATACTACAATTGTAATCGAAGAATACAAATGTTAATGAGAATGTTATCTAAGTGTAAAGCTACAAGGTAAGGTCATTTTGTATAAAAGACTAGTCATAGTTTCTTACATTATCATTATTGTGGTAGTGATTTTATATTAGTGTAAGAGCATGAGATATACTGACCTTTTATTGTCGTCAGATCACATAAACATAGTTTGAACATGTATGTTGTAAGTGCAATGGATTATATACTTCAGACTTTGATATGTAAATGTATCCTATTTTGATAATGTACTTTAGCGTTTCAACGTAGTTTTATTAGCACTATTATAAATAAGAGATTTAATTACAGTTAAAAATGACTTATAATGATAGTTCTAGAATTGTCATCTTTGTTTGTGTCATTAAAGAGGGGGGTCTTAATGACAATTATTGAAAACAATCATCAAAGGCCCCCTTTTAATGACAATTTTAGATAGTTCTTTTAAAATTATAATAAAAAAAGAGGCCTTTAGAAGAAATGTCATTTAATTTTTAATAATTTTGAAATAAATACAAACTTCCCACATATAAATTATCCAAAAACTACATTTATGAAATTCTTCTCATCAACTACATCTCTTCCACACATTAACCACATATCTTTATCTTATATACATCAACCCCATTCTCCACAATATCCACATAAAAATTTTTCCAACAAAATCACAATGCAATAAATAAATATTGCACACTTCAATTAAACTTGGTCAACACATATAAGTACACAATTATCAAATACACTGGTGCTTATTCTTTCTATACACTTCAATCAAACAACTTTACTATCTTTCTTCCTTCAACATAATTACACTAACACTTCAACACTTCAATACGAACACTTGAATGAAACTACTTGTTCTTTCTATCACTTCAATACCATTCTTACTCAAACCATCATTACTATTTCCAAGTTTGAAAACATTTAAACGTAGTCCACCCAAAAGTAATAAAAGATGAAAAAGGAAAAAAACTTGATGTCATAATTGAACTCCATATGTACAATACATGAATTTAAATACATGTGATCATACACAATCCTAAAAGTTCAACTATATAAATTCAATGATGTTCATGTTTACAAAAATATTCAAGGTTCAACTTTCTAATATGGCACTCTAAAGAAATTGTGCAACCTCATTTCTAACATTATAAATATCTGATTAGATGCAAGCATCTATATCGACTATCTATATTTATAAAAAAATTGTTAGTCTAATTAAAACTTCATCTAATTAATTAATTATCTTTTTTAAATTATTTACAAAATCAATATAAATTTGACAAAATATACCGAACTTACCTAGCAAAATTTTTTCAAACATAAATTCGTCTAACTAATATTTACTTAATTCATCAAAATATAAATTCTTCTAACTAATATCTACTTAATTCATCAAAATATAAATTCATCTAACTAACATCTACTTAGTTCATCAATTAATCTAAAAATCCTAGAAATTATCAAACAATAAATTCATCAATATATTTCCATTCATACCTAATATATTCATCCAAATATACTTATTGAAAAACCTAAGTTTCATTAATAAAAATTCACCAAACACACCTAATGAAGAAAATCTCAAACTAATATACCTTTTCAATTCATTGTTCAAATCAAAACCAAATTGAATAAAAATTGTGAAAAAACTTCCATAAGAAAACTTTAAATATACCAAAATACTTACATGTTTGAATGCCAATGATGAAGAGAAAATGAACAAATAGAGGGGGAGAGCACGGCTGCTCCTTATGGAGATTGAGACAAATAAGAGAGAAGGAAGCAAAAAGAGCAAAGTGGGGTCTTTTTGAAGAGGAAAGGGTCAAATATGTGATGTTGCTTCTAAAGAAGAAGTAAATGAGGCTTTTTTTTTTTTTTAACATCAGTTCCTTTAAAACTAATGTTAAAAGACTAATAATTCCAACCTTCTAATGTCAATTTTTTTAAAATTGACTTTAAAAATAGACTTTCGATGTCATTTTAAATAAACTAACATTTTTAAAACTAACATTGAAAGTATCCTTTAATGTTAGCTTTTTAGGAACTAACATTAAAAATTGTTGGTGACCTTTTGATGATAGTTCTTGAAAGAATTATCATTGAATTAGTGTCAGTTATTATAATTTTTGTAGTAGTGTATATTGGCACTAGATTTTGTCAATATTTTAATCATAATGATTAATGTAGTTTAGTTTCATAAATCAAATTACATCAAAGCAACCATGCAATTTGTTCAATATATCAACTAATTATCCAAGATATTTAAAGACTAGTAAAAGATCAATGAGCAAACTTTTAAAAATTAACTAAAAGAACATCATCTTACATATATCTCATAAATGCAAATTGCAATCATTTTTTTCATCATTCATATAACCAATAATTTTCTTATTGAGACAGGATTGAATGACTTGTTTCTATCCTTAGCTCTTATTTTAAACTCTTATGGAACTTATCTCATATAATCTTTGGTGCTTATCTAGGGAATTAAACTTTTGATAACTATCTAGAAGATAAATATCATCTTTATTAGAGATAACGTCTATCACATTTAATAGTAATTTGATCCATATTTTCATTATAAATACTTAAGGGGTGAGGGGGTTCAAGTGTTTCATTCCAATATTGTATATTCTACAAGTTAAGAGTTGTGTGGTTCTTAGTTCCTAGGGAGATAGTTCTCCTAGACCATCGAGAAATAGTTCTTCCTATGAGAGGGTTTTTCTAAAGTAAGAGATGGCAATCTTCCCATTGTATTTGAAGTTTTCTTTTACTAAAGAATATCTTATGTTGTGTCCTATGGTTAAAGGTAGATTGTCAAACTAGTTGAATATATTTGTTCTTTCTTTACTTTTTTTCACCTTATTTTCTATTATTATTATTATTATCATTTTTAAATTGTTATCTTGTGCATATTTACTTTTTCTAATTCTAATAATTATTAATTATGCATAAGATTTTCATTTAATTCAAATATGACAAGGTTAGGTTCCATTACATTTGAGATTCAAAGTTTTATGATTCCAATTATCTAATTTGAAGTCGAAGATACATATGGGTCTTGTGAATGATAGGTGTGTTATAACCCTAGAATATATAGAAAAGAAGTCAGATGAGATGTTTGATGCTGATTTGTTAAAAGAGATGAATTGGTAATGGTAAATATTCATTTAACGCTAGAAGAGGTGTGGTTTTGTTCACTGTGTCTAACAAAACCATTACAAAAGGGCTTCTAAGAAAGATTGTAGAACCTAAACTACAAGAAGATTTGGAATGATAGATGCAAATGAAGCAAACAACCAAAGATAGTTAGAGTAACATTAGTGTTATTATAAAATAGGGTTAACTATCTTATTTTATTTGATGTGTTTGCTTGTTTATATTACTCACATTGAGGACTTTGTTGTTAAAATCATAGAATCTAGTATGACAAATAGATTGTTGTATGATCAAACTGGTACCAAGATGTTCATACAAGTGATTTGACTTTTTCATTTTAAGTTTAGGCTTTTTTCATGTATGATGCTAACTAATTAATATCTGCTTATGGTGATGGTTGTTTAATATTTATATATGGATGGGTTATTAGTTATAGGTGTTGCAAACTTGAAAGCTCAAATTGTTAGAGATTTTAATAAAGGATAGAGTTGCATATGAGATTATTGGGGTAACTTCAGAGAGTAAACAACAAGAAAGACTGGATAACTTAAGAGTTTGTTGATGAAGTTCTATATTGCTTTACGTACAAGACACAGGCCAATTAGTGCCTTATTTCTTATGGCTTAATAGTTAGCTTTGGAAAAACTCTCTAACATAAAAGAGAGGAAGAGAAAGGTATCTTAAACATTATATTTGTTGTGAATGAAGTCTTATGTTGTCATGATGTGTCTCGACCTGACATTGCGCAAGTAATGGGAGCTATTGGCAAGTTTATGGTTAACTAGGCTAAAATTATTGGATAACTATAGAGTTGTTTTTGCTTTGAAAGTTCTTTTTACTTTGAAAGTTACTTCACTGGGCTACATTGTCTACTAGTGATCGAGATTTTTTGATTATGCAAGAAATTGAATTGAATTTCACTATAGAAGATTCATAATGAAGACCATGTAGCTGATTGTTGATGAAGCCTCTTAGAAAAGAAGATGTAATTCAAATTTATTTTAGGCTTATTGTTACTTGATTAGTGTAACATTTAGGTAACAACTTTAGAGAGTTCTTCTAAAAGGATGAGAAATAAGTCTTTCAATGGGAGATTATTGAGATATGATTTAATCAAAAACTTATTTTTATCCTTATCTCTTATTTTAAACTCTTGTGAAACTTATCTCATATAATCTTTAGTGCTTATTTAGGGATTTAAACATTTAATAACTATTTTAAAGATAAACATCATCTTCATTAGTGATCATGTTTATCATGTTTAGTAGTTATCTAATCTATGTTTTTTACTATAAATATCTAAGAGGTGAGAGGGGTTCTAAGTATCCCATTTTATATTACATATTTTATAAGTGAGAGTTGTGAAGTTCTGAGTTCTCAGGCAAATGGTTTTTCTTAGCCCTTTGGAGATGGTTCTCTTAGGGAGAGTGTTTTAAAGGATAGGAGATGGTAATCTTCCAATTATATGTGAAGTTTCCATTATTGAAAAATATCTTCGGTTGCCTCTCATGGGTGAAGGCATATCATCGAACTACTTAAATCTATTTGTTCTCTCTCTACTTTTTTTACCTCATTTATTATTATTATTATCTTTGAATTGTTATATTATACGTATTTGCTTCTCCTAATTCCTAACACATCTTACATATATAAGAGTCTTTACTATAGTTCACAAAAATGTTACCATCATTCAAATTATAACCAATGTTACCTTCACTCACATAACAACAATTGTTTCAATCAGTCACATAATAATTGTTGTTTATAACATTCATGTTAAAATCATAATTCTTATAATTCTGATTGCATAGAAACATATGGTTTTAATAATTCAATCAAATTACATGTCTTCATTTTGCTTGATAGAGTTTTAACTCTTATCATAAGTTTTTGGATGAATAACGGTTGACTTAGGGGAGTTATTGCCATTGTGGTATACATGCTAATGCTACACCACTAGATGATGATAATGAGGGCATGACTAACAAATGGAATTAGATTATATTCAAGTTCTAATTGAACCGATTGCGAAAGACTCAAGCTAAAAGATTCAAGAAATTCTCAATAGACTTATTCCAAGCATGTAGACTTAGATGAATTCTTATAGATCCAAAGGAGATGTTTGAAGTCCTCCACTAAGATTTGGACTTGGTTAAATCTAAAAGAGTTCCTTAACAAAGAATAAATCCAAATTGCATGAACAAAAGCTTAGTTTCCTAAAGTGGTGACTTGGTCTATAGGATGGTATGAGTTGGTGACTTGGTGGTATAAAGTGAGTCCTATTATCGATAGAAACGAATGGAATGAAGGCATGACTAACAAATAGAATTAGATCATATTCAAGTTCTAATTGAAAAGATTGCAAAAGGCTTAAGCTAAAAGATTCAAGAAATTCTTAATAGAATTATTCAAAGCATTTAGACTTAAATGAATTCTTATGGATCCAAACGAGATGTTCAAATTTTTCTAGTGAGATTTGGACTTGGGTAAATCTGGAAGAGTTCCTGAAAGAGGAATAGCTCCAAATTGCATGAATAAAAGCTTAGTTTCCTAAAGTGGTGACTTGATCCATAGGATGGTTTGGGGTGGTGACTTGGTGGTGTATAGTGAGACTTATTATCGATAGAAACAAGTATTTTAGATTTGATTAAGCCATTATATTTTATAATAAGTTTTTTAATCTTTGACCACAAATATTATTATCATGATGTTATGAAATAAAATAATTTCTCTTAGGAAGAAAAAAGGGAAATGGTTCTTGGAGGAAAAGAGGGAGAGGGCTTCAGATATAATTGTTCCCAAAGTTCATTGGTTGAATAGTAGATTCGTTTCTCCCTTTGAATCTTTTAATTTTGAATTTAACTCTAGTGCTGCAACTAATGTAGTAAGTCTAATTAATAACATCCATGGTTCATGTATATTATATTTGGTTTAAGCTTATTTGAATTAGCATTGAATGTTAACCTACTATATTAAGTTGACGCTAGTGGAAAAGAGCAATCTACGTTGCATGTCTCAAGTAATCCTTAAATGACCATTCAATGATCATTTGTATACCCTATTGTTTCAAACCCATAAGATATTGTACTAAATTGTTTTGTCTATAATTTATTTTAAGGCACTCATCATACTCCATAAATTAGTTATTTCTTTTAAAACGTCATTATAGCTCTAATGGCCTAATTAGTTATTAGGTCCATTAACCCATGGACCCAACAAATTAGGAACTAAATCAATATATTTAAAAGTAGTCTTGAGCTATCTTGGGAATCGATTTTGTGTGCTAAGTTTTTTATAGTTTTATATTAATTTTATTTTGCATTGACATATCTTAATTTTAACACAATAGCTAATTATGATAAAATATTATGTCACAGTTCATCACAGGTTTAAAAGGATTTTGCTCTCTTGAGGAAGTATTAACAACCTCTTCGTTATTACATTACAGGTCTAGAGTTAATGGACAATTAGGCATATTGATTGAAAGTAAACTTTATTGGTTAAAAGACATATTTTTGGTCTATTGTGTAATCTTTCAACATATGTAAATCAAAGGATCCTATTGATTTACTCTGATGCACTGGATACAAGATATTTAAACTTCATGCAACCAAACATAAAGATAGGATCACCGTATACCCCAATTAAAAGCCTTGGTTGAAAGATATAATAACTAAGTAGTAGCAAAATATTAAACACAAATTAAAGCAAAATTTTCAAGCACAAAAGTTATTAAAACGAAGGAACCATCATTCATAAGTGTTTAGAAAAGCATTGAGAAGTAAGATGACTTTGTAATTATGTTCAATTATTTTAGGACCGTTGTGAAAGCACATATATTGCTAATTTTATAAATTGAAATGATGATAAGATACTTTAAGTTTATAATTAATGACAAAAATTAGTTAATTATTTTCTCTATACAAAAATTAAGCTCATCATTTTATTTTAGGTAAATATATTGTAAAGTCAATTAATTAGCTTATGCATATTTTAAGTCGATCAATATTTGTTATATAAAATTGATTATTAATCAAGCCTAATATTATAATGTAATTTACAAATACATTAAACTAAGATTATATCTACTGATACCTCTCATAAATGGTATGACCTTATAGTGAAGTCATTGGTTAGTAGTAACTCATTAATGTGGATATAATAGTTAAATTGGACATGATGTTGTTACTAATGATATGTAAGTAAACATAGGAGTGGTGGTTTTAGCTACATAATGGAAAAACCCAATAATCTGACAAAACACTCACGACTATTATCGGACATACCTTAACAATGACTTCTCCCTTAAAACATTCATGGTTTATGACTTAATTTCATGGGTAATTGAGAGGTAAAGAAAGATTTCTATTATGTACAATAAAATTAATTAGGTCTAATCACATGATTAATTTATAAAACTCATATATTTATTTCATGGTATTAGGATTGCCTATAAATTAATATTACAAAAGTTCAATCGTGAAACTCAAAGTATCTTATCATTAGTTCAATTTGTAGAAGTAGCAATATATAGGATTTCATAATGGTCTTAAAATAATAATTCAACATAATTACAAAGTCATTTATGTAGCCAAAATTAGATAATAACTTATCAATATGATATTTCATAACATCCATGGTTCATGAATTCCAAGGTTAATATATAATCTTGTTTTAAAAATCATGCCCTACATATGGTCTAGTTATTTAAAACTCCCAATTATTAAATAGTGATAGCCAAAAATTAGTACAATTAAATAAAATTTAAAGGTCGAGAGTGTCGATAATTCAACCAACATTAAATGCTATTTTGATAAGTTATTTCACTCTAACTCATAAATCTAAAAGTCTTTTGGGACCCTTAAATCCTCAACTAGATGTCACCAAATCATAACATTTACATATGAACCCCACACAGAGTAACATTTAACTTTGCTTCGAGAAATAGTGACCCTAAATTTTGATAGGTTAGTCAATTATTTTATAAAATTTAATGATACTGGTACGAAATCCATTTGACTGTTAATGCTCGAATTAATTATTTCTTTTGGAATGTCGAGTTTATAATGTTAAGAAAAATGGGATAATGTAAGGATATACCTAATAAGTTAAGGAATATAACATTACTTGATGATTTCACCAATAGTTTTTCATATACTATTAAATATAATATTTATTTTTCACAAGCAAACAAAGTGCAAGGATAATTATACAGCACAAAGTTAATTTTTCATGGCCACTTTAAGCAAAAGTGCAATCTGATTTTCGGGGAATCCAACCTAACATTAACTTTGGAAGAATGCACATCATTATTGGGGCTAAAGTCAACAAAATGCTATAAATTATACATAAGCAATCCCAACTTAGTCTTTTCCATTAGAGTGTAACGAGTAAATTAAGAACCTATCAACAATAAAAGTAAGGGTAATGCTAAATAAAGGCAGTAAATTTTTTTTTTTAAATTAAAGAATCAATGACACTAGGATTTGACGAAAGCCCTAAGACATAATTGTGATTCTAACTACAAATGTAATTTTGCCGAAAAAATTAGAGAGAGAAAATCAACAAAGCGATTTTCCACGTAGCACTTAGCTTATATTATTTTGAAATCTGTTATAATTAATTTACTGATAAACAAAACTAGTCTATGTAATCATTGGACTAATTCATTCATTTATGTGTTCATTAGTGTTGTTATTGTTGTACTATTTGTTCTTTAGTTTTGTGTATGCATGATAACCTATAGCATTTGAATTATTTAGTTCAATAAGCATTCAACCTTAAATTAGTGTTAACCATAAATCTTGGTGATGTGTAATTAATTAAAGTAAATAAAAACAAGCAGCGGTCAATGTATGGGGTATCCATTTTAAAGGTAATAATTACATTTTGTTGACTTGGTATTCTAACTAATACATTAAATTTAAATAATTAACATCTCTGTTAATACTACTTAAATTATAAAAATTTTAGCTGCATCAAAAGTAACATACACTCAATTAATTAGTTTAATCAAATGAATGAATTAGTATAATAAGCTTTTACTTTCTTTAAGATATATGTCTCACTTAAGCTACAAATATATCTTTGTAGCTTTCCTAAGCTTATCAAACTTGGATGTTTAGAATCTAAACTTCATCTTAATCATATCAAAGTTATAATCCTTAATAATTTGAATTCAACTGTATTTAGTTAATTGTAAACTAATTAAGAATATGAGCCTTCATTAAGGTCACTTAAAGGAGAGGAAAAGCATACTACGAAGAATTAAAATAAGAACTTCTGTCACTTTCAATTAAATATTTTATCTAGTTATGTTTTGATGTACACAAAAGTTGGATGATTTTTCACATTTGATTTATTAATGGTCATTTAAATTTAAACATAGTTTGGAGAATTATAACTTTAGAATTATAAACTTGTAATGCTTTTTTCTTTTAACTAAAACAAAGAAAAAGTATCCCCCGTTATGTTTTAAAAAGAAGATAATAAACAATTCTTTAATGGTTCTTTCTCTAGCTTTTAAAGATAACTAAACAAAAGATTTAGTTTTCGCTCTTATTAAGCATACAAGTTCTCGCCTAATTCTCTATAAGCCCTATCTAAACAATACAGTTGGGTCATTTAACTTGATCCATCATCAAGTAGGCAAAATTAAATTTTACAATTGCACCAAGGTGCCTTGCATGGTTGTGATCAATAACCTTAAAAACATATTAAGGTCACTTTTTATTTCTATTGGGATGTGCCACATGAACATTAAGGGTCCTATTAATTGGGTGATGAAAGATGATTAAAATTAACTAGGTTAACCCTTCAAGTCGATATATTGATCTATGGCGTATTTTATTCTAATAGTATGTATAATTATTTACCAAAACAAATTCTGTTACATTTAAACATACTTACTAACCATTATTTTTTTTGCAAAAACATTTGACATGGGACAAGAAAATGGATGGCATGGTAAAGGCCACATAAGAGGCTTGAATTATGGACCTTTATACTAACTTGATGCACATCACCATAAGGTAAGAAATAGATTAACTGGACAAATAAATATTATTGGTGTGCACCTAAATGTTTATCATATATTATAAGCCTTAAGATTATTATTTTGTAGTGCAGTAAAATTTATGATTTGTAAAATAGTTAAACCATGTTTAGTGTTTCATACAAATTGCTTCTGACCCATCCATTTCGAATAATAATGTGATGATCTCTCATTGCGCTCTGTTAAGTTAGATGGATTATTGACAAATTTTATGTTTTCGTTATCAAATGTTGAGTTTAATCCATGCAAGTGTGTTTTTCGGATTAAGCGTAATAATTATTAATCCCATGGTTCAGATAACCTTGGATATGAGAATAAGGGAATGATGTTATAATAGTAAAACGTATAACTTGACTTTGAAATGAGTGGTTAATAGCAAACAAACCTAAAACACCATTGATTTGAATTTAAGCACATTATTATCAATGCGTGAAAGAGCAAAAATCTTTAATGTGTTTTTGGTTAACCTTCCAAAAACACAACCAGCTAAGACAAATATTGTTGTCTGTGGTTGTAATATTGTTATTCATTCTAGTGTTGATTTTTGCTCTTTGTTCTTCCTTTTATTCCTTGTTCTCTATTATTCAATTTTGCTTTTATTCTTTAGTGTAGTTATTGTTGTACTATTTGTCCTTTATTCTTGTATTTGGACTATGTTCTTTGTTATTAGTTCTTATGCTTATCCTCTGTTTAATATTATTTTGCTAGTTTATTGTATTTGGTTTTCAGTTTTTATTCATTTTGGTGTTTAATCTTTAGTGTCGTTATCTTGCTTTATTATTCTTTTTTGTTATTATGCTCATTTTTTGTTTTCCTATTATTACTTTTGTGATTCTTTGTTACTGTTTTTTATCTTGTTTATCCTTTGCTTTTTATTCTTTTGTGTATATTTATATATATTTTTTCATGTGTCTTTGTTTTTTGTTTGTTCTTAGTTTGCTCTTCCTCTTATTATTATTTGTTTCTCTTTTTCTATGTCTTTTTTTTTATTATACTTATTTTTTACTCTATGTTCTAATGCATATTTTATGTCTTTTTATTGTTTACTACTATGTCCTTATTCTAAACCTCTCTTATCATTTCTTTTTTGCTTTTTTATAATTATTTTTAGTTGTGTCGTCTAATCTAATCTTATTTTGTGCTTTTTTTTTGTTTTATGCTATTGTGTTTGTTCTCTGTTATTTAGTTTCCTGCTTGCATCTATTTTCTATTATCGTGTTTATGTACTTGTATTTATATAGGTATTGATATTTTAATTTTTTGATCTTATAGCTTGTGATTGAAATATTGTTGTTGTTCTTGTGTTCGTTTTTTGTTCTTTATTTTTTTATTTGTTTCAAATTCACTATTATTCATTATTATTGTTTTACTATTTGTTCTTTGTTCTCATGTATGTTCTTTATTTTGTATGCTCTGCTATTATGTTTATTCTTTGTTTTAGGTTCCTATGCTTGATTTTTATTTCTGTTATGCATTCTTATGTTTGTTTTACAATAGTTTTTGAGCTTGTTTTCTATTGATGTTTTTTACTCTTATGCTTATTCTTAGTTATTTGTTCTATTTTATGCTTAATTTATTTTATTTTTGTGTTTCCCTTTATCTTCTGTATTCTTCCCAATTTTTATGTTGTTCTTATTTCTTATATTTTAACTTTTACTCTATAATTTATTTTTTCATGCCAATTTTATATCATTGTTATTTTTCATACGTTCTTTTTTTATTGTCCTCATTATACTTTTTTGTTTCCTTTTTTTTTTGTCTGATTTTTTTGTGTACTTTTACTCTCATTTCTCATGTATGCTTTCAGTACATATGTATGTACTCATTAGTTTTTTAATTCTCTATATTCTTTTTTCTTTTTTTCTTTTTGTTTTTTTCTTTGCATTTATTCTTTCCTTTATGTTCTAATGCATTTTTTTTAATTTATTATGTGGGACCTGATCTTAAAAACATTATGGCCATGTAAGTACAAGTTTTACTTTATATCTTTTGTTTATTGGTTTCACTATTAATTCTAAATACTACATGTTTTCAATTGTTTATTGGTTATTGATATAGGGGTTTTCAAATGTTTCATGTGACATCAAATATTACATGGCAACGAATTCAAATGAGCTCATTTTTCTTTCATTATTAATAACATTGGAAATGATATGTATTAATGATTATATTTCTGCATATATAGTCACTGATTCAAAGAGGTGGTATAGAATGTGGATATTTTATGCTTCGATTTATGAAGGAAATAATTGAAGATACACAAATTCTTTGTGAAAAGGTCATATTATTTATTTCATGTACATATTGAATGTTTCATATTTATGAATGATATCAAATTAATTATGTTGTCTTCCTTATGTTTTTGTCTTAAAGTTTAATGGTAAGAATACATATAGTAATGAAAAAATTGATGAAGTACGTGGTGAATGAGTTATGCATGTGCAACAGTTACTATCATAGCGGGATATGTAATCCTTCTTGGCTCATTAATAGTTGCAATTTAATTGTGTGTTATTTGTCTTGGTTAAATTCAAGTATGATGGACTAATTCTATTCATTAAGCCATCTACTAATTCTATTCATTAAGCCCTCTGCCAAGGGAAGATGATAGAAATTGGTAGAGCAATGAACAAGTAGAAATACTCAAGGATGCATGTGAAATATTTAAACATGTTCATGATCAGTTAATTTTCATATTTAGTGTTGCGTTGCAAGAAGTTACACTCGCTTATTTATTTTGATATGTAAATTAATCATATATTTAATAGAGATGATCTAATAATGTCTCTTTTCTATAACTATTGCAAGAGTAACACATCATTAATTCACTAGGCTTTTTTTAATGCATTGGCTTGTACAATTTTTAGTTTAATAATGTAATGCTAGAACAAAGCAGTGCAGATGATATATTGTGTAATTCAATTTGTAGATTTTTTTTTTCATTTTTGATACTTAATATTACTATATTTTATAAAATGACAATAATTTTAGTTATAAATATATGTAACTTTTGTTGTTTGATATTATTTATACTATTTGACTATTATAATTGCAAAACAAATGATAAATATTAATTAATTAACTAAAATTAAAAAAATATTTTTTTATGATTAATCAATAAAAAAATATAATGAAAACATAATTATGATGATCATGAAGATCGTCAAGAATAAGTGAAGGTTTTTTTTTATGACGATGACGTATAACCATCAATTATGATAGTCCATCATGGACCTCATGAGTTTTTTATGATGGTCGATGATAGACCGTCATTAATACTTTAATCGTTTCATGACGATCAAAAACCGTCAAAAATTTATGATGGTCTTTTGGACCATTAAAAAGTTTTTATGTCATCACTTATAATGATACTTTTTAGACCGTCATAAAAAGCTTTTTATGACGGGTATTACCGTAAAAAGGCTTGTTTTCTTATGGTGACCATAACCTCTAACCCTTAAATCCTAATTTCTTTAATTGAATGAGCCAGAGAATGTTCAATTTTCATCAAATTGGTCCATTAAGTTAGGAATGAGTTAAGGTTTTTGAATTTAAGATAATTTCACATCTTAACCATACCATGCACATGACTCATAGATATGAAGATGTGTTCAAAAATAAAGAAATAACATCATCGCATGGATCTAAATAATAAATATTTTCAAGTAAATTTTACAATAGTGTCATATGGCAATGTGTCTTCTAACTAGCAACATTGACAGAGACGAGGATTTTAAATTCGTTGAGCCATTATATTTTATAATACCTTTTTTTTTATCTTCGATCGCAAATATTATTGTCATAATGCTATGAAGTAAAAGAATTTCTCTTGGGAAGAAAAAAAAAAAGAGATGGTTCTTGGAGGAAAAGAGGTATAGTGTTTAAAGGAGTTCCTAGATGTGAAAAAGCTTTGAGAAGAAAGCTTCCAAGTTAACCTTATAAGGTAATCTTTGTTTCAATTTTTTTTTTTTTTTACAAAAACACATATTTTACATATGAGTTTTGATATTTTTATTTATTATTATTATTATTATTATTATTATTTTTACATTTTCTCTGTAACATTGACCCATGCATTATGTTAATGATTTTATACCTCACTTACTCATGATAAATCATATATTACCAAGATAGCCTTACACTTAAACTATGAATCTCTTTGAAAGTTGGTTGATAAAGCCTCTAAGTCTTAACACAAGGATAAGGAATATTCATCCTTTAGCCCACTTAATGATCATTCATAAACCAATCATGATAATAATCAATTTGTGGTTAATTAGGCACCCCTCAAGCCTGGTTACTGTTCTTTATGATCGGCTTTAACCTACGAGCTTGTATTTTATGATAAATATAGTCTTGTTTATATCTTATTGGATTTCAACTAAATAGTTGAACTCTCTGGTACCAATTCTAATTCCATCCGCAAACTAAAGCTATAATTTAATTTAATCTTGTGTTGTATAATCATAATGGACTCTTCTTATTATTGATACCTGATTTGACATGACAAAAAAACATAGTTGAATATATATCACCTTTGGAGAAACAATTAGTAAAATTTCAATGGTGATAATAAATACATGTTTAGCATGTTGAGATTGCTTGATAAGTGAGGTCTAGGAACTATTGTGATTATTTTTGGTTTAAGCTAATTAATTAGATCATAAGAAGATTCTATCCAATGGATTCTAGATTGTCAAAACAGTAATCGCACGGCATGATTTTTTAAAAATGGTTTTTTTATGGAGGCTACAACGCAAAATTAATCAATTCAGATATGATTTTATTACCTTTTTATTATGAAGTTTATTCAAATTTAATAAACTAAAGGTGGTGCATAATTAATTAGAGTGTCTACATCTTTATACAAAAAACATCGTTTGTTAAGAGAAAGATCAAGAATGTATCCCCTTATGATGGCTTGAATATATAAGTCACATAAAAAAAGTAAAAACTACTATGCATGGCATTCCAAGGGCAATTATTTCAACACATAGTCAAGTTTATCTGATCTGAAATTGTCAAAACCCCTAATCCTATCATATATATACTATATTATTAAGTTTAGCTTAAGGTAACATGATATTGCCCTGAGATAAGTCCGTAATACATTGATTGGCTCATGGGAGCTCATATATATATATAAGATTAAAAATCAATATAAATTAAGATTAGAGCATAATCTAGGCTAGAATCAATGGGTTTAGGGTCTAGTGCAACATATAGGAAAATCTGTAAATTAAAAGTTCATGGTTCTTAAACATAGAGAACTTGCATCGAAATTCTTTTCACTATGTTATGGCTCTAGTGTTTTACCTTCAAGCATATACATCATTACACTCTAGTGGAAAAGAGCCATATAGATAATATGAAAATTATTTAATTTTCAATTTATTTTTTGAAACCAGTGAACTTCAATATCTGTTTTTTTCACTAAAATGTGTTTAAGGCAAATGATCTTCAATTACCCGAGTTTTATAAGCTTAATTAGGTCTAACAATTACGTGTCTTAACATATTATTGGTAGATATTTGAATAGAAGTTTAAGCGATAATGCCAAAACTCTTAGTCTTCATAAATCTATGTGATATTAATGTAGAAAATTAACCCTAAATTTAAAAATATTAATTTTATAAATGCAATAACTTGACACAATAATTATGTAAGTTATTGCATTATGAAATATGCCATGATTAGTACACATTTAAATAGTGCAAATAATTAAGAATCATATTCAATAATAATATTAATTATTGAGTTATTGGATAAGGTTAAATCATCCATCATTCCCCTATATCCCATTTTGAAAACTTGAAACATTCATAGATCTAACAGTAGCCTTTAAGTCTTAGAATCAATCAATTGGATACTATTTAAATTGCACATTCCTTTTGTAATCCTAGATATGTGAGTTATGAGACAAAATGGGATAAGAAGCGAATGACCCATGATTAAATGGCTTAATATAATCCCGATGGTTTCTAATGGACTTTTGAGCATGACAAGTCTTTATCAGTAATTAGGCGCATTGAGTAAAGGAGTTTAATTTAAGCACCTATTGTTTAATCAACCTAATAATAATTGATTATTAAAAACCTGAAATCCATAACAATTTAGCTCAGTAAGAGCTTAATTTTAATTAAGTTATAACCTGATAACAATGGAAAGATATAAGAACCAATTCTTTGTTTAAAAAATATTTTCCAGTATCAAATAGGCCACTCGTAGCATAATGGTCCTTGATCCTTGGTTGAGAGTTTAATTAATTACGTAGTTCATATTAGGAAACAAATGTATTATGATATTCCTAAAACATGCTCATGGATCATAATAATTCCCATAATAGTATATGAAGCATAATTAAATATTTTGCCTAGTTAATATATATTATATCGATATTTTGAACATTTCTCATCATGTCCATCATTAATCAAATAAATAAAAATTGATATTGAATCTTATTTTGAGCATATATGGTAAACTAGCTAGGTCAATTAGGTTATTCAAAATTTAGAGTTCAAAATTTAGGGTTTAATTAACCTTAAACCTTGATCAATGAAATGAATAATGTTACTTAGGACACTAATGACAAACCTGTCATTCCATGGATCACCTTGTTATAAAATAATTCAATCAAATTTCTTCATGAAGGATATAAGATTAAATTTTTAGAAGCTAATCACAGAATCACCACTGGTGGTCCATCATGATTACTCTATTATCAAACAGGTCCTTGGATGTTCGTGCTTGAAGATGTCCATGTGAGATCAGATTTTACCACAAGCACTATTAGTCATGATCAGGTGAGTTGTTTACCAATTTAAATTTTATTGTACCAAATGGGATCATGTGTCTTATACCCTAAAACCCCAGACTTTGCAAGGTTTAACCTCTTAATTATATACAGAAAGAAAACTACCAAACTAATGAAAATATTAGGATAACTTGCATGAAAATGGTCCTAAATAGAAGGTTTATTAATCGCCTTTCAAGTTAAGAAATAAGAGTTTCTGCACCTCACTAGATATGTAATATTGTATTAGATTTGGTTCCTTAGTTAACTATTCATTCCTAAAATCATGTTTTGGAGATATTTATAATTAAGCCTAACTTTGATTGTGACTTCATTATGAGGTTAGTAAGCTCTAAGCGTGGGGCTTAAGCTGAACACATTGGAATAGCATGCCAATGATATCTCAATCAAGGTTCAAGTTTTTTGTGCATTCATGCAAATAGTTTCACAATATAATCCTATGAACTAAAAGGTAACTCTAATAAACGTGATGTATTCAACTTATAGGATCTTGTTATAAATTTGGTTCATTCATCCTCATCAGTCATGATCATGTAAATCACTTTATGTAAACAAGGTTGATAAAATACAAAATGTAACACCTAAAGACATAAAAATAATTAATATCTAATGACCCTAAGATATGCTAACATGTTACAAACATAGTGAAACGATGGTAAATTCCCTCAAATTAATTGTACCATGACGTAATTGTTAAAATTGAGTATGTTTTACAAATTTCCTTTTATTTCTTGGTTTACTATACATAGTATGTCATCAAAAGACAGGTATTAATGTCACTTCATTTTTAAACACAAACTGATATGTATAAACCTTTCATATGTGCCACTTTTAGTATTATTTATGCTAACACTATATTTTAAATCATATATTGGTGCTTATATAACATGGTTTCACTTTGATAAACCATTAATTTTTTAAGAGAGAAAATTTATGTTAATTTTAGAAATTTACACTAACATGAATTGGAAACATCATAGTTATCATAAAAAATCATTTTCCCTATGGTGTATTTCTATGTTACCATAAGTTATTGAACTAATTATGATCTCAGGGATATTATACCAAATAGATTTAAGAGGCATTTATCTTGGAAATAAGTATGTGTGATGATATTTTCACTATTTCTTTTACTACTCAATGATGGTTGATCAACATATTTTTCACTTATCATCAAGGAAAGCTACCATTATGATCAGAAAAATCCTAGGTTAACATAATTATAGGTATATTCCCTTGGCCCATTTTTCTTCATGAGATTAGATTAGAAATAATTTTACATGATGATAAGTTACCAAATATTCTATTATCTCAATCATGTTAAAAGATATAGCTGATTAGTTACTAATTTATCAACAAATATATACACTCACATATCTATCACGTTGATATCACATTGTTAAAAATATCCAATTAACATGATTAATTTTTTTGACTTTGTAATTTGGGTAAATTTTGCACTAATTATATGTTTAATAGCTATATATCTTATTCATATTGAAATATGAAATCTTTCCATGTCAAACTTTTAGTTAACTTAGGCTTATATTGTATGATGACTAGTCAATATATATGGTAGTTTATCATGTTTGGCCTATCATGATAGGAATAGATATATAATGATATGTAGATTTTCAGGCACATAGTTAATTATTCATTTTTTTCAAATCAAAACTTATAAACAAATCCACTCTTTGAAATTGAGTTATTTGACTAAACACACTTAGTGTTAATTAATAGTGTACTACCATCTTTTACAATGATTGTATATAAAAATCTATAATGATTAGGTTACATATAATATTTAATGAATTCTCACAATTGAATTATTAAAATTAGGTAAAGTGCAGGGATAAGGATAAAAGCACCAATTAGGAATCTACTGCTGTAACAAAAACAAGATCAAGTGAATGATATTTACCTCCTCGAAGCACATCATCATGTTTCCAAGAAAAGTGTTCTTGTTCTCCTCTTTCAGGTTTTTCAAGTCTTTGGAAGGATGGATCTTTAGAGCCACTCTTGGAGGTGATTCATAGACCTTTTAATTAGAGCATCCTATTCGGGTATGAACTTTTCTTCAAAAAGGACAAGTTATGGCCCACCCAGAAGCATTGAGAATAATTCATATTTATCCAATTAAATACCCATATATGTGAAAATTACATGAGACTCGTATATCTTAATTAGTATATCTAAAAACTAATATTCCTTAGATGGAAAGTGAATAAGAGACCATTGTAAAATTGACAATATTAGTCAAATGTCTAATTTTCAGAAATGAACTATACATCAATGCTAAATCATGATTTGATTATAAAACTAAAACAAGATGGTCGAACATAACTATGAAATTAACTGCATGAACCTAATACAGGTGAGTATTCAATTACTATAAATCATATCATATATAACCTTAATGAATATGGACCATTTTTGTATCTATATGATAATATAGCCTATGTTTTAACCAATTTCATAGTTGTCATTAAAATTCATAATTTCATAGTTAAATATTGAATGTTATGTTATTTCATGGATATAATATGATCAAATCAAATTTACTAGATCACAAATCATGGCTAAAGGGTGTAATTAAATTTTGAAGTTAATTCAATAGTTGAATTCTTGACCGAATTTTCCCTTTAAAATAAGGTGTTATGAGTTTTTAGACCATCTCACGATTAATATAATGATGGAAATGTCCCTGTTCATAATAGAAATTGGCGTTATGGTAATAGTTTAAACTATTTAATCCCTAAATAAGTTTCACATTGTAGAAACTAGAAAATAGTTTATAAATCAAAGTCTATCCATAATTCCATTGGCTAATGAGATATATATTAACGTAAGAATATTTATTTGAAATATTAATGTCAGGTTCATCATAGTGATATATTCCTTCAACCATGATTTGTGATTCATTAAATTTGATATAGCCATACATGTGTAAATTTATTCCACAAGTTTCATCACCAAGACGTATAATGTCCTCATGACATAGGGTTTCTATGATATACCTACAGTAATATATATTCAAGTCCATATTTAAATTAGTGAATGTATATCTTTGGTTTAACCATGCTTTCAATAAGTAATAGATATTCATAGTGTATGCATTATAGTTAAAACTAAAGAATAGTCTGATATGTAGAATTATATTTTGTGGTCAAAACTAGTGATTTGTTGACAATACATTGACTAATTTAAATGGGAGATTTATCAAAAACTTACAAAGCAGATAATGAAATAACCAAATCGAGATGAATACTCAATTCAAATCACTGATCATTTTTATGAGGAATAATCTCAAACATATTACGAATTATTATAAATTATGGAACCGAAAAATCATTGGTCTGATGTTACGATAAATTAGGTTAAGTGATGAATTGAGTAGAGTTATGTGAAAAACATTGATTGATGTTTAAAATAGAAAATAGTCATTATATTAGTATAATTTCTTCATCCATAATGCATGGTTTAAGATGATCCTATAAAGGATCATCTTAAATAATTATGCTCTTTGAATTATCCTTCTATGGGGTGATTATTATATTTTAATCATATACATAAACAAATTATGTCCACAATTAGATGATTAAAC
Organism: Moringa oleifera; assembly: GCA_021397835.1. NCBI lineage: Eukaryota > Viridiplantae > Streptophyta > Magnoliopsida > Brassicales > Moringaceae > Moringa > Moringa oleifera. The sequence continues at coordinate 1,287,317 of JAJFZO010000446.1, read as the reverse complement.
TTTTTAAAAGAGAATTTTTGCAAGTGTATGAGAGAACTTTTTTTTTTTTTTGAATGCTTATGATTGTGAAGGAATTGTGAGAGTGAGTAGTCAAGTTATGCATATTTTTATATGTATCATTAATTTAACACTGAGGAATAATTTACGCTAATTCACAATGGTAATAATTGATAATTTAATGGTTATCAAATCGAAACTAATTGTACGATAGATAAAAATAGAATAAGGAGACCGTTACATCCTCATGTGATATTACTCTTTAGTCATTATGACACGTCAAATGAGGAGATCGTTACATCTTCAGGTCCCTTGCTCAACCTTGACAATCGATGGAATGGCAGTAGAAAGTTCCAAGAAAAGGATAGATAAAAAGAGAATGAGACTGAGGAAGGACACCATTGTGATGCTAGAAAGCAAAATCACAATCCTCTTTCTTAGCAGGTAGCCAAACAAGAGATTGACACAAGATTGGTAATCAAAGAGGAAAAGTAAAAAGAGATGAACTTGTATGTTAATGTCATTATCTTTAGATCGAAAATCACATGCCTTAATGGTCCGATAATGCACCATGGTGGCTTTTACTACTTCTAGCTTCTGCCATTGGAGTGATTTAGTCATCATTTGATGGAATAATCAATTATTTTACTTATTTAAGGATCGATAAAATTGTGTTTGGAAAGAAGACTGAAAATTTAAAAGAGGATCTAAAGGGTCTACTTTGATCCGAAACTACATAACATTCAAACACTCTACTTTTAGTATTTTCATGAAGGAGCACTTAGAAGATCTATCATAACTTCCATCACTTCCACATTTGAGCTCTAATTGAGGCATTGGAAAGCTACGATAAGGAGCTACGAACGTTATATCAAGGCCAAATAGAGATTATGAACACTTCAAGGTTTTATCATTATTCAAAGATGCATGATGCTGAGATACAACAAACAGTGAACTTATCATAACTTCCTTTCTGAGATCTGATTGAGGTGATTTAATGGCATTGCAAAGATAAGAGATAAGAGTATAACTTATATGTTGAAAGAGAGAGTAAATTCAGAACACATTGGTAGGCAAAAGTAGCTAATATGGCACATTGTCATTAGAAGTGCTATTACCGATAAAGTAATGCTATACTTCCAAAGAGAGAAAGACTAATAACATGACAAGGCATCATTTAGTGATACTGCCACATCAGTCTGAAAAGGAAGAGTTGTTGATGTGATAGGTGATCAAAAGCAACACAATAGTAACGCACCCCACACCACAATGTGGCCAAATTCTCTACCAATTTTAGCAAAATTTGAGTTAGAAATTATACAAAGGAGGACAAAATGATGAATTAGACTATGAGAATCCTTAAATTATTGAAATTAAGTCAAAAATTGGAATCATTGAATGATGCATTAGCAGCTCACTATACAAATCTATTCTTGAGTTATTTAGACAAAGATTGGTATCATTATAAAATGAAGGATAAAGATAGATAAGGTAAAAAGATAATGTAATATTTTTTCAAAGAAATTAGGTCATCAATAATCATAGACGAGAAATATCACTCATAGATAATAGGTAAGTAACGATCATGGCAAGATCTTGAGTTCGAGAAAACCAAAAAAAAAAAAAAAAAAAAGATGATGACAAGTTAAGAGAAACTTATTAGGAAGGTTTAGGAAAGGTGGGGAAAACCTAAGAAATCGAATTACCTATGAATCAAATTAAGGAAGTAACACTAAAAGAAACCTAAACAACCTTATAATAAGGTCAAGAAACAAGCATTATAAGCCACACAATGACGTAAGGGATAGAGTTTGACAACAAAACTCAATCAAAAGACAAAAAAATAATGTAATAAATGCAAATAGGTACAACTAAACCAAGTAAGGATGACCTTAAAGAAAGCAATCAAAAAAGCAACCAATGAATGATTGAAGATAAAGGAACAAGCCACTTTTCCACACAAGCAAGATAAAGGACAAATAATAGAAAAAGGACCCTTACTCTTACACGTGAGGAGCATTAAACACATTCCAATGGTTGTAGGAATAAGGGGCTCTAATATACCTATTTGTAATCTTGGACCACAAATATGGGCCCGTCACCTAAAATACTAGTCATTAAGCTTGAGGCCTCACTCTCAAAAGTGGGTCACTTAAGTAAGTCCATGAATCTAAAACAAGCATTAGGCCCTCATGACAGATGTAAGGGGGATGGACCAATGACATCAAGGACCTTAAAGACACAGCCCATAACACCCTAAGGCAGCTAGGCATTAAAGCACCAAGCCACTTAGATACGCAAAGCACAAGTAGAAATGGTAGGAGTAGCCACTTCCATGCCTACCATCAATGAATGTAAAAAACGCAAAGTATGCATAGGAAACGATATAAAAGGCCATGGGCAAGAAAACATGATAGACATTTTATTCATATATCGTTATTCTACTCATGCACCAACTGACTTGATTGTCAAAAGACTTGTTGATCATCCAAAGATACCCTTATTAATTTCTTCATGTTGTAAGTTTCTCACCCTTTAATTAAGGATTATTTAAAAACTTCATCAATCTAAATCTAACAATTAGATTTATGAAGTATTAAAGGGAATTGCAATGTCAATGTGAAATTATTTTTCTTTATATTTGTGAATCTTATTTAGATTTATGAATAATTAAAGTTCTAATGAGACTGTAATCACTAAGTTTCATGTCATGATAGTTAACTTGTTCCAAAATTTTGATTAGACTAATTCTTCTTTGATAAAGTATTAATCTAAATCTAATCATAATTTTGAACTTAATAGACACGATTGGTTTTGATTGATGGAGAAAGTATTCATGTTCCAAGCAAGGCTTTAAAAATCAGATTAAACCATCAGTTCAATAAGTTCAATTGTGACCCGAACCATCAACTAGCCCGATCCTTCTTCAAAATTGTATGATAATTAACTTCTTAAAAATCAAAACCCAATTGAACCAATTAATTAATGACCTAGTCTAGTTATAGGTAAATCGGTTTAGAGTTGGTGGAGAAGAAAATGGCGGCAACCATGGTCAAAATGGATGTTACATCCTCCGTTCTCTATGTAACCATTGATGATGCCTTTAACTAATTTTGTAATTATCAAAATACAAAGAACTAACTAAAGATAACACAAATGCTCTCTTTTTTAGCTAACAAAAAAGAAGTATTAAAAATTAAAGCCATAAATACAAATGGAAAAGAAGCAAAACATGAAATACGAAGAAAGAAAAGAACAAAAGAGACGTCTAGAGAGGTAAGCATGTTGCAAATTGTCTAAGATACCATGGTGGCTTCCTTGTCCACACGAATCAAAATCCCTTGATACTTATTAGCTTCATTTTGTCCTCTTTCTTTATATTATTCACCCAAGATTTAAAATTATAAATCAAATTGAGAAAAACCAAAACATGAAATGCTAAAAAAGGAAAGAGTGATAGAAACATCTAGAGAGGTAAACATGTCACTAATCATCTAAAAATCTATGTTGGCTTCTTCGTTCTTGACAAATTCAAATCCTTTTATGTTTATTAACTTCTTTTTTAATTGAAATAAAGAATCAAATCCCATAATAAAATCTTGGATTGCAACTACGCTTTATAAGTTCTTTAATAATTTTTAATTAAAATAATTAATATATATTATTACCTAAATAAATATATCATAAAATCATTTTTTATAAATAACTCTCTATTTTAAACAAAAAAATAATTATAGGATAAATAAATTGATAATAATTTCTAATAAATAGTTTACATATTTTTAATTTATGTATTTGTTTATTTATATTTAAAAATTAATTAATTATTTATTTAGATCATTATAATTTTATTTTGGATTCAACCTCAATCTAATATTTAAATCTTGAACCTCTCTCTTTTTCTATTTGATAATTAATCTAATTAAAAAAAGTTAATTCTAAGATTGTATACCTCTTTGGTTAAGATACCTTCTTTTTTGTCTCTAATGTCTTTTTTTCCTTTCATGAACAAAAATGAGACTATGTTGCTGCCTTCCTTTTCATAGTAACAATCAATATTATTTGATCAAAATCCAATAAAATAGCAATCCAAATGATTTTATTATCAAATAACTTTAAATAGATAAAAAAGAGGAAAGAAACAAAGATAAAGAGACAAGTTCTCACTGATATTTTCAAAAGTCAAAGCAAGGCTCTTCCAACATCTTACTTCCCTTGCCTCTTACATGAAACACTAAAACAATTGTCACATTTCATTTCGTGCAAGAAGTTTGTTGGAACCAGAGACTTATTACCTTCGCATTGCTACAGAGCATTGTCGATGCTTGAAGAGCCAAATGTTCGAATTTAAGTGAAAGAGCAGATCTATTTCAAGGATATTCAATAGGTTTTTCGGAATGTTCTGCCACATTAATCTCCAAATTCAGCTATGTGTTGGCTAATTCATGATGATGTCTCACTTATTTCATCTACTTATATGGTATATACACACAGTTAAACAAATATAGTATGGTTGCTTGAAAACATTATGACTAAAGTAGTTGTATAGTTGGAAGGTGAAAGCTTAATCTTTTGGATTTCATCGACATTAAGATTCCGTTAATGACTTTATGGTGGAGATTCTCATATTTTTCCTTTCCTACAATATTGAATCAATTATCTAGTAATTTTGATAAACAATGAAGATCGAAGAAGGTACATATGAACTCTCGTTATGTGGAGGAATAAGTCACAAATCAATTAAGTATAATTAGACATGTTGCGAATGGTCTAAAACACAGCAATAACTTCTTTGTTTTCGACGAATACAATCCCTTGTTTATTAGCTTCATTATGTCCTCTTCTTTTTCACATGTTTTTTCATACTTTTTAATTAAAATAAAGTCACATCCGTTCATCAATTCTTAGATTGTAGGAATCCACCATATGTTATTTTATAATTTTAATGTGATATGATAATGAAGTGCTAGACTGATAGTTATTAATGAAAAATAAGCTTGAAAGAATTGTGTTTGAACAATTGTCATTATATGTACAACATGAACTTTTTTTATTGTATTTTTAATGACTTCTATACAACAATCACTGCCAACAAATAGAAAACAACAATTATAAATGTTGGTCATTACAATATATATCTCTATTTTTTAAAAGTCCTTTTAAAATATATTTTTTAATTTTTGAACATTTAAATTTGAAATTTAAAATTTTTATATTAAATTAAATCAAAATTCATTCACATTTAATAAAAATAATATTATTGAATAAAATATATAAAAAGTTAAATACATCCAAATAAATTAAACTTTAAAAATTTTAAAGTTGTAACTTTATTACATTATGAGTCTTTTTAGTTTTTAGATATAAAATGTAAAGATGAGAATTTTTTTCATGTTTTCTTTCTCCCAAAAGGGAATTTTCACTTAAGAATCTTTAGGAGGGAGGAGCTCATTTACTTGGGTGTGTGGGAAGCCCAGTGCACATGGCATGGGCATAAGGCCTAGGGTGCTATGGCACACGGAGCTGCAAGCAAGCCAAGAGAATGCCACATGAGCATGCCTCTTGTCACTAAATCCCTTGATTGTATGCTAAGCAAGCGTGCCATAAGTGCCTCATCCGTTGGCTCAAGGACACGAGAGGCTAGCCACGGTTGCCTCTAGCTAATATGATAAAGGTGCAAGGCCTAGTGTGTTGTAGTGCAAGGCACCTTAACCATGCTAAGAGCGCTGCCCCATACAAGCAAGCTGCAAGCACATTGTAAGGCATTGCACATATTATGGATGTTGAATTTATGGGCTAGCTGGGCTGGACCATGGCCCAAAGCTATGCTAGACTCTCAAGATAGCCATGGTTGCTACAAGTGCATTAAACAAGGAGAAATGCATGCACCTTAGGCCATTCAGAGGCAATGTTGCACTAACATGCTTACTACAATGCCTAATTGTAATTTTTTTGTGAATTGACGGTGTTTTAATTCTTGAATTTCTTCAAAATTGACTCAAATAAATCATAAAATTCATTAGAGTCTGCCCCTCAAATTTGGGAGCATTCCAATTCATCAACCATTTTTCAAGATTTTTTTGGGCATAAAATTCATTAAACAAAATTAGAAATTTTATGTTTATAGATTTAATTATTCTTTATAACTATGTAGAGTTTCAACACAAAACTCTTGTAAATGATTTCCTAGACCCATTATGATGGCTAAAATATATTGATGTTCCCTCTCACTAGCAATGAATTTTCATTTAAGACTCTTTAGGATGGATGAGTTCACCTACATTCACGAGCCATGCATGCTCCACCCGTGCCCACCCACATGGGGAGGAACTAGGCATGAGAAACTTAGCCCATATGCCACTGGTACAAGGCCTAATGTATTATGTCACCAGGGCCGCTAGCCAAGCCAAAAAGGCCCTCATAAGCCAACCCCTCGTCGCTATGTCCCTATATCATGTGCTAAGCGAGCATGCCACAAGCACTGTGTCCCCTAATGATGACATGGGCACAAGACTTATTGCACTATAGCATTAAGCGCACAGCAAAGCCAAAAGTGCCCACGTAAGCAAGCAAATGCTGTGAGGCATGGCACATGTAATGGGTGTTTGAGCTAGTTGGGCTAGACCATGGTGCCAAGCTATGCTAGACTCTCAAGGCTACCATAGGTGGCTGCAGGTGCACTAGACCGGGTAGCATGCATGCACCCAAGGCCATCTAGAGGTAATATTGCACCAACAAGTTGGTCGTAATGCCTAGTTGCGAATGTTTTATGAATTGATGATCTTTTGTTTGCTAAATTATTCTAGAAATAACTCAAAAAATCATGCAATCCATTAGAAATCTACACCTAAAATTTAGGAGCTTTTCAACTCATGCACTATTTTTCATGATTCTTATAATTTTTAAGTGTAAAACTCATGAAGAAAAATTAGATGCTCAAAAAATTTTGAAATTGTTTATGTTAGCAGGTTTAATTATTCTTCACATCAGCATAAAATTTCAGCTTAAAACTTCTTGTAAATAATTTTTTAGACCAATTATCATGACTCAAACATATTGACGTTTTTGCCTCTTTTAAGTGATTTCCATTTAAGACTTTTTAGAAGGAGGAGCTCACCTACTTGGTGGGTATTCATCGGTCATGCATGCTCCCCTCTTGCACACATACATGGGCAAGCGCTCGGCATTGGAAACCTAGCACACATGGCATGGGCGCAAGGCTCCTCATGCTGCAGTATAAGGCATGCTAGCCAAGCCAAAAAAGCGCTATGCAAGTCTGCTCCTTGTCACTATATCCTTTGACCATGTGCCTAGTGAGCATGCCATGAGCATTGTGTCACCTAGTCTAAATGGCATAGGAGCCTAGCCATGGTTGTCCCCAACAAACCCAGCATGGAGTGAGGCCCAAAGTGCGATAGCACAAGGCGCTCTAGCCAAGCCAAGAGTGGCCCCAAGCTAATAGTGCCCTATACAAGCAAGTTGCAAGCATGTTGTGAAGTGTCACACATGCTGTAGCTATTGATTGTATGGGCTAGCTGGGCTAGACCATGGCCCCAAGTTATGCTAGATGCTTAAGGCACCCATGGGTGGCTACAAGTGCACTGAGTAGGGTAGCATGCAGTTTACACTAGGCCATCAAGAGGCAACATTGCACCGACGTGTTAGCCATAATGCCTTTTAATGAACTGATGGTCTTCTAATTGTTGAATGTCTCTAGAAATGAATCAAATAAATCATACAATTCATTTAAAGCTTACCCGCTAAATAAGGGAGCATTCCATCTTGCGGGCTATTTTTGATGATTTTTTTTAATTTTTGGTTGTATAAAAATTCATTAAACAAAACTGATGCTCAAAAAAATTTTCAATTTTTTTATGTTGGTGGATTTGATTATTCTTTATATCTGTGCAAAATTTCAGCACACAACTATTTGAAAATAATTTTTTAGACCCATTTTTGTGACTCAAACATATTGATGTTTCCTCCTACCAAAAGTGAATTTTCATTTAAAACTCTTTAAGGGGAAGGAGTTCACCTGCTTGGTTAGTGTTCACGAGCCATTGTGCTCCACCCATGCCCACCAACACAGGCAGGTGCTGGGCGTGGCAAACCTAGTGCATATAGCATGGGCACAAGGCCCAGTGTGTAACGACACAAGGTGCGCTAACAAAGCCCAGAGAGCCATATGAGCTAGCCCCTCATCACTACGTCCTTATATCATGTGCCCAGCAAGCGTGCCACATGCACCGTGTTACCTAGTGCAATGGCATGAGAGGTTAGCCGTGGCTACCTCTAGTAGAATTGGCATGGCCACAAGACCCAACGTGCTATAGCACAAGGCGCGTTGGTCAAGCCAAAAGCGTATGATGTAAGCTGCAAGCATACTGTGAGGTGTCGCCCATGCCGTGGGTGTTGATTACATGGGCTAGTTATGCTAGACCACAGCTCCATGCCATACTTGACTCTCATAGCATCTAGGAGTGGCTGAAGGTGCATTGGACATGGTAGTATGCATCCACTGTCGGCCATTTAGAGGCAATGCTGCACCAATGTACTGGTAATAATGCCTAATTGTGAACTTTTTCTGAATTGTTTATCTTTGAATTGTTGAATTGCTTTAGTAATAACTTAAATAAATCAAGTAATAACTCAAATAAATCATGCAATTCATTAAAAGTATGTCTTTCAAATTCGGGAGCATTCTAACTTAATTGCTATTTTTCATGATTTTTTGAGTTTTTGGCTACCTAAAATTCATTAAAAAAATTAGATGCTTAAAATATTGCAAAAATTTTGAATTTATAGATATGATTATTCTTTAAATTTGTGCAAAATTTAAGTTCAAAACTACTTATAAATAATTTTTTTAGACCCTTTATGACGACTCAAATATATTAATGTTTTTGCTTCCTGGAAGTGAATTTTCATTTAAGACCATTTAAAGGGGAGGAACTATCCTACTTGGGGGGCGTTCATGGGCCACTGTGCTCCCCTTTAGTCCTCGCACATGAGTAGCTGCTAGGCATGAGAAACTTAATGCACATCGCATGGGCCCAAGGCCCAGCATGCTATGGCGTAAGGCGTGTCATCCAAGCTAAAAGAGCGCCATACGAGCTTGCCTCTTGTCATTACATCCTTCAATCATATACTAAGTGGGTGTGCCACAGGTGCCATCAGATGGTCTTAAGGCACAAGAGGCTAGCCATAGCTGCCCCTATTTGGCATGACATGTTACAATGCCTAACGTGCTATAGCGCAAGGTGTGCTAGCCAAGCTAAGAACACCCCATGCAAGCAAGCCGTAAGCGCGTTGTCAGTCATTACACGTGTTATGGGTGTCGATTTGATGGGCTAGTTATGCTAGACCATGGCCCAAAGCTATACTGGACTCTCACAATAGCTATGGGTGGCTGGAGGTGCACTAAACAAGGCAGCATGCATGCACCCTAGGCCATTTAGAAGTAACACTACACTAACATATTAGTCGCAATGCTTAGTTGTGAACTTCTTATGAATTGACAATTTTTTAATAGTTCAATTTCTTTGAAAATATCTCAAATAAATGACGCAATTCATTAAGAGTCAGCTTTTCAAATTTGGGAGCATTCCAATTCGCGCACTATTTTTCATGATTTTTTGAATATCCATATGTATAAAATTTAAAAAAAAATTAGATGATCAAAACTTTTTAAAAGTTTTTGTGTGGTAGATTTGGTTATTCTATTAAACTGCAAAAAATTTTAACTCAAATTGCCTTATAAATGATTTTTTAGACCCATTATGACAGTTCAAACATATTGATGTTTCCTTCTACCGAAAATAAATTTTCATTTAAGACTCTTTAAGAGGGAGGAGCTCACTTGCTGACTAGGCAATCATAAGCCATGTGTGCTCCACCTGTGCCCACCGACGTGGGCAAGTGCTGGGTGTGGGAAATCCAGCACATATGCAATGGGCTCAAGGTCAAGCATGCTGTGGCACTAGGTGCGTCAGCCAAGCCAAGAGAGTATTACTTGAGCGAGCCCCTTGTCGTTAAGTCCCTATATCTTGTGCCTAGCGATTGTGCCACTAGGACTGAGTCATCCAATCAAAGGGCACTGAAGGCTAGCCATGGCTACCCTCAACAGGGATGACATTCGTATAAAGCCTAGCATGCTGTAGCACAAGGCATGCCAACCAAGCCAAGAGTACCTCACGCAAACCAAGCCGTTAGAATGTTGTGAGGCATCAGACATATTGTGGCTGTTGATTATTCGGGCTAGTTAGGCTAAACCATGGCCTCAAGCTATGGTAGACTCTCACAGCTGCCATGGGTGGCTATAACTGCATTGGACAAGGCAACATGTATGCATTTAAAGCAATCTAGAGGTAATGTTGCATTAAAGTGCTCATCGCAATGCCCAATTGCAAACTTTTTTATGAATTAATGGCCTTTTGGTTATTGAATTACTCCAAAAAAAAATGACTTAAATAAACCATGCAATACATTGGGAGTTTGCCTTTCAAATTTGGGAGCATTTCAACTCACAGGAAATTTTTCATGCTTTTTGGAATTTTTAGGTGTATAAAATTCATGGAAAAATTAGATGCTTAAAAAATTTTGAAATTGTTTGTGTTGGTAGATCTGATTATTCTCTGCATCAGCACAAAATTTCAGCTTAAAACTTCTCGTAAATAATTTTTTAGACCCATTATGATAGCTTAGACATATTAATGTTTACTCTTTCCAAAAGTGATTTTCATTTAAGGCTCTTTATAGGGAAGACTGCACCTGCTTGGTCGGTGTTCATGGGCCATGCATGTGCTCCCCCCAGCGCACATACATGGGTAGGCACTTGGAATAGGAAACCCAGTGCACATTGCATAGGTGTAACGCTCAGCATGCTGCAGCATAAGGCGTCAGCTAATCTAAGAGAGCCCTATGTAAGCTAGCCCTTCATCGCTATGTCCTCTGATCTATGCCTAGTGAGCATGCCACAAGTGTCGCGTCGCCTAGTCTAGAGGCACTGGATGCCTAGCCATAGCTATCCCCAACAAGTACGACATGGATGCAAGGCTTAGGGTGTTGTAGCGCATGGCTTGCTAGCCGAGCCAAGAGCATTCTTATGCTAGCTAAGCCATGCGTGCTCCACCCATGCCCACCCATATAGGCAAGTGCTAGGCATAGGAAACCTAGCACACATGTATGGGAAACACAATGCACATGGTGTGGACGTAAGGCCCAAGTGCTGTAGCACAAGGCATGCCAAACAACCCAAGAAAACCTTATGTGAGCCAACCTTTTTTCACTACATCATTATATCGTGTGCCCAGCGAACGTGCCATCAGCGTCGTGTCGCCTGGTCCAAGGGAATGAGAAGTTAGTTGTGGCTACTCCTCGTAGACATGGCATGAGTGCAAGGCCCAACATTCTGTAGCATAAGGCATGCCAGCAAAGCCAGGAGCACCTCAAGCAAGCAAGTCACAAGCATGCTGTGAAGCATTTTGCATGCTGTAAGTGTTGATTACATGGGCTAGTTAAGCTAGACCTTGGCCCCAAGCTATGTGGAACTCTCAAGGCATCTAGGGGTGGTTGTAGGTGCTTTGGACATGGGAGCATGCATGCATTATACGCCATCTAGAGGCCACCCTGCACCAAATGCTAGCAATAATGCCTAGTTGCAAACTTTTTATGAAATTTGGTCTTTTGATTGTTGAATTGCTTCAGAAATTGCTCAAACAAATCATTCGATTAATTAGGACTCTACCCTTCAAATTTGGGAGCATCCCAACTCACGAGCTATTTTTATGATTTTTTCAATATTTACTGCATAAAATTCAAAAACAAATTAGATACTTAGAAAATTGTGTTTATATATCTGATTATTCTCTACATCTATGCAATATTTTAGCTCAAAACCTCTTTAGGGAGTAGGAGCTCACCCACTTGGTGGGCGTTTAGGGGCCATACATGCTCCCCATTGGCCACCCACATTGGCTGAAGTTGGGATTGGGAAACCCAGTGCTCATGGCATTGGCGCAAGGCCCAGCATGCTGCAGCATAAAGTGCGCCAACCAAGCCAAGATAGCCTCATGCAAGCTAGCCCCTCATCATTATATCCCTTGATCATGTGCCAATGAGCATGCCATGAGTGCTGCGCCTGGTCCAAGTGCACCAAAGGCTGGCCACAGCTACCCCAGTAGGCATGACATGAGATCAAGGCCTATCATGCTGTAGCATAAGGCATGCTAACTAGGCCAAAAGCGCCCCATGCAAGCGTGCCACAAGTACGTTGTGAGGCATTGAACGTGCTATGGTTGTTCTTAACATGGGCTGGTTGTGTAAGACCATGGGCCCATGCTATGTTAGACTCTCAAAGTAGCGATGGGTGGTTGCACATGCACTAGCTAAGGTAGCATGCATGCCCCCTGGGCCACCAAGGGGTAACACTGCACCAATGTGTTAGCTATAATGCCCAATTCCAAATGTTTTGTGAATTGGTGGTCTTTTGATTATTAAATTGCTCTAAAAATGACATAAGTACAGCAAAAAATTCATTAGGAGTCTTTCCTTCAGTTTGGGAGCATTCTAACTCAAGGGGCTATTTTTTTTTTTTTTTTGAATTTTTAGTTATATAAAATTCATTAAAAAATTGGATGCTTAGGAAATTCTAAAATTTTTTGTATTGGTAGACGTAATTATTTTATACATCAATGCAAAATTTCATCTGAAAAATCCTTGTGAATAAGTGTTTAGACCCATTATGATGGCTTAGATATATTGAAGTTTCCCCCTCCCAGAAGGAATTTTCATTTAAGACTATAAGTGGGAAAAGCTCACCTACTTTATGGGTATCCATGGGCCATGCTTGCTCCCCCACCTTCCTACCCACACAGGCAAGCGTTGGGCGTGGCAAAACTGGCGCACATGGCATGGACCCAAAGCCTAGTGTGCTACGGTATAAGGTTTATTAGCCAAATTAGGAGAGCCTCATGCAAGCCAACCCATTGTTGCTACATCCTTATATCGTGTGCCCAACAAGCATGCCATAAGCGTCACACCACCTAGTCTAAAGGCACGAGACAATTGTCTCTAGAAGGCATGGCAATGTGCTATAGTACAAGGCGCAGTAACCAAGCTAAGAGCACCCCACATAAGCAAGCTGTAAGTACATTGTGAGGTGTCGCATATGCTATGGTTATTGATTAAATGGGTTATCTAGGCTAGACATAGGCCTAAGCTGTGCTGGACTCTTGGGGCAGCCATGGCTAGCTGCACATGCACTAGATAGTGCAGCATGCATGCACACTAGGCCATCAAGAGGCAACACTGCACTAACATGCTGGCCGAAATGCCTAATTGCGAGTGTTTTGTAAATTGATGATCTTTTGATTGTTGAATTGCTGTAGAAATGACACAAATAAATCATACAATTCATTACATGTTTTCCTCGTAAACTTGGGAGTGTTCTGACCCACAAGCTATTTTTTATTTTTTTAAAAAAATTTAGCTGTATAAAATTCATAAAAAATTAGATTGTCAAAAAATTATGAAATTTTTTGGGTTGGTAGATTTGATTATTCTCTACATTTGTGCAAAATTTAAGCTTAAAATTCCTTGTACATAAATTTTTACACCCATTATGATGGTTGAAATATATTATCATTTCCTCTAGCCAAAAATGATTTCAAATTTAATACTCTTTAAGAAGGAAGAGCTCACTTGCTTGATGGTTGCTCACAGGCAATGCATGGGCATTCGCCGGGGGCGGGAAACTTAGGGCACATGGCATAAGCTCAAGGCCTAACATGTTGCGCCATAAGGCATGCCGACAAAGCCAAGAGAGCCCCACTGAGCCTGCCTATCTATGTTATGTCCCTCGATTGTGTGGTCGACAAGCATGCCATGAGCGTCGCATTACTTGTCCAAGGGCATGGGAGGCTACTGACGGTTGTCCTTGATAAGCATGGTATTGGCACAAGGCTTAACACGTTATAGCATAAAGCATGCCAAATAAGCCAAACACGCTCTAAGCAAGCAAGTTACAAGCTCAATGTAAGGCATTCACGTGTTGTGGGGACTGATTTCATGTGCTAGCTGGGCTAGATCCTGGCCCCAATCTGTGTTGGACTCTCAGGGCAACCATGGGTGGTTGTAAGTGCACTAGACAAGGCAGCATGCATGCCCTGGACCATTTGTGAACTTCTTATGAATTGATGGTGTTTTGGTTGTTGAATTGCTTAAAAGATGGCTTAAATAAATGCTGCAATTCAATAGGACTTTGCCTCTTAAATTTGGGAGCATTCTAACTCATGGACTATTTTTCTTAATTGTTTGAATTTTCAATTGTACAAAATGTTTAAAAAAATAAATACTCAAGAAATTTTTAAATTTTTGCATTGTAATTCTAATTATTTTTTATATCTATGCAAACTTCTTGTGAAAAATTTTTTAGACTGATTATGACGGCTCAGATATATTGATGTTTTCTCTTGTCTAAAGTGAACATTCATTTATGATTCTTTAGGAGGCAATGGTTTACCTACTAGGTGGACATTCATAGGCCATGTATGCTTCCCCACTGCCCACCCACATGGGTAGGCACTCAGCATGGGAAACCCAGCGCATATGGCATGGGCACATGGGCTAGCGTGTTGCGGCATAAGGCATGCTTGCAAAACCAATATATCCCCATGCGAACCAGCCCCTTATCACCACATGCCTCAATCATGTGCCCAACTAGCTTATGATGAGTGCCGTATCACCTAGTCCAAAGGCGTGAGAGGCAAGTAACGGTTGCCTCTAGAAGGCACAGTAAGGGGACAAGGCCCAACATACCGATGCATGTGGTGCACTAGCTATGCAAAGAGCACCCCACATGAGCCAGCCCCTCATCGCTATGTCCTTCAATCGTGTGCCCAACGAGCGTGCCATGAGCAGTGCTTCACCTTGTCTAAGGCTATGGAAGACAAGCTACAGCTACCCCAAGCATGAACAACATAGGTATAAGGCCCAACGTGTTACTGCACAAGATGTGCCTTCTAAGCTAAGAGCACCCACGTTTGATAGCCCTTCGTTGCTATGATGCTCGATTGTGTGCCAAATAAGGGTGCCATAAGTGTTACATGACCCAGTTCAAGGCCACGGGAGCCAAGCCAAGGTTGCCTCGTAGTAGGCACGACAAAGGCACAAGGCGCGTTGTACCGTGATAGAGGGAGTGTCATTTGTGCTAAGCAGCATGCTTTGGCACCTGTGTTCTCTTGGTTTCAATGAATGAGCTCCCTATTCAACCCATCTAAAAGCACAAACCAAGAAGTCTGACATACATGTGAGTCAATAAGTAAGTTAGCCCATAACCCGCAAGGAAGCTAGTAGGTGGAACGCCTCGCGGGTGCACCATAGATCGACCTTGATCGTAGAAGAAGGGTTTAAGTGTGAGCATGCATGTCAGGACTCGAAAGATGGTAAACTATGCTTAAGCAAGGCAAAGCTAGAGGAAACTCTTGTGGAGGCCTACAGCGATACTAACTTGCAAGTCGTTTGTCTGACTTGGGTATAGGGGCAAAAGACTAATCGAACCGTCTAGTAGCTGGTTCCCTTCGAAGTTTCCCTTAGGATAGCTAGAGTTCATATTTGAGTTCTATTGAAAATCAGAGGCATCGGGGGCATAATGCCCATGATGTATTCTCAGACTTCAAATATGTAAGATCTGGCATTTGCTTATTTAAGCTGTCCTACGGAATCGAGAACTCTAAGTGGGCCATTTTTTGTAAGCAAACTAATGATGCAAGATGAACCAAAAGTTGAGTTTAAGTGCCCAATTGCGCACGAACCTAAAACCAACAAAGTTTGTTAGCCGATTAAGATAGTAGGATAGTGGCCATGGAAGTCTATAATCGCTAAAGAGTATGTAATAACTCATGTACTAAATCAACTAGCTTAAAAAATAGATGGCAATGAAGTGCGAGACCTATACGTGACTATTATGGCAAAGGTCAAGCCCTAATCAGTAGGTGGGTGCGATGATCGCCACAAAATCAAGGAAGCAAGCATAGGTGGAGTGACCATCTATATACATCTTGGTAGTTCTAGAAAATATTCAAATGAGAACTCTAAAGGCTGAAGAGGGAAAGGTTCCATATGAACATCACTTGCACATGGGTTAATCAATCCTAAGAGACAGGGGAAGCCCATTGGATAGTGCCTTAGTGCAAGCTTCGAAAAAGAATTCGATTAAAATTTTGAAACCTGGATGTGGCAATCAACAGTAATGTTAACAAATCTAGAGACATCAACGGGGGCGTCGAGAAGAGTTATCTTTTCTGTTTAATAGCCTACCCCTTGAAACAGCTCAATCGAAGGTAATGTTAAGCAATTGAAAGAGGATCGCACGTTGCTCGTTGCAGTGCACCATTGATGGCCCTTGAAAATTTAAAGGATCAAATGCCTCCCATGCTTAATCATACTTATAACTGCATTAGGTCTGCAAGGTGAGCAGCCTCTCATTGATGGAATAATGTTGCAAAGGGAAGTCCACAAAATGAATCTCGTCGATGGTCCTTATAGATGCTCACGCCATGTCATTTCTACCTAATGCTTCAAATGCCAAAGTGAAGAAATTTAACCAAGCATAGGTAAAACAGCAAGAGTAACTATGACTCTCTCAAGGTAGCGAACTGGCTCATCATCTAATCACTAATGCGCATGAATGGATTAACGAGAGGCAAGCCACAGCTACCCTTAAAAAGGACAGCATGGGTTTCAAGGCCTAGCATGCTGTAGTATAGAGCACGCCAGCCAAGTTAAAAGCACCCCACGTGAGCTAACCCCTCATCGTAACATCTTTTGATCGTACGCCCATCGAACGTGCCATGAGAGCTACGTTGCCTAGTCTAAGGGCAGAAAAACCTTTCCACGGTTGTCTGAGCACGTAAAAATTGAACGTGAGGCCCAACAAGCTGTAGCACAAAACGTGCTAACCAAGCCAAGAACACCCCATGCGAGCCAGCTGCAAACATGCTATAAGGAGTCGCACGTGCTATGGATGTTAATTACATGGGAAAGCTGGACGAGACCTTAGCCTTAAACTATGCTAAACTATTAAGGTAGCCATGGGTAGCTGCAGATACATTAAACAGGGCAGCACACATGCATTCTATGCCATCTAGAGGCAACGCTACACCAACGTGCTGACGACGTCAGCCAATGAATATGGGCATGTTCAATCAATAGCCCACAAAGTAAGTAAAAATGTGGGAAATGAAATGAGCTAAATTGTGGGATCATAAGCGAAAAAGTCCTAGACAAGCTCGAAGATGTGGGAAGTAAAGTTAATGATGAGGCATGCCATATAATGGCCTATCCACTTGAGGAATTTTAAACATATTGAGTGCTTCACTACAAGCCATTGAGGTGGTGAACATGAGGGTTGATCCAAACGCTTAGGCTTGCCGAGGCAGACTCTTTGTACAACAAGATCAATGACACGATCGTCGATAGTTAGCATCAAGCATGCCTTACACTCTACCTAGGCATAACGTCACACCTTTATTGCCAAGGCCTCATCGATGTCCCTTGCTATCAAAAACTCGTCCCTCACTATGGAAGCTTAATGGTATGACCAACAAAGTTGATGATGACAAATGCTACATAAGGTCTTACCCGCTTGAGAATTTTGATCATGTAGAGTGCTTTACTGTAGGTCCTCGAAGTGATGGACACGGGGTTGATCCCAATGCTCAGGGTTACCAAAGCAGACCTTTGTGCAATGCGATAGATGATAGGATGGTTAGTTGTTCGCATCGAGCAAGCCACATGCTCACCTTTGGCATGGCATGACATCCTTATTGCTAAGGCCTCATCATTGTCCCTTGCTATCAAAAACTCATCCCTCCCTATTGAAGCTCATCGGTCTGGTAGTAAAGTTAATGATGATACATGCTATACGAGGGTTTACCCAATTAGACAATTTTAAGCATGCAAAGTGGTTTGTTGTAGGCCCTCGAGGCGATTGGCTAAGGGGGGTTGATTCGAACATTCAAGCATGTTGAGGCACACTCTTTGCACAATCGTCAACTATTAGCATCGAGTGAGCCACATGCTCAGCTTGGGCATGGCATGATATCCTTGCTACTAAGGCCTCATTGATATCCCTTGCTATTGAAAACTGATCATTCACTGTTGAAGCTTGACGATGTGGGTAGTAAAGTTAATGATGATGCATGCTATACGAGGGCCTACCCACTTGGGGATTCTTGAGCGTGTGGAGTGCTTTGCTATAGGCCCTCGAGGCAACGGACGCGAGGGTTAATCTCAATGCTCAAGTATGTCGAGGTGACTCTTCGTGCAGTGCGATTGATAGTACCATTGTTAGCATTGGTATCAAATAAGCCACATACTCAGCCTAGGCATGGCATGACACTCCTACTATCAATTCCTTATTGATGTCCCATGGTATCAAAAGATCAGCCCTCTCTATCGAAGCTTGACAATGTGGACTGCAAAATGAACAATGATGCATGCTATACGAGGGCCTACATCTTTTAAGATTTTTTAGTATGTGAGGTGCTTTGTTACAGGCCCTCAAGGTAATGGATGTGGGGGTCGATCCTAATGCTCAAGCGTGCCAAGGCGGACTTTTGGCACAGCATGACCAATGGTATATGATTGTTGGCTATTAGCATCAAGTGAGCCACATGCTTAGCATGAGGATGGCATGACACCCCTACCTCCAAGGCTTCATCGATGTCCCTTGCTATCGAAAACTTATACCTCACTATCGAAGATCAATGGTGTGGGTAGCAAAGTTAATGATGATGCATGTTATACAAAGGCCTTCCTACTTGGGGATTTTTTAGCATATGGAATGCTTTACTGTATGCCCTTGAGGCGATGGACGCAACGGTTGATCCTGACACTCTAGCATGTCAAGATGGAATTTTTGTACAGCATGATCGACGAGACGATTGTCGATCGTAGCATCAAGCAAGCCTCACGCTCAACCTGAGCATGGTGTGACACCTTTACTTCCTATGCATTATCGATGTCCCTTGCTATAAGAAACTCATTCCTTGCTATCAAAACTATTCATACTTAGCGGCTTCGGTGCGGTGGCACTCGACGGCCTGCACGGCATGACAATTGTGTATCCCAAGTGAAAGTTAATGTTAAGAGGGAGACCAATAGATAAAAAGGAGTTGTTACCAGAAACACCATGTTTAATGTCAAGATCATAGCACCATTTATAAGTACTACAAATGTAACTACAAATATGTTGGATTGGGAAAAAATTAGAAAAAACATAACTAGAAAAAAGAGAGATATGAATCATATATTAAAGTAATCCTATCCAAACATCCATATTTGTGGGTCTTCTTAAAAAGATTTACTTTTATAATTAATGTTTGTAATTACTAGTGCATCCTTTAAGCAAGCATAAATGAATATGGATGCATCAATTAAAGTTTGTTATATAAAAGTATGAGGCATAATTTCCTACAAGAAAAACGAAACAAACAAAGATTTCTTCATGTTTACATAAATAAGATAACATATATATTCTTTGTATCAATCAAAAAGCTTATATTATTCATCATCATATCGACAAAGAGAAAATAGATAAAGGATATATATTATAAAATTACATGAGGATTGAATAGAAACTTTGCTTGAAGTTACACTTTAGCCATCAACTAATTATGGAAAGAAAAGAACTAGTAGTGAACTTACAATAAATCCTTTGCTCAGATAGATAATAAGGATCGAAACAACTACCATAATAATAATTGTTATTATTATTATAACATTTATATAACAGTCTTGACGTCTTTCAATCGCCGGCATGATCTTCTTTGATTCCCATAGTCATATTTTTCAATAAAAAAGTTTTTCTACAAAAAAAATTCCAAGTAGTTAATTAATTAGTCTCTCATTCTTTCAAAAACATCAAAGGTAAGGCCTCTGTAAACAATCATAAAGAGGAATAAATGAAGTCGTAGCTGTAGAGTCTCCAATAATGTGCTCTTGAAAAGCTACTCTTCTAAGTGCATAAATGACTAATGACCCTTACCATGCAACTAAACTATTAACATAATTTATAGCATGTTTGGCCTGAAACTTTTTCATTAGAGTGAGTACTTATAATTTTTGTCATCTCATAAAAAACGATAAGCATCACGGGAACATATAAACTATTAACATAAACAAAAGATTTCAAAAGCATCTAAAAAGTAATGAAATAAAGTGAAAAAGATTAAGAGGAATGAATGGTTATAAAATAATGAAGTAAATTGATTAATAAGCAAAAAATATGATCGAGATTCATAATTTTTTCTTTAAAAAATGGGCTTTTAACTCATCATTCAATGAATGAAGTAGCATAAGTCAATAGAGTCCAAGCATATATGGACACTAAACATGGAAATACACACAACACTACCTAGAAAAAGAAATAACTTACCATTCATAATTTCATCTTAAACTTCATCTAAAACATGACATTTCATTTAGGTTTTACTCAGCAATCAATAAATTTACTGATAAGATTTTCTGGCATTTTTGCACTAAGCATAGAGAATACAATTAGTCTTACAAAATTCAATGATGTGGTTCAAATTGAGAAATTTTATTTTTTGAATATGTTCTCTGCATTACTATAAGCCTATTGATGACTTATCATACATATATGAACACTCAACAAATAATAAACAAGCTTCATCAACTAACATTTTAGGAACTTGTAAAGCCACCAAATATCAGTTAATTGTTTTGACTCTAACAACAATTAACATAACCAAACAAGTCAAAAGCTAACCTAGTAAAATTAAATTTAACAAAAAAAAAATCTAAAAAGTTCAATCCTTAAACAGAACACTTGAAAAAAAAAAGACTTAAAAGGACACAAAGGAATCACTTGCGAAGAGCACAAAATATCTTCAATTCAACTTCAAGGTCCTCTTTTACAATTTGCTATTCTAAGTTCCCAACATAAACCTAAAATATCCTCATAAACCAGTATGAAACCTATTACAAAAAGAAGTTCCATAATAAAATTCTCACATAGATAACCTCTCGGTGGTTCACATATCCAAGTTTCCAATATTTTTTGAATTGTGTCTTGATCAAAGCTTTACTAACCTAATTCAAGAAGAAATGGGAAAGGGGATGATTATTCAATTTCAACCAAAGAAGATTGCAAGAACAAGAGAGGGAGAAAGCAGTGTAATGGGCAGCAAGAGACATGGGAAGTAAGGCTCTATTGTTGGGTATGGGAAAGTAAGAAATGTTTATATATCCTTTATAAAACAATGTCGTTTTAGCTACTTAATAAGATGTAAAAATTTGAAATTAATTAAAAATAATTTTGTATAATTAGTAAAATATATTAAATTAAAATTAATTGAAAATTAATTTATATCTAATTAGTAAAATATAGGCATTTAAATTTAAATTTAAATTTAATTCAAAATTAAATTAAATATAATTAGTAAAATTAAAAATTAAAATTAATATAAAATTGGAATACTTAGAATCTATTAAAATATTTATGCATAATAATTAATTCAAAATTATAATAAAATATTTAAAAATTTGAATCAAACAAATTTATATATATTGTTGTAATGGAATACATATATATATATATATATATATATATAAGTTATATCAATATTATTGTAATCATGTACAAATTACAATTTAAATTGTTATCGATTGATATAAATAATTAACATTTTTGTGTTCATACTATATACAAATTATGTGTATATGTACGTCAATAAATAAGTACTACGTTGTACATGTATTGAATATTGTGATGTATTGAAATTAACACACTATATATATCTATTATAATATAATATTTGCAGTCACAACGTTTTTCAATAATTAATCAATTACTCAATTTTAATTTTTTATTTTATTCAAATATGGAATTTGATAAGATAATATTATAAAATCATATAAGATTATATTTTTGAAATAAAAATTAATTTAATTGGTGAAAAATTATAATATATTTAAATATTAATAATCATATATATCTACTTAATTATAATGTTTAATTAATAAAAATATTTCAAAATTATCTTTCATAAAATTTTTAATTTCAAGGTGATCTTTATTTTATGTATACTTTATAATATAACAATTATTTAGTAACTGTTAATAAATAGAAACTTTTATTCAAAATTATTTCATAATATGAATAAAGGGTTTTTTAACACACCCTTTATTCAAAGTTTTATAAAAACTGTCAATAAATGTCTCATTTTATTCCTAGTTTTGTTACAATTGTGAACTAATTTTTTTTTATTCACAGTTACACTTAAACTATGAACTATTAAGTATAAATCAAAGTCATTTTTCTCGTTGTAAGATGTGCCCTTGACTTGATGTCTTTGGGCGTAACTTATGTTCAAACACTCAACGATTCACGGGATCCTACAATTCACACTAAGTATCCCATTTCGCTATGTTCTTTATCAATGTGAGAGCCAAGGTATACGTTGCCAAGAGTCATTTTGGAAATTTAGGGATGACACTGCCACCTGTCACGCACTGAGATTGGGGCTGCAAGAGCATGCTAATTCATTCAAGTTCCATGGCACATCCTACATTGCAAGTTCTTTGTTGCTCATGACAAGGGGCTTGGGCACAAGCTCATATATCTCTATCGCACAAGTTACGAAGGGCTCAAGAGCCCTCTACCCATCGAGCATTTCTATAGCATGTTCGCGGGTTGTTTTGCCAAGCAAACTTTGATAATGATCCTTCCACAAGTTCACCTACGAAAACCTTATTATGACTTCTCCTTCCTTCAAATGATAAGGTTCAGTGGACTTCTCGCAACATTATGAGCAATGAACCATTCATGTTGCAATGATCTGGACACTTCAACCGACCATCTAATTGGTAGAAGCGACAGGCAGTGCGTACAAAGGGAAAGGACGTAGTCAACTGAGCTAATGACTTATGCTTACTAGGAATTCCTTATTGAAAACCAATAATTGCAATGATCTATCCCTATCATGATGAAATTTCAAAGATTACTTGAGCTTGTCTACCGAGGCTGTAAACTCATTGAATACATTAATGTAGTGCGCATGCGGCCCAAAACATCTAAGGGCATTACAAACGTGTTATTGCCTCAAACTTCCTTGGACTAAGCAGTTATAGCCCCTTTAAGTTGATAGTGGAAGGTCACCTTTATGAAGCTAATTAGTAGGTTGAGGTCTCATTCGTTAATGAAATTAACTAAAAAAATCACTCCACTAACTAAGGGCAACCACGCACCATCACTCATAGAATCGAGAAAGAGCTCCTAATTTGTCAGTCCTTACTATGTCTAGACTTGGTAAGTTTCCTCGTGTTGAGTCAAATTAAGCCACATGCTCCGCTCCTGGTCATGCCCTTTCATAAATTCCTTTGAGTTTTAGCTTGTGACCATACTCCCCTGAAACGCAAAGACTTTGATTTCTCATAAGGTACCACCGAAGTCCTAAAAGCAACATCTACTGATCTGTGAATGTCATCGTTTATGGTTAAGGCTAGGATGATATTTGACCATGTTCAAGTCCCCAACTTTCATTCTTAATTAATGAAAACATCATTGGCAAATGCTTTCGTAGTTGTTTATCTTTCATAAATCCAAGAATTTCACCTTTCACTATGAAATATGATTGCCTTTGACTGTCCTTATTAATCATTACTACGATCCCGAAAGGCAACAAAATAAGACCAAAGTCCTATGATGTAATCCCATGTTAACATCTTCATAGTGTAGGCTTGCTTTGAGCACTCTAATTTCTTTAAAGTAATAATGCCGAAGGCACAACCTAGCCACTTAAGGCCAGGTGTGCATCATTGATAATAAGGACATGCCAACCGGTGCATAACATAGGCAGACCAACCATTCTATCCCAAGGTCCAACTATAAACTTTTTAATTGCAACAACTTAAATATACGCTATTGAAGCTAGAATACCACAGCTGCTAGCACTAGACTTACCTTCAAATAGATCCTTATTAAAGGATTGAGATTTTACTCATTCTAATTACCAAATTCAAATAGCCAGGCATTGTTATTTATTATCACTACCTCCCTATGTCAAGATTAGGTAATTTGCATGCCTATTGCCTTCCATGGATGTCGTAGTCGTTTCTTAAGGTCTTTCTCTGAAATGGAACCTTAAGGCATTGTTATTTATTATCACCCATCACCATTATTATAGGCAACTATCCCACCATTGAAAGTTGATGAGGTAGAAATTTGAATGATGTGTCACCGGCACGATGGCCTTGTGATCTATCAAGTTATCATGAATCATCAAAGCAATGAGTGAAATTCGTGTTGACCTTTTATCTAATAAATGCATCCTTTCCAAAGTTAGGGTTTATTGCACATATTAGCTCTCAAATTACTATGATGATCCGAGTTGTAGATAGCATCAAATAAAATATAACTAATTTAATGAACCATTTGTACTTTCACAGTCTGAATTAGTTCATGCTTATGCATGCATGGCTTAATCTTTGAGACAAGAATATGACTATTGGTAGGATCAACCAGGTGGCATCCTTCAAGACTCCATGACAACAAGGACCATAATATGTCGCAAGACTCGTTAAGGCCAAAGCTATCATGGTCGTCATTCAAAATTGATAGGACGTGTACAAATGCTTTTGCTTGGATTGGTAGAGGATAAGGCCACTCTTGTCGTAATACTATTTACATCCAAGGGGACAATTGAGCGCTCATGCACCAAAGTAGCCGCATGCAAAAGAAAGCCATGCTTGGAACATAAGGCCTAAATGAGATTTCCACCTAGGCGCGCGAGGGACACAATGTAAAGATAAGTGACTTGAATCATCAAATTCCATTATGAAGGCAAGCCACACAGGAATAGCCACGATTGCCAACAAATGGCTTAAGGTCAAGTTGCAGTAACGTAGCCAACAATTTTATACGGGATCATGGAGCCTATAAACAAGCATGACAAGATCACAACTCATACATCACACGTACAAATTAGTAGTAACAATACCAAATGAGCTACAAGACAATGAGTAAAGAGCCCTTCGATCACGTAGGCCATTGAGTGCTGCTACACCTAAGCTACTAATAGTAAAAAGTTTCGATAACAAGGGATGAGTTTTTGATAGCATGGGACATTGATGAGGTCTTGGTAGTAGTGGCGTCATGCTAAACCTAGGCTAAATGTGTGGCTCACACGATGCTAGCAGCCAAAGATCGTGTTATTAATCGCACTGCACAAAGACTTTGCATCTGAATGCATGAGTGTTAGGATAAACCCCTATGTCTGTCATCTTGAGGCCTACACCGCTACAATTATGGCATTTACTAGGATTTATATGTAACTTTAAAAGCATTCTACATGCTTAAAAATCCCTAAGTAAATTGACCCTTAATGTAACATGCATTGTTATTAACTTCGCTACCTACACTGTTGAGCTTATTAAGCACTATCTCTGCTTATTATCCCATAATTTAGCACATTTTATTGCCCATAATTTACTACCACTTCATGGGCTATTGATCAGACCTCAGTGCCACCATATCCAAGTCACTAAATGCAAAAGCTTTCAATAGTGAGGGAAGAGTTTTTGATACCAAGGGACAATGATGAGACTTAGTAACAGGGGTGTCATGCCATGCCCGGTCTGAGTATGTAGCCCGCTAGATGCCAATTACTAACGATCGCGTTGCGCAAAGAGTTGACCTTAGCACGCTTGATTGTTAGGATCAACCCCGCTTCTATCGCCTCAAGAGCCTACAACAAAGCACTTCACTTGCTTAAAATCCTTAATCAAGTTGACCCTCATATAGCATGCATCATCATTAACTTTGCTACCTATAATGTTAAGCTTGTATAGCCATATCTTTGCTTATTATCCCATGATTTAACTTGTTTCATTGCCCATAATTTAGCTCATTTTGTCTCCTAATTTTTACTCACTTTGTGGGCTATTGATCGGACATGCCTAACGTAACCGATCATTGGCCACCCGATGGTGCTAGTTGCTAACCACGCACCACCGATTGTGTTGGCAAGGCGCAAGTCACTAAGCCTACGCCATATGTACTAGATTTTCCATGCCCAATACCTACCCATATGGGTTGACAAAGGGGCAGCACACGTGGCCCTTCAGCACCCACCAAGCAAGCAGGTGAGCTCTTCCCCCTTAAAAAGTCTTAAATGAAAATTCACTTCCAGCATGAGGAAACATCACCCATGTTTGAGCTGTCATAATAAGTCTAAAAAATTATTTACAAGGAATCTTAAGCTTTAATTTTGCATAGATGTAGAGAATAATTATATTTACCGACATAAAAAATTTTAAAATTTTTTGAGCATTTAATTTTTTAAGGAATTTTATATAGTCAAATATTCAAAAAATCATGAAAAATATCTTATGAGTCATATTGCTCCCAAATTTTAGGGGTAGGCTCCTAATGAAGTGCGTAATTTATTTGAGTAACTTTTGGAGCAATTCATCAACCAAAAGGCCATCAATTGACAAAAAGGTTCATAATTAGGCATTATGACAGCATGGTAGTACTAGATTGCCAAGAGTGCATGCAAGCTGCCTTATCTAGTGCACTTATCGCTAGCCATGGCTACCTTAAGAGTCTAGAAAGGCTTAGGGCCATGATCTAGCCTAGCTTGCCCATGTCATCAACTCTTACAGCAAGTGCGACACCTTATAACGTGCTTGCAACTTGCTTGCATTACGCATTCTTGGCTTGCCCTCTATGTGCTGTAGCACCCTAGGCCTTATGCTTATGCAATGGTCACTGAAGGCAAGCCTTGGCTAGCATCTTGTGCCTAGGGATGAGGCAACATGGCACTCATAGCACACTCATTGACACATGATCATGGGATGCAGTGACAAAAGGCTGGCTTGCGCGCTTCGTGTTGCTACACAGTGGGCCTTGCGCCCATGCCGTGCTCACTAGGGGCAGCCTTGGCTTGCCTCCTATGCCTAAGGACTAGATCAAGGGACTCAATCAAGGGACATAGTGATAAAGAGCTTGTTTACACTGTGCTTTCTTGGCTTGGCTTATGTATGTTATGCCACGGCATGCTAGGCCTTGCGCCAATGCCATGCTCATTAGAGGCAACCTTGGCCTGCCACCCATGCTCAAGACTAAGGTGACGTGACACTATTGGTACAATCATTAGGCACATGATCAAGGGACATAGCAACGAGGGGCTTGCTTGCCATGCGCCTTTTCTTCTTGGCTTGCGCATGCTTTTACTGCTCGATGCTTGGCCTTGCGCCCATGCCATGCTCGCTATGGCAAACATTGGCTTACTTTTCATGCCAAGGCAAGTGGTGACATGGCACTCTCAACAAGAACACGATTAAGGGATAGTGACGAGGGGCTCACTTGTAGTGCACCTTCTTGGCTTGGCTTGCATGCACTTTGCTACTGCATGCCGGGCCTTGCACCTGTGCCATGTTCGCTAGGGGCAACCTTGGCTTGCCTCTCATGCCTTGGTACATGGTGCTTATGTCACACTTGGTCGGTACATGCCTGAGGGACATATCAATGTTATTTTCTTTAAAGTAACATTTGGTTCTTAAAGCCTACTAGATATATTTCCAAGTGTTATCCTTTATGATTTTCATTCTCTACGAATTTGGCATCAATGGTCCAAAACAAAGGCATAATTGCTATTAGGGTGGGGGGAAGGGACAAATCGGAGAGACAAAAGGCTGAATCTCAATGGATCGTGGTAGCAAGGTTATTTTTCCCTATCAGATATTTAAGTCATCTACAAAGGTTTCCACATGATGCTTGGTAGGAATCATACTTCAAGGCATCCCATAAGGATCTTCCATCACACAAGCTTGACCAATGACGTGCACCTTTGAGGATCAAGAGGCCCTACTTTAGGTCGATAATCTAATGACAAGTGCATGCATTGCTTGTAGTCCAAATTCTCCCATAAGGATCTTCCATCACACAAGCTTGACCAATGACGTGCACCTTTGAGGATCAAAAGGCCCTACTTTAGGTCGATAATCTAGTGACAAGTGCATGCATTGCTTGTAGCCCAAATTCTAACTTAGAGGTGTTTAGTTATAGTCCAATGTATAGTAGCTTCGCATACTGGCTTTTCAATCAAGCGTAATGACTAATTATGCAAATCAATGGCTTCTCTCATACTAAGTGTAATTACTATCGTGATGTGGGCATCAACGGGGTAAAACTAACCTATCTCGCAACGGTCTAAACCCGAGTCACTTTCCTTATTGGTTTATGAACAATCCAACAATTATTGAATTTTTCTTCATAATGATAGGAAGAGCCAACATTGAAGGATCAAAAAGCAATGTCACTATGAACACTTAGCTACCACAAGCAGGTTATCGATGCGGTAACTTCTCTAACACCTCTAACTTCAAATTCTGAAGGTCTAAAGGATCGATAGGCCACATTTTCACTATTTATATTTGTATCAAAAATCAAAATCAAGCTTTTACCCTTTTGTTCCATGCAAGATTTTTGTTCTCGTTAAGCTCATGTTAGGACAGCTTCTTTATTTTTTAACAAATGTGCCACACCAGCCAAACTCCTCACCTAATAATGTGTTCTGCCCAGATTGGCCAACCAAGGCTGACCTTGCATCCAAAAAGGAGGTTGACGCCCCACCTCCAATTCAAAGAATAAGTAAAATGATGTTAAAGTAGGGGTGTTTCACTCTTTCCATTTCTGGCTCCTACTTATCCTACACCTCTCAAGTTATTTCATAAAGTTGCACTAAATTCAAGCTCAACAAGGTCTTCTTTCCTCACTGATTCTATCACGCTCGTTCCCTTGGCTATAGTTTGGTTGGATATAGACAAGGACAGTGGGAATCTCAATAATCCACTCATGCACATCACTAATAGATGATAAGGCACTTGGCTACCATAAGATAGTCATAGTTACATCCTCCGTTTTACCCACACATTGTGGAATTTCTTCACTTCGGCATTCAGAGCATTAGATAGAAATCACATTATGTAAGCATTTGCAAAAACCATTACAATGCTTTGTTTTAATTAAACAGTTGGAGTCCCTTTGTCCGTACTAGTTTTGAGTTGGTTATTCGATGCCTAGTCCATCCTTTAGTCGGCATGCGGTGACCCACTCTTAATAGCTAAGGGGTTCGAGATAGGGACCTCCATGCCCACCTTTAATGCCAATCCTTTTGTCAAGGTCACAGATCCATTTTGCCCACTTCCCTTGCCTACATTATTCCATCAACTAAAGGTTATTCGCCGTAAAGACTTACGCAATTATGAGTACAACCAAGCGGGGGAGACACTAGGTCCTCTAGATTATCAAGGGCCACCGAGGGCGCACCAAGCACCACATGACGTGTGTTAGTATTCTAGTCACTGGCCTTTACCTCTAGTTAAGCTTCTTCCAGGGTAGGCAGGTTGTTAAACAAAACTGATAACTCCTTTTAAGGCAACCGTCGATGTCTTCAAACTTTTTTAACGTTACTGTCAGCTAGCATGTCCTACTTTAAAATTTTAAAAACCCTTTTTTACTCGAGTAAAGCCAATGAATAGAGGCATCAAGGGTGCGATGCCTTGAACTTATTCTTAAACATTAAATAAATAAGTCGGGGTATCTACTTTGTTGAGCCATCCTATGGAATTGAGAGCTCCAAGTGGGCCATTTTTGGCAAGCAGAATTGGTGATGTGGGATAAGCTGAAAGTCGAGTTACGTGCTTACCTAGAACCCGTAAAAGGTGTTGGTCTATTAAGATAACAAAACAGTGGTCATGGAAGTCGAATCTGCCAAGAAATGTGTAACAACTCACCTACCAAACCAACTAAACCCAAGAATGGATGGCATTGAAGCATGCAACCTTTACCCGGCTATTGGGGCAAAGGTCAAGCACTTAATGAGTAAGAGGGCGCGATGGTCGTTGCACAAGCTTAGGCAGAGCGGCTACTAATATAGATCTTGGTGGTAGTAACAAATATTCGAATGAGAACTTTGAAGGTTGAAGAGGGAAAAGATTCCTTATGTATGACACTTGCATAGGGGTTAGTCGATCCTAAGAGGCAGGGGAAGCCCGTCAAATTGCACCTCAACGCAAGCTTCAAAAGAAGATCTAGTTAAAATTTTGAAATCATGACGTGGTGGCTGATGGTAGCATTAAAGAGTTTAGTGACATCAATGGGGAACTTGTGAAGATGAGTTTTTGTTTAACAGTGTGCCCACCCTAAAAATAGCTCAACCTGAGGTAAGGTCTAGCGGCTGCAAAAGTACAGCACATCAGTTATGGTGTCCAATGCACCCTTGCTGGCCTTTAAAAATTTGGAGGGCTGAATGCTTGCCATGCCCAATTGATGGAATAATATAGGCAAGGGAATTCAGCAAAATGGATTTGTAACCTCGAAAAAAGATTGGCTCTTAGGTTGGTCACCACGTGCCAACGAAGGGATGGACTAGGCACAGCTCCTGCAAGGGCCTTCCTTAAGCGTTGAACAACTAACTCAAAACTAGTACAGACAATTGCAATCCAATTATTTAATTAAAATAAATCATTGCAATGGTCCTTGCTGGTGCTTACATAATGTGATTTCTACCCAACGCTCTGAATGTCAAAGTGAAAAAATTTAACCAAGCGTGGGTAAACAACAGGATTAGCTATGACTCCCTTAAGGTAGCTAAATGTCTCACCTAATTAGTGACATGCATGAATGGATTAACAAGATTCTCACAGTCCCTATCTACTATCTAGTGAAACCACAGGCAAGGTAATGAGCTTGGTAAAATCAACAGGGAAAGAAGACCTTGTTGAGCTTGACTCTAGTATGACTTTATGATATGACTTGAGAGGTATAGGATAAGTGGGAGCTAAAAATGGTGAAAGTAAAACACCGCTACTTTGCAAGGCCATCGTCCCAATAATGCATCATTCAAATTTTTACCCTATCAACTTTCGATGGTAGGGTAATTGCATAATATGGTGATGACAGGTGATGGAGAATTAGGGTCTAATCCCAGAGAGGAAGCTTGAGAAATGGCTACCACATCCAAGGAAGGCAACAAGCATGCAAATTACCTAATCTTGACACGGGGAGGGAGTGATAATAAATAACAATACCGAGCTTTTTAAGTTTGGTAATTAGAATGAGTATAGTCTAAATCGCTTAATGAGGATCCATTTGAGGACAAGTCTAGTAGCAGCAGCTACGGTAATTCCAGCTCCAATAGCGTATATTTAGGTTGTTCCACTTAAAAGGCTCACAGTTAGACCTTGGGATAGGTCAGCCAGTCTGCATACGGTGTGCACCGATTAGCTCGACCCTACTACCGGTGAAGCAGTCTTAGTCTTAATTAGCTGAGTCATGCCTCTGTCACTGTTACTTTGAAGAAATTAGAGTGATTAAAGCAAGCTTACGCTCTAAATACACTAGCATGGGATGATATCATTGAATTTTAGTCTTATTTTTTTAGCCTTCTAGATCAAAGTAATGATTAGCAGGAATAGCAGGAATAGTCAGGGACATTCATATATCATAATCAGAGGTGAAATTCTTGAATTTATGATAGACAAACAATTGCAAAAGCATTTGGCAAGGATGTTTTCCATTGATTAAAAAAAAACTTTGAGGGCTCAAAGATAATTAGATACCATCCTAGTCTCAACCATAAATGAGGCCAACCAAGTATCAGTGAATGTTGCTTTTAGGACTCCACCGGCACCTTATGAAAAATCAAAGTCTTTGGGTTTTTTGGGGAGTATAGTCGCAAGGCTCACTTAAATGAATTAATGGAAGGGCACCACTAAGAATGGAGCCTACGTCTTAATTTGACTCAACATGGGGAAACTTATGAGGTCCATATATAGTAAGGATTAACAGACTGAGAACTCTTTCTTATTCTATAGGTGGTGGTGCATGGCCATTCTTAGCTCATGGAGCAATTTATCTAATTAATTCCATTATGAATGAGACCTCACCTTGCCAACTAGCTACGTAGACGTGACCCTCCATGGTCGGCTTCTTAGAGGTCCTGTGGCCGATTAGGCCAAGGAAGTTTAAGGCAATAACAGGTCTATGATGCCTATAGATTTTTTGGGCCGCACATACATTACATTGAATAAGTTTATACCTTTAGTTAATAGGGCTAGGTAATCTTTGAAATTTCATCCCCGTGGGGATAGATCATTGCTATTGTTTCTCTTTAACAAGGAAGTCCTAGTAAGCACGAGTCATTAGCTCACTTTGGCTACGTCCTTGCCCTTTGTACACACCGCTCATCGCTCTTATCGATTGAATGGTTTGGTGAAGTGTTTGGATCGCGATAACATGGGTGGTTTATCGTTTGTGACATCACAAGATATCCATTGAACCTCATCATTTAGAGGAAGGAGTAGTCATAACAAGGTTCCCGTAGGTGAACCCTACGAAAGGATCATTGTTGAAACTTGCCTAGCAAAATGACTAGCGGACATGTTATACAGATACATGGAAGTGGAAGTCTTTTGAGCCCTTCATCCCTCACATGACAATGTTACGTGATCTCACACCCAAGCTCCTTGTCTCACGTAACAACAATCCTTTCGGGGAAAGGAAGGAAACTTCATGGGTGGATATTGGCCTACAATATGCCTTTAGCTTGTGGTTGGCCTAAAAATAAGTCCTGAGTAATGTTGTGTCATGACTTGGTGGAGGTAAAAGAATCCTCACGTGAGCCAGCCCCTCATCCATACATCTCTCGATCGTGTACCCAATAAGCATGCCAAGAGCATCGTGTCAATTGGTCCAAGAACACGGGATGCAAGCCATGGCTATCCCTAAGCCAAGAGCACCCTAGGTAAGCATGCCGCAAGCATGATGTTAGGCGTTGCATATGCTGTAGGTGTTAATTACATAAGATAGTTGGGCTAGACCATGGCCCCAAGCTGAGTTAGACATTTAGGGCAGCCCTAGGTGGCTGCAAGTGCAGTGGACATGGTAGCATGCGTGTACCCTAGGCCATTTAAAGGCAACGCTGCACAATGTGCTAGCCAAAATGCCAATTGCAAAATTTTTATGAATCGATGGTCTTTCGATTATTAAATTGTCCAAAAAATGACTTAAATAAATCATACTATTCGTTAATAGTCTCCCTCTCAAATTTCGGAGCATTTCAACTCGTAAATCATTTTTTATATTTGCTTGAATTTTATGTTGTATAAAATTCATAAAAAGTATTAAAAGCTCAAAAAATTGAGAAAATTTTTAAGTTGATTGATCTAATTATTCTTTAAATCTGTGAAAAATTTTGATAAAAAACTCCTTACAAATACTTTTTTAGACCCATTAAACATATTAATGTTTCCTTCTACCAAAAGTGAATTTTCATTTAACTCTCTTTAAGAGGGAGAAACTCACTTGCTTGGTGGGTGATCACGGGCCATGTGTGCTCCGCACTGTCGACCCATATGGGTTGACGTGGACCATGGGAAACCTAGTGTAAATGGCATAGGCACAGGGCCTAGCATGCTTTAGCACAAGGCATGCCAACTAAGCCAAGAGAGCCTTACTTGAGCTAGCCCCTCGTCGTTACATCCTTATATCATGTGCCGAGCGATCGTGTTGAGCGCCTAGTCTAAAGACACGGGAGGCCACCCTTGACTATCCCCATCAAAAATGGCAAAGCTAGAAGGCCCAACATGCTATAGCACAAGGAGCTATAGCTCAGCATAGAGTGCCCCACGCATGCAAGTTGCAAGCACATTATAAGACATTGCATTTACGGTAGGTGTTGATTACGTGGGTTAGCTAGGCTAGACCATGGTCCCAAGCTATGCTTGAGTCTCAAGGCAGCCATGGGTGGCTGTTCGTGCATTCGATAAGGCAGCATGCATGCACCTTGAGCCATCTGGATGCAATGTTGTACCAAAGTGGTGGCCACAATACCCAATTGCAAACTTTTAGTGAATTAACAGTCTCTCAATTATTGAATTACTCCAAGAATGGCTTAAATAAATCATGCAACACATTAGGAGTATGCCCCTCAAATTTGAGAGCATTTTGGCACACGAACTATTTTTCATATTTTTCAAATTTATGGTTGCATAAAATTCAAAAAAAAAATTAAATGTTTAGAAAAATTGGAAATTTTTTGTATTGGTGAAACTGATTATTCTTTACATTTGTACAAGATTTTAGCTTAAAATTACTCGTAAATAATTTTGTTGACCCATTATGATGGCACAAACATATTTATTTTTCCTCTTACCATAAGTGTATTTTCATTTGAGGCTCTTTAGGGGGGCAAGTCACCTGCTTGGTGGGCACTAACAGGCCATGCATGGCCCACACATGGTTAGGCATTAGGCAAGAAAACCCAACTCATATGGCTGGTTGCAAGATCAAGCCAAGAGAGCCCCATGCAAGCAAGCCACTTGTCGCAACGTCCCTCGAACATGCGCCTAATGAGCATGCCGTAACTGTCACGTCCCTTAGTCTAAGGGCACAGGAGACTAACCACGATTGTCCCAGCAAGCGCAGCATGGACGTAAGGCCTAGCATGCTATAGCTCAAGGCACACCAAGCAAGCCAAGAGCGCCCCACACATGTAAGTCGCAAGCACACTGTGAGGCGTTGCACATGCTTTGTTGTTGATTACATGGGCTAGCTAGGCTAGGCCATGGCCTTAAGCTGTGATGGACTCTTAGGGTAGCCATGGGTGGCTCCAGGTGCACTGGATAGGGCAACATGCATGCACCTGGTGCCATCTAGAGGCAATACTGCACCATGTAGACCATAATACCTAGTTGGGAAATTTTTTTGAATTGATAGTCTTTTGATTATTAAATTGCACTATAGATGACTCAAGTAAATTATTCAATTCATTAAGAATTTGCCCCTCAAATTTGGGAGCATTCTAACTCTTGGGTAATTTTTCATGATTTTTTGAATTTTAGGCTGTATAAAACTTATAAACAAATTGGGTGCTATAAAAATTCTAAAATTTTTGTGTTGTAGATCTAATTATTCTTTATATTCGTGCAAAATGTTAGCCCAAAACTCCTTACAAATAATTTTTGTGCCCCATTATGATTGCTCAGATATGTTGATGTTTCCTCCTATCATAAGTGAATTTTCATTTAATACTTTTTAGGACAGAAAAGCTCATTTTCTTGGTGGGTGCTAATAGTTCATATATGTTCCCTCTTTACCTAACCACATAAGTAGGCCCTAGGCATGGGAAACCTAGAGCACATGGCATGGTCGTAAGTCCGAATGTGAAATGGCATAAGGCGCATTAGCCAAGCCAAGAAAGCCCCACGTGACCAGCCCCTCATTGCTATGTCCCTCGATCATATGCTCGGTGATCGTGCCACGAGTGCTTGGTCTAAGGGCCCAGGAGGCTAGCCGCTGCTGTCGCCATTATGCATAGCGTGGGCACAAGTCCTAATATGTTGTAGCCCAAGGGGCACTAGCCAAGCTAAAAGTGTCCTATGCTAGCAAGCCGTGAGGCATTAAATTTGCTATGGTTGTCAATTACATAGGTTAGCAGGGCTAATCAATACTGCCCAGTTGTGAACTTTTTACCAATTAATGGTTTTTTGTTTGTTGAATTGCATCAGAAATGACTCAAATAAATCAGTAATTCATAAGGAGTTTGCCCATCAAATTTAGGAGTATCATAACTTACTGGTTATTTTTCATTATATTTTGAAAATCTGATTGTATAAAATTCATAAAAAAATTGATTGCTTAGAAAATTTTGAAATTTCTTATGTTGGTAGATCAAATTATTCTTACATCTATGCCAAAAAAAAAAAAAAACAAAAAACTACTCAAACTCTTGTAAAAAAATTTTTAGAACTGTTATGATGGCTCATATATATTGATCTTTTCTCCTGCCAATGCTAAAAGTGAATTTTCATTTAAGACACTTTAGGGCGAAGGAGCTCACCAACTTGGTGGGCACTCACACGCCTTGTGTACTTCCCCCTTACCCACCCACATAAGCAAGTGCTGGGTGTGGGAAACCAAGGGCACATAGGATGGGCATAAGGCCCAACATGCTATGGCACAAGGCATGCAAGCTAAGCTAAGAGAGCCCAAGCGAGCCAGCTCCTCGTCAGTATGTCCCTCGATCGTGCGCCTAGTAAGCATTTCATGAGTGTCGCTTGCCTAATCCAAGGGCATGGGAGGCTAGCCATGACTATCCCCATCAAGCATAGCATGGGCACAAGGCCCAGCGTGTTGTAGTATAAGGTGTGCCAGCCAAAACGAGAGCATTCCACACAAGCAATCCATAAGCATGTTGTGAAGCGTCGCACGTGTTCTGGTTATAGATTACATGGACTAGTTGGGTTAGACCCTGGCCCTAAGCTATGTTAGACTCTAAGTGCAGCAATGGGTGGCCACAGGTGCATTGGACAGGATAGCATGCATGTACCCTAAGCCATTTAAAGGTAATGTTACACCTACCTGTTGACTACAATGCCTAATTGTGAACCTTTTTATAAATTAATGGTCTTTTGATAGTTGAGATACTTTAGAAATGACTTAGATAAATCATGCAATTCATTAGAAGTCTTCTAATCAAATTTGGGAGCATTCTAACTCATGGGTTATGTTTCATGATTTTTTGAATTTTAGACTTTATAAAATTCATTAAAAAAATAGGATGCTCTAAAATTTTTAAAACTCTTTGTGTTGGTAGACCTAATTATTCTCTACATTTTTGCAAAATTTCAGCTTAAGAAACCATGTAAATAACTTTTTTCGTCCATTATGAGGACTTAGATATATTGATTTTTCTCCTATTATAAGGGAATTTTCATTTAAGATGGTTTTGGGGGAAGAGCTCACCTACTTAGTGGGCGTTTACAACCCCTGCCCATCCACATCGGCAGGCATTAGGCATAAGAAACCCTGTGCACATGGCATGGGCACAAGGCCCAGCATGCTGCAGCACAAGGCACACTAACCAAGCCAAGAAAGCCCCATCGTGCCAATCCCTCATCGTGGGTGTTGATTACATGGGCTAGTAAGGCTAGACCATAGCCCCAAATTGTTCTGGAATCTCAAGGCAGCCATGGGTGCCTGGACATGCACTGAAGAAGGCAGCATGCATCCACCCTGGGCAATCTAGAGGCAACACTGCACTGACCTGCGAGTCACAATAGTTAAGAACTTCCTATGAATTAATGGTCTTTTGATTGTTTAATTGCTTCAAAAATGGCTTAAATAAATCACACAATTCATTAGGAGTCTACCTTTCAAATTTCAATGCATTGAAATGCATGGTCTAATTTTTTGGTTTTTTTTTGAATTTTTGATTATATAGAACTCATACAAAAAATTAGAACCTCAGAAATTTTGAAATTTCTTGTGTTAGTAAATCTAATCATTCTTTACATCTGTACAAAATTTTAGCTCAAAACTCCGTGTAAATAATTTTGCACACCCATTATGATGGCTTAGACATATTGATGTTTTCTCTTACAAGAAGTGAATTTTCATTTGAGAGTCTTTAAGGGGGAGAAGCTCACCTACTTGGTAGGCATTCATGCGCGATGCATCCTTCTCCCCTGCCCATCCACATAGGCAGGCATTAGGCATCGGAAACCTAGTGCACAAGACATAGGCGTAAGGCCTAACATACTAGGGCACAAGGTATGCTAGCCAAACCAAGAGAGCCCCACGCGAGCCAGCCCCTCATTTCCACATTT
Source organism: Moringa oleifera (assembly GCA_021397835.1). Lineage (NCBI taxonomy): Eukaryota > Viridiplantae > Streptophyta > Magnoliopsida > Brassicales > Moringaceae > Moringa > Moringa oleifera. The sequence goes on along the minus strand of JAJFZO010000446.1, from coordinate 1,249,622 downwards.
CTCAATCATCTACCCAGCGAATGTGCCATGAGCACTTTGGCTAGAGGTACGAGAGGCCAGCCACGCCTATCCCCATTAGACATGGAATGGTAGCAAGGTCCAACTTGCTATAGCACAAGGCCTACCAACCAAGGCAAGAGCACCCTATGCAAGTAAGCTAAGAACGTTATGAGGCATCATACATGCTGTGGCTGCTGTAAGCATGGGCTTGTAGGGCTAGACCATGGCACCAACTATGCTGGACTCTCTAGGCAGCCAGGGTTGGCTGCCTATGCATTAGACGAGGTAGCTTGCATGCACTTTAGCCCATCTAAAGGCAATGCTGCACTAACATGCTAGCCGCAATGTCGAGTTACAATGCTCTGGTACGAACTTTTTATGAATTGATGGTCTATTAACTATTGAATTACTGCAAAAATGACTCAAATAAATCATGAAATTAATTAAGAGTCTGCCAGTCAAATTTGTGAGCATTCTAACTCATGCCCAATTTTTCAAGATTTTTTAAAATTTTGGCAGTATGAAATGCATAAAAAAATTAGATGCTTAAAAAATATTAAACTTTTTTTTATGTTGGTAGATTTAATTATTTGCTACATTTGTGCTAAATTTTAGCTTAAATCTTCGCGTTAATAATTTTTTAGACAGATTATGATGGCTGGGACATAATGATGATTCCTCCTACCAAAGTGAATTTTCATTTAAGACTTTTTATGGGGGAGGAGCTCACCTGCTTGGCAGGCACTCATGGCTAAATCGTGCTCCCCATTCCCTACCCATATGGGCAAGCGTTGGGCATAAAGAACTTAGCACACATGACATGGGCTTCGTGGCTTACCACCTTGCCTTCACAGTTAGTGGTATGTGGTCAGCGTCAAGCGATCGACGACAACGACTAATGATAATGGGCATGTCTAATAAGTGGCCCACGAAGTGGGCAAAAATGTGGGAAAGAGCGCCCTACGTAAACAAGCGACAAGCACACTGTGAGTCATCATTCATGCTATAGGTATTGATTGTATGGGTTACCTGGGCTAGAGCATGACCCCAAGCTGTGCAAAACTCTCAAGGTAGCCATTAGTGGCTTCAAGGGCACTCGACAGGGTGACATGCATGCACGCTAGCCCATCTAGAGGCAACGTTGCACCAATGTGCTAGCCACAATATCTAGTTCAATCTTTTGTTGATTGATGGTCTTTTGAATGTTGAATTTCTCCAAAAGTAAGTCAAATAAATCATGCAATTCATTAAGAGTCTCTCAAAAATTTAGGAGCATTCCAACTAATGGGCTATTTTTCATGATTTTTTTAATTTTTTGGTTATAAAAAATTAAAAAAATTAAAATCTTAAAAAGATTTGAAATTTTTTGTGCTAGTAGACCTAGTTACTCTCTATTTCTATGCAAAATTTCAGCTCTAAACACCTTCTAAATAATTTTAGGCCCATTATGACAGTTGAAACATATTGATGTTTTCTTTAGCCAAAAGTGAATTTTCATTTAAAACTCTTTAGGGGGGAGAAGCTTACCTTCTTTGTGGCCGTACATAGGTCATGTGTGCTCCCTTTTACCCCCCTATGAGGCCTAGTGTACTACCATATAAGGCGTGCCAGCCAAGCCTAGAAAGCCCCACACGAGGTAGCCTTTCATCATTACGTCCCTTTAATGTATGCCCAAAGAGCGTGCCATGAGCACTACATCGGCTGGTCCGAGGCCACAAGAGGCTAGCCATGGTTGCCCTTAGCAAGCGTGATATAGGTGTAAGGCCCACTATGCTATAGCATATGGCATGCTAGTAAAGCCAAGAGCACTCACGCATGCACAGTGTGAGGCATCGCACGTGTTATGGGTGTTGATTACATGGGCTTGCCAGACCATGGCCCCAAGCTATGTTAGAATCTAGGGCAGTCGTGGGTGGCTGCATGTGCACTGAACAGGGCAGCAAGAATGTACCCTGTGCCATCTAGAGGTAATGGTCTGCACCAACGTGCTAGCCACAACACTAAGTTGCAAACATTATATAAGCTGACTATCTTTTGGTTGTTGAATTGCTCCATAAATTATTGAAACAAATCATGCAACTTATTAGGAGTTTACCCCTCAAATTTGGGAGCATTCCAACTCATAGGCAATTTTTCATATTTTTTGAATTTTTTGCCATGTAAAATTTCTTAAAAAAATTGGATGCTCAGAAAATTCTAAAATTTTCTACTTTTGATAGAACTTTTTTTGAATTGATAGTCTTTGGATTGTTAAACTATTTAAAAAATGGTCCAAATAAATCATGCAATTCATTACACTCTGCCTCTTAAATTTGGTAGTGTTCCAACTCACGAGCTATTTTTCATGATTTTTTAAATTTTTTATTGCATAAAATAAATCAAAAATAATTGGATGCCCAAAAAATTCTAAAAATTTTGCGTTGGCAGATCCGATTATTCTCCAGATCTGAGTGAACTTTTTGCCCTGAAACTTCTTGTAAATAATTTTTAGACCCATTATAATGGCTCAAACATATTAATGTTTCCTCATGTTCGAACTGAATTTTCATTTAAGACTCTCTACAGGGGAAGAGTTCACCAGCTTGTTGGGCGTTGATGGGCCATGCATGTTTCCCTTCTACCCACCCACAAGGGCAAGCGTTAGGCAAGGGAAAGCTAATGCACATGGCATGGGTGCAAGGGCCACAGTGCTACAGCATAGGCTGCACTAACTAAGCCTAGAGAGCCTTATGCGAGCTTGCCTATCATCGCTGTGTCTCTTCATCATCTAATCAGCGAGTATGCCATGAGCATCGCGTTGGTTGGACCAAAGGCACAGCAGGCTAGAAACAGCTGCCCCTAGTAAGATGGCATGGGCGCAAGGCTGAGTATGCTATAGTATAAGCCGCACTAGGGAAATCGAAGGTGCCCCATACAAGCAAGCTGTAAGCACATTAAGAGGCCTTGCACATGCCCTAACTGTTGATTACATGGGCTAGCTGGGCTAGACCATGGCCTCAAGCTATGCTAAACTCTTACGGCAGCCATGGATGGCTTCAAGTGAATTAGACAAGGCAACATGCATGCACCTAGGCAATCTAAAGTGAATGCTACACTAACGTGCTGGCCACAAAGCCTAGTTGTGAACTTTTTATGAATTGATGACCTTTCAATTGTCAAATTGCTCATAAATAACTCAAATAAATGATGCAATTGATTAGGAGTCTGCTTTTCAAATTTGGGAGCATTCTAACTCATGGATTATTTTTCATGATTTTTTGATTTTTTTTTGCTGTCTAAAATTCATTTTTAAAAATTAGATATGAGAAAATTTTGAAATTTTTAATGTCGGCAGATCTGATTATTCTCTACATCTGTAAGAATTTCATCTAAAAACTCCCTGCAAATAATTTTTTAGACCCATTATGATGGCTTAGACAAATTGATGTTTCCTTCTGTTGAAAGTGAATTTTCATTTAAGACTTTTTTTGAGGGGGGAGCTCACTTACTTGGTGGATGCTCACAGGCCATGCGTTGCCCCCCTGGCCCACCCACATGTGTAGGTGCTAGTCATGGGGAACCCAAGACACATGGCATAGGCATAAGACCCAGCATTCTGTTGCACAAGGCGTGCTATCATAGCCAACAAAGCCCCATGCTAGCCAACCCTTCATTGTTACAATACTCGTGTGCCTAATGAACTTACCTCGATCACCAAATCGCCTGGTCCATGGGCACAGGAGGCTAGTAATGCCTGCCCCCACTAAGCATGGCATGGGTGCAAGATCCAATGTGCTCTAGCACAAGGAATAGCCAAGTAAACCGAGAGTGCCCCACACTAGCAAGACATAAGCACATTGTAAGGCGTCGCATGTACTATGGTTGTTGATTACATGGGCTAGCTAAGCTAGACTATGGCCCTAGCCTGTGTTGGACTTTCAAGGTAGCCATGGGTGGTTGTAGGTGCACTAGATAGGGTATCTAGAGGCAACACTGCACCAATGTGCTAGCTACAATGCCTAGCAGTGAACTTTTTGAGAATTGATGATCTTCTGGTTGTTGCATTGCTCCAAAAATTATTAAAATAAATCATCCAATTCATTAGGAGTCTGCCCCTTAAATTTTGGGAGCATTTCAACTCATGGGCTATTTTTCATGATTTTTTGAATTTTTTACAGTATAAATTCATTTAAAAAAATGAATGCTCAGAAAATTTTAAAATTTTTACTTTTGGTAGATCTAATTAGTCTCTACAATCATACAAAATTTCAGCTCAAAACTCCTTGCAAATAATATTTTAGACTCATCATGATAGTTCAAACATATTGATGCTTCCTTCTACTAAAAGTGAATTTACATTTAACTCTTTAACGAGGAGGAGTTCACCTACTTAGTAGGTACTCACACGCCATGCATGCTTCCCCCCTGCCCAGCTACGTAAATAGGCACTGGGCTTAGGAAGCCCAGCGCATATGGCATGGGCATAAGGCCCAGCCTGTTACGACATAAGGCGCATAAGCTAAGCCAAGAAAGCCCCATAAGAGCTAGCCTCCAATCACTATGTCCCTCAATCGTGTGCCTAACAAGCATGCCGCGAGCATTGCATAGCCTGGTCCAAGGGAATAGGAGGCTAGCCACTATTGTCCCTAGCAGACATACATGGGCGTCAAGCCTAGCATGTTGCAGCATAAGGTGCCCCACACAAGTAAGTTGCAAGCACACTCTGAGGCATTGCACATGCTATTAATATTGATTACACGGGCTAGTTAGGCTAGGCCATGGCCTTAAGTTATGCTAGAATCTTAAGGCAGCCATGGGTGGCTACAGGTGCACTAGGTTGCATGTATGCACCCTAGGCCATGCAGAGGCAACGCTCCACCAACGTGCTAGCCGTAACGCGGAGTTACAAACTTTTTGTGAATTTATAGTCTTTTGATTGTTGAATTGCTTCACAAATGACTCAAATAAATCACATAATTCATTAGGAGTTTGCTGCTCAAATTTGGGAGCATTTCAACTCACAAGCTACTTTTAAAGATTTTTTAAATTTCTGGCTATATAATAAAAATTAGATGCTAAAAAGTTTTGAAATTTTTTGTGCTGATAGATCTACTTATTCCATACATTTGTGCAAAAATTCAGCTTAAAACTCCTTGTGAATAATTTTTTTAGACCTATTATGATGGCTCAAAAATATTTATGTTTTTCTTATGTTAAAAATGAATTTTCATTGTAAACTCCTTAGTGTGGAGGAACTCATCTATTACATGGGGGCTCACGAGCCATGAGTGCTCCCTTTAACCCACCCACATGGTCAGACCCTCAACATGGGAAACTCAGGGCATATAGCATGAGAGCAAGGCCCAATGTGCCACAACACAAGGCACGCAAGCCAAACCAAAAGAGCCCTACTCGAGCCAGCTTTTCGTCGCCACATCCCTTGATTGTGTGCCAAGTGAGCGTGCCATGAGCTTTGCATCATCTAGTCTGGTATGGTAAGCTAACTGTGGCAATCCCTATCAGTCATGGCATGGGCACAAGGTCTAACATGCTGTAGCACAAGGTGCCCTACACAAGAAAGCTGCAAAGCATGCTGTGTGGCTTCACACATGACGTGGGTGTTTATTATAAGGCTTAGCTAGGCTAGATCGTGGCCCCAACCTATGCTGGACACTAAAGGCAGCCATGAGTGGTTGCACTTGCACTAGACAGGGCAATATGCATGCCCGCTAAGCCATCTAAAGCAAATACTGCACTAAGGTGCTAGCCACAATGGTTAGTTGCAAACTTTTTATGAATTGATGATCTTTTGATTATGTAATTACTCCAAAAATGACTCAAATAAATCATGCAATTCATTAGCAGTCCGCCCTTCAAATATGAGAGCATTCCAACTCATGAGTTATCTTTCATGATCTTGTTGAAGTTTAGGATTCATAAAATTCTTTAAAAAAATGGATGCTAAGAAAATTCTAAAATTTTTTCTGTTGGTAAATCTGATTATTCTTTGTAACTACGCAGAGCTTCAGCTCAAGGGTCCTTGTAAATAATATTTTAGACCCATCATAATGGCTCCGATACATTGATGTTTCCTCTCATCAAAAATGAATTTTCATTTAAGACTCTTTAGGGTCGAAGAGCTCACTTACTTGGTGGTGCCCACAGGCCATGCATGCTCCCCGGTTACCCACCCATATGGGCAAGAGCTCGACATGGAAAACCTAATGCATATGGCAGGGGTGCAAGGCCCAGCGTATTGCGGGATAAGGCACGCTTGGCAAGCAAGAAAGCCTTACATGGAGCAACCCCTAGTCTCTACTTCTCTCAATCTTGTGCCTAGCTAACGTGCCATGAGCACTGTGTCCCTTAGTTTAAGCGCATAATATGTTAGCCATGATAGTCCCCATCAGGTATCGCATAGGTGCAAGGCCAAGCATGTTATGTCATAAGGCATGCTAGCCAAGCTAAGAACGCCCTACGCAAGCAAGCTGTAAGCATGCTTTAAGGCATCATAACTATTGTAGGTGTTGATTGCATGGGTTAGCTGGGCTAGATCATGGCCTCAAGTTATGCTGGACTCTCAAAGTAGCCATGGGTGGCTATAGGTGCATTGGACATGGCAACATACATGCACCCTAGGCTGTCTTAATGCAACATTGCACCAATGTGTTAGTGGTAATTCCTAATTATGAACTTTTTTGTTAATTGATGATTTTTGATTGTTGAATTGAGCTGTAGCACGAGGCGTGCCAGCTAAGGCAAGAGTGCCCCACATAAGAAAGTTGTAAGCACGTTATGAGGCATCGAATGTGTTATGGGTGTTGTTTACATGGGTTAACTAGGCTAGATTCAAGAGGTAAGCCATGGCTATACTGGTAGGCATGGCATCGGCACAAGGCCTATCATGCTGTAGCATAAGGCTTGTTGGCTAGACAAACAACTCCACATAAGTGAGGCCCGTGTTGCTATGTCTCCCGATTGCATGCCCTATGAGCGTGACACGAACATCGCGTCTCCAGTATGGGTGTAAGGTTCAGCATGCTGCAGCACAAGGCATTCCAACCAAGCCATGAGCACCCAACGAAGGCTAGCCCCTTATTGCTAGCAAGCATGCACGAAGGCTGTGTTGCTTGGTCCAAAGGCTCCAGAGGTAAGCCAAGGCTGCCCCCAACTAGCACGTAGTTTAATTGTTTAATAGTTATCCCTAATTTCTAGTGATACTCAACCTAAGATTACTATTTAGATTAGGATATAATGGGCTAAGTACTTTATAGATTACATTTCCTAGTTTGCAAGTGAGCTCTTTAATGGTAAATTTAATTGGGCAAGTCAAAATATTCAAAATGGTTACTTTGGTATTAGATAACCTTCCTTGGAAAACCATTGGCAAAATGAAAGTAATATCTACCCATAAGTATATATTTGATTTTTTGGATCATAAGGTCATACGATAACCATAAACATTATTCTATTTAAGTCAATTGATTGTATATACCTATATTTCTCTACTTGATCAGTTAGTGTAGTGACGAACATATATGTTGACAATGGAAGGCCACAGTGACATAATTAGAACTGTTGGAAGTTGTCTAACTAGTCTAATAGATTATCGATATCCAAAACTCTAAATCCTATAAGGGTTTAACAATTTATTATAGTATTGAAGTAAGGATAGGCTTTACTTGATCATTTGATTTAGTTTAAAAAATAGTACAACACTAGCTTCTAAGGGTAGTTGAGATAATCGATGCAATTAAATGTTAAGAATAAAGAAAACTACTAGTTTTGAATTCTAATATATAGTTAACATTCCATCAATTATATGAAATTCCTTGAGGAAGGTTCCATTCTTACTACAACAAAAAAGGGTTTTAGTGGCAATTGTTTTGGTTTTTAACAGTAATTAGAATTGTCATTAAATTTTTTACCAGTAATTATTCAAAAACAGAAGTAGTCGAGGTAAAGAGTAATAATTATCATGATTGCTCGTAAAGATATAAAACAATTAAAGCCAAAAATTTATATATTTACTAGTAATTATTAGTAGTAATTGACAAATCCTACTAAAGCATATTGACTTTTATGTTATTTATGGTAATTAAAAATAGTCACTAAACATAAATTGATATTTGTTTTATTTACAGTGATCATCAATTACCACTAAACATCTAGGTGTTCAATAGTAATTGTTAAGGCAAATAATAATTGTTGCTAAAAACAAATTGATTTTTATTTTGTTTATGATAATTAACAATTGATGCAAAATGACTTATGTATTTAGAGGCAATTGTTAAGTAATTAACAATTGTTGTTAAAAGCAAGTTGACCTTTGTTTGTTTTATAATAATTAATAATTAAATCTTTTGCCATTAAATATGAATATAATTATCAACATAAACCAAATAATAAATTTGTTAAAACAATTAATAGTTACCATAAAAATAATTACAAAATATTTATATATCAACCATTAAGCAGTTATAGCTAAACTGATTATTAATTGTTTGTTGATCATTAAACAAAAGTCACTAAAAAATTGATTTAATTATCATCAATGAGTTACCAATGTTTTTTTAAAAAATACATATTAAAGTTCAAAAATTAAAAATTTGTACTTGTAATTAAAATAAATATACTCATTCATAACTAAAATATTATCTATATTATCTTCTTATATAACAAAATATATCCAAAATATATCTAAAGGTCGAATAATATTCATTTAACAAAATTATAATTCAAAATAAAAAGTTCACTAATACTCTTAATAAAAAGAGTTAAAATTGACACACTAACTCCACAAAATACTATTTTGTCAATCTCCAACAAACAATGGTCAGTTCATAATATATGACCTAAAAATGAAAAATATATGTAAGAACATGTGTAAAATACAAGTATTTCATAAAAACAAAATATAACACTTACCCTAAGAAGGTTTGACACTGAACTTTCATCATTTTCTTGGACACATCCATGAGCACTTAATGTATTGTGAATTTATTAAATATAAAAAAATAAATAAGAATATGCATGTCAATTATTAAAACATATCAGTAAGATATGACTATTAAAATATATTATTCAAGTGAGCTTACAAGGTGGATTAGACAAATTCAATCATGACTAAATCATGAAACAGAACTTATTAACTAATATTTCTAGATAGGCCAACAGTCAATGCTAGTTTTCTTCTAGCTAGTAGAGATCCCTTAGAGAATTATAGGTATAACTGTGTTTCATCATTCAAAATTCAATACCAAGATACAAACTTATAGAAATAAGATTTTTTTATAAGAATATCAGTTAGTTAAAGCACCTAGTTACCATAATTACTAAGCTTCAAAGGGAAATGTAATATGAATAAAATAAATAAATAAATAAATAAAATCATCACTTTTATATATATTTTGCATTACATCATTGCATACATGAGCTTATTCTAGCTTCCACTAGACAAGATAAAATTGGCCAAGGTTGTGGAAGGCAGCCCTTAACTTGTACAATAAGAAGTGCTTTAAATGAACAACAGTTAGAGCACCTAGTTGCCACAATTACTAAGCTTCAAAAGGACATTTAATATGATTTTATTAAATTTTTAACAACATAAATTTTAAAAAATATATTTTCAATACTCAAAAAATTTTGAAACTATTTGTGATGGTGGCTTGAATATTTCTTTACATTTGTAAAAAAAAAAAATTGAAGTTAAAATTCATTATATAGGACGTTTAATTTGAATATCTCAATTTTTAAATTTTTTAATTGGATTCAATTTAAACCACATTGACAGATCATGATTTGATTTGTTACTTTTTAAACATAAAAGATTGATTGGTAATATAGGATAAATATCAAAATTTTATGAAATTTTTACATTAAAAATTATTCATTATGCAATAAAAATATCTTAAATTGAGGTAAGAGGATGCGAGTTCAAGTCCTTTTCTTACATATTTTGTGCTTAATCAATTTACTTTTTTTAATTAGTCTTTGTAGTTAAAAACTTTAATTTTGATTCTTTAAACATGCCTGAAAATTTTGAACGAAGCTAAAAGTTGGAGCCTGGGAATTGAAAAACTTAAAACATGCATTCTTGAAAATTATTGAAAATTTTTAGCAAATCCATCAAATTATTTATCTAATTTTCTCTAGTTTTGATCAAATAACATAAACATGCCTTGTTGAGTGTGCCTGACAATCTGTCTAATTTTTACATGTGTTTTCAATTTATCAAATTAGTTTAGTTTTTATTTATTAAAAAATTAAGCACATGGAAAAAATTGGAAAAAAATTCAATTTATTTAAATTTATATTCAATTTTACGTATTTTTATTTAACAAATATTATTTTTATTATATTTAAATAAAAATTTATTTAATTTAATATGAATAATTTCAAATTTCAAATTTAAATTTTAAAAAAAAACATATATATTTTATAGGCAATTGTAGATAAAAACCACTAAAAATATATTTTGTAATGACTTGTGGTCTTCCGTTTGTTGATTGGACTATTAAATAAAAGCCATTAAAAATACAATCAAAGAAGTTCATGTCATATATATAATGAAAATTGTTAAAAATATTGCTAAATAATTATCACAAAAAATTCGTTTTATTGTAGTATATATTGTAATTTGTATTGTTATTGTTCATACATAACTATTTCAAACTTATTTTTCATGAATAAATATCAGTCTAGGACTTAACTATTATATTATATTAATAATGCAAAATTTAGGTCATCATCCATTATTTTATATTGTTTTAGGTTCACTACAAATGAAAGATGATAAATGATATTGAATCTAAGTTCCTCACTTTTTCTTTCTTTCTTTTCCACCAAAAAAGTGTATGTATATCGACTTCAATTAAAGGTGGTTTTTAAATTAACCAACCGAATATCTTTAGGTTCATCTCTTTCTTTCAATAAAAAAGATGGGTAAATCTTTGTACTTCTAAGGTTAGCAAAAAGTTATGACAATCGTTTGGCTTTTTAGTTTCTAGATGGTGTAAGACTAAAAGCGATAAAAGAACTATTGAAAGAGTGAAGAAATATGTAAATTTGATTAAAAATATGCTCATTGAAGTCAATGAGACAAAATTACTTTTGTATAAAACGAAGACAATTACGTAAGGTTTATGAAAATTTTAAATATTTAGATACTTGATTACAATTTTATATGACAGTCACCTTTAATGTTACTTGTATTTAATATATAAATTAAAAGCAAAGTCTCTTTTCCTTCTTTTCCGTAAGCACATATAAATTTTCACTAGTTAAGTAGACATGTCTAAAAAGGTAGTTGAAAAACCCTAGCAATAAACAATATAAGAAAGTAGATAAATACATGATTCAACGATATTAAAAGAAAAAAAATCAAATACTACATATATAATAAGACAAATGAGTAAAAGTCCTTTTTTTTTCTTTTCTCTTTACAATAAAAATAGTAAAAGATTAATAGTATGAAAAGAAAAAGACTATCACACATGCTTTGCCATGTTTAAAGAAATGGCCTCCCTGTGGGTTCTTCAACTTGATCTGTGCATTTTCCATCCATATGATGTAGCTTGGCATGGTAGTTAGCCCTATAAATGTGAGACCAATATAGAAGCTCTTTCACTAGAACAAGCTCCTTCCATTTAAGCAACAAGTAAATAAGCTGATCATCATTTCTTACATATCAAAAGATATGTCTAAACTAGCTTCTGCTCAAAATGTTTTGTCCAACACTATCAATCGTCACTCTGCTCACCACTATCCTTATATTTAGGGGTATCACTTCATCATATTAAATGATTCTGATGAATCAATGTTACTAGTTATTATGCATGTGTTTACAAGCCACTTCATTTATTCTTAAGATTAGTTGAGAATACATTTCCAGATTTGCTTGCCTGCATTTTTAGAGGCATAACTACAGTGTCATATATATCACCATCTCATGATGCTTTATGATTTGCTTCTCTTTTTACATATTACATTAGATTAGAGATTCTAACCATCTAAACAAAATAACTATTCTTAATTTTTAATTTTTGTAGTCTTTTGACATTTCAACTCAAGAACAAATGTAAGAACTAAAACAAGTAGTTAAAAGGATGCTAGTGGCAGCAACAGATGAAACTTCCAGAAACTAACCTTAATTAATGCAATCCAAGTCTTAGGAGTCGTATACCATTTTGAAAGAGGGACAGAAATGAATTAGACAAAATCTATTATGACTATAGCATTAATGATCATAATAATCTCTATGCCATTGCCTTTCAATTTTGACTACTTAAATACGAAGGATTTAAAGTTCCTTATGGTAAGTCTTTTCCTCTACTTAAAATTCCTTCCATATTAATTCTCTAATGCCTTTCTTGACCAAATCATGATTAACAACATATATAGATATTCTAGAAGTATCTTCCAACTAGTACCTTTGATCTAAACCATGGACATTTTTCAAAACTAGTATTCACCATCTACATTAAACGTATGTTTGTGCCTAAAGCTTGAGGTTATTCCTATAGAAGTATTAGACAAGTTCAAAGATGAAAAGGAAACCTCACGAAATCCTTGTTTAACTATGTCCCAAGCATGCTAAAACTCTATGAAGCTTGACATATGCGAGTACATGGAGAAGACATATTAGAAGAAGCATTGACTTTCATTACCACTCACTTTTAAGTCTGTTGTAAGTATTTTGCATGATCCTCTTGTAGCACAAGTAGCTCGTGCTTTGAAATAAACTATCCACAAAGGCTGTACCAGGCTAAGAGATAAGAACTACTTCTCTGTATTATACCAAGGAGTCAGTTCCCATAACATTCACTAAAATTTGCAAAGTTCGATTTCATTTTTTTTACTATCTCTACATAAAAATAAAAAAATTGAGTGAACTTTCCATGTAAGATGTAGTTCTTGATTCTCATTATATGCTTAACTATCTCAAGTTTGGATTATGTCAATGACTATATATGTGTACTACTTTTCAGGTGGTGGAAAGACTTAACTAGCAAAAAAGTTGCATTATTTCAAAAATAGAATGGTTGAGTGTTACCTTTGAACACTGGAAGTGTATTTTAAGCATCAATATTCAATTTTCAAGTAGATATTGATCGAAGTGATTTGCATTACATTAGTACTAGATGATACAGATGATATGTATGGCACATTCCAAGAACTTGAAGTCTTTACTAAAGCAATTAAAAAGTTCATGAAAATACTTATATATTTTCATCTAAGAATTAATAGGTATTGCTTGCAGGTTAACTTGATTATGTAATTATACGTCATGTTTCAACATTCACGTGAGGATATGAGCAGCTTAGATAAACTTTCGGATTACATGGAACTATGTTGTAAACCACTATTAGACATTTATCAAGAATAGAAGATGAGATAAGGATACAAAGAAAGTTATGTTGTTTCCAATACACCAAAGAACAGGTAGATTCACTTCAACTTGACATAATCCTTTCTTTGTTTTGTACTTCTCACTAGAATCACGTAATCATCAGCTTGATCTCATTAATAATCAATGTGAAAGAACTAGTCAAGGCCTACTTCATTGAAGCCAAATGGCTCCATGAAGATTACACACCAACCATGGAGCCATTTGGCATAAAAAATGAAAATAAAAAAGGCAAACCCAACCTCGTTTGAACAACACAATGGACAGCTTGATATGAGAGATGAAGGAGAATAACCAAATCAATTTAACAGATCATTTTCATAACACAAAAATTCCCTCGGATCTCCTATAGGCTGGGTTATAGTACTAGGATCCAAAAACAAGCCAGCCAAGAGATGACTTCTATCTACATCCATCCTTATCTCCAAAATGGCAAAAAATCTTGGAGCTCTTTTTTAATTATTTCTTTCTGCCATATCCTTAATAACAAGTTGGTAACACCTACAACCGAAATGGAAACTGAGCGTTTCGTGGTTCAAAAATGTCGAATATCATCTCAATCATCATTTGTGAGGGCTTTTCGGGGTAAGTTCCTTGGCTTGGACAAGGCATTTAGTCCATGTCGCAATTCCTGGATCCCGGAGTCTAAAAACCCATCTTTGTAATTAGGTAAAGAAAAAAGCCTTTGGATTTAATACAACAAAATAATGCACGCATTACAATATTGATTAAATATAATTTTTTTATTCGTTCTTCTGTTCCTTTTATCGAAAACTATCCACTACTCTTACTTGTTGTTGGACAAGTAACTAATTCCTGAAAATGAAAAAAAGGAGGGGATTACATTATAACGAAAAACAAAAACCTCTTCTACAATTACGCAAAGAAAATGAGATTTATAGATTTCGTATTCAATTAAATTACAAAAATATGATAATTTTCTTCATGAATTATTAGAAACCAACCCGTTGGATTCACATTTTATCTAATCTTCCATTTTTAGTCCAAAGCCAATAATGGCAAGAACCCTTAGGAATTTAAGGAATTTTCTATTGAATGGTATTATGGTTATACATCGACAAGCAAGAAAAAACGAAGAAAGAAATTAACTTCATTTTGATACTAATTGAAATTGCGTTGCTGTGTCGGAAGAAGGATAGCTATACTGATTCGGTATACTCTACGAATACCCTTGGTACAATATTGACGATCTCACAGTACATGCCTGTAGCTCTCATATCCACTGGCTATTTCATGCTTATAACCACTGTTGTTGTTAGCATGGGAGATTTAGCAACAAAACATGTTTTTGATTGGTGATCCAATGACCATAAAATCTTAAAAGCTACATCTATCATTTGTCGACTCATGGATAACATTGTTTCTCACAAGGTATTATTACATTTATTTATACTAAGTGTTTCATAAAATTCTATGAACTTCAACATCCAGGAGGTGAAGTATTCAAACTAGACTATTAATTTATTGAATGAAAGGAATTCTTTTTGTAAATTCATATTTTTCTTCGGGATATATTCAAATATATATTTGTCCTTTTGAAATTATAACTATTTGTATATGATATTATTTATACATGCAGTTTAAGCAAGAGAGAGGGCATGCAGCCTTAAGCATCGAGTGCTACATGAAGTAAAATAGAACAGGCATTTTTCATGACTTCTCATATTGCATGTATTGGGTATACATGTATACATAGACATGCACAGACTAAGAACATTATTAATAGGAGACTAATATATTATCCTAGGTTATTTTGCAAGAAAGGATTTATGTGCATAATAAGTAATCCATTTTTGCCACCTCTGTAACACGTTATGAAAGGAAAATGTGGTCTTATACATTTTTTTGTCTTTTATAAATTATGTACCACAAGCTTAGATAAATTTTTAATTTTTTATGTGTATCTTAAAACTATATATACACAAACGGTCATGTAAACTTGTCATATTAAATAGATATGTCTAATTCCAACCTATTAGAAAAAAACTTAGTACATAATACAAAAATTGAGGACTGTTGAGAAGGTAACTAGATAAAGTTAACCCTTGGATGAGTTTCTAAAGAGACACTTAAAGTGGACTGTAAAAGGTAATGCAGGAAAACTTGCATGCATAATTGAAGAAACCATTTTTTGAACAACTATCTCAATTTTGATAAATTGATCAGTCAAAAGTTAACTTTTTTAAAGTAATTATTTTATCCTAAGAAATATTATAAACTACACAAGTATTAATTAAATATTTAAAAAATAATTTTTAATTGAATAATTTAACAAATTTTTCAAACAAACAAGGGGTTGACAATGAAATCTAGTAAAAAAGTTATTAAAAAATTAATTTTTTAATTATTTTTTATTTTAAAAAATAAATTTAATAATTAAAAATAATTGCTTTAAATTAATTAATTATATTAATTTTAATATGATAATGAACATAATTACAATATCAAATATCATTCTATTTGTTAAGAGTGATATATAATGTAATGAAAATAAAAATATTATGAATAAATTATGATTAATCATTTGAATGAGTTATATGAAACATTACAATTTCATTTACCATATATTTACATATTATATATGATATATTAGATAAATCATTTGTAAATACATGAAACCACTTTTCATACATGTGAAATCAAATTTGTGGTTGTCACTACAACAAAATAGCCCTTTATTCACAGACTTTTAATGGCTTTTGTTCACAGTTGTAAAACTGTGGACTATGTTGATGTGAACAAAAGTCAATGAAAATAGTTCACAGTTCTAAAACTGTGAATAAATCTAATTTAGTTCACAGTTCATTAATGTTTTGTTCACAGTTATAGAACTGTGAATAAAGACTGCATTAGTTCACAGTTCATTAACGTTTTGTTCACAGTTATAAAACTGTGAATAAAGACTATATTAGTCCACAGTTCATTAAAGATTTGTTCACAGTTATAGAACTGTGAATAAAGATTACATTAGTTCACAGTTCATTAACGTTTTGTTCACAGTTATAGAACTGTGAATAAAGATTACATTAGTTCACAGTTCATTAATGTTTTGTTCACAGTTATAGAACTGTGAATAAATATTATATTAGTTCACAGTTCATTAACATTTGTTCACAGTTATAGAACTGTGAATAAAAGTTAGAATACCACACTTTAATTCACAGTTTATTAAAGTTTTGTTCACAGTTCTAAAACTGTGAATAAAACTATTACTTTTTATTTATTAATTTAAAAAAAAAACAAAAACCAAATTGATAAATAATTAAAAATTTAAATTACTATTTAATTTGTTTTTGTTTTTAACATATAATAATTTAAAATTAAATCATTATTTAATTTTTAATAATCTTAATTTTGTAATTATAATTCATATTTTTAATTATTATTTGATTACTTTTTTTCAAAATCAAAATTTTTTGCTTAGGATTTCACATTTTTCTATTTACTTAAAAATAAAATTTAAAAATATAAAAAATATCGCATATAATTAAAAAGTAAACCATCACAAATGATTTTAATAGTACTACCACACTTCAATAAAATATAACACACCACCACCACTTTTCAAACTAAAAAGCACTTCAATAATATTCACACACTTTATTGCAATCTTACACCACCACCATACCTCAATATAACTTGACACCACCATTACTTCATTAAGTCACAATATATTTTAATTCAATGTAGCGTACATTCATGATCACTTCTTTTATCATAATACACTTCAATATAACATATATTGATTACCATTTTGAAACTATAATGAATCATAATTCTCATCTATGTGACCTTCCAACTATGTATGAAACACATAGAGAAAAATTAATTTACAAATTAAAAGTTAAAAAGCAAATACTTTCAATTCCTAACTACTATATAATGCATTCCAAAATTTAAAATATAAGTCCTACACTTTTACCTGAATCCTAATATAATGCTCCATATGTATTGCCCAAACTCTTGTCTAACATCATCAAGCTCAGACTGACTGTAGGTATCAATATCCATTAGCTATACATGTAAAAAATGTAAAAGTTAGTACAATTATAATTTCAATATTATACACAACATTTTATAAAAACAAGTTATTTAAAAACTTACTATTTTCGAGTATGGTGCATCATTGTTATGTCTGTTAATGATATCCCTCATGTATTTCATCACATAATATCCGCACTCATGGTTAGAAGGTTGACGTGGACACTGCATTAGCATAATTTAGATGTTACATTTTATGACTAAAGATAATAAAATTTAATATAACATATGGTCCATAATATAAATACCTTAGCAACAATACTTTGGCAATTCCGTCGGCTAATAGATGGCATGTCAATTGCGAAAAACATTCTAAAAGAGCTAAAAAAAAAAAGAAAAAAGTTACTAATCTTGAAATTGCAATTACATATACTAATGTAAGTGTAAAATAATTAAACTCACATGGACATGAGCATGTCTAACTCAGTGCGAGAACCACACCCTAGAGGATCAAAAACTGTATATGTGAACGCCCACGGCTCAACAATCACCAACATCCAATGATGCCTAAATTATTAAGCAAATTAAATTATTAATTATTTAACTAATGCAATTAAAAAAATTAAGTTCATGCTTATGCGCTGTTATATGGGAAGATCACTACTCCTTTGTCACATGGTTGAGCTAATCTAGTTGCAATATGACGAGCTTGATCTTCTATCTTTATACCGCTCACAACCAATACCATCGATGGATCAGCAAATAAAATATTTTGATTGAAGTCCAGTGCAACCAAATCTTCGTAAAGTTTACTGAAAATATAAAAAACATATGTAAATGTGAATATGACATAATTGTAAGATCAATAAACTAATAAAAGAAAAAAACACGTACACAATGTAAGCTTGAATGATAGTAACGCTTATCTCTTCCATGTGACAAAATTGTATTATATCTTCTCGCATCACATATATGCAGCCCTCATTAGCAAATACCCCTTTTTGCAAAGGAATGGTGATGACTCCATCATGATCCATTACCTTTGTGACATGCTCATGCAATACCTTCAATGATAATGGCAACCCAATAGAAGACAATTGTTGCAATGATGGTTGTTTCATCAATGTTGATGCTCTTCTAACTTGCAACTTTTGCATCTTTCCTCCATTCATTAACTAAAAATAAAATAGTTAAGAAGTCATATCCAATAAATAAACTAAAAAAATTTCAACTTTTGATTTAAAATACCTCACAGTCACGTGTGATGACCCAATCTCGTGGCCAAGCAACATGTGTGCCAACTGCTTCAAACACAGTAAAAATTTCTGCCTCTACTATTGGGCGAGGCAAACGAGCATCGCCCCGAATAGCTACATCCACTATCACACTAACATCTCCATCAAGCAGAGGATGCCCATGGATAGTTTGATTCATAGTAGTATCTATGAAAACTGATCCATGGGCCACGACATCCTCCAAAGAATCAATGTACAAATCGCATTGTACACACTACAATGAATAATCAAAGCACAATTTAATGTCTTAAAACTTTAATTCTTTTCTTTAATAGAAATATAACATGTGACATACCTTACTACTGCATGATGTAGGCTTCGACGGACCAACTGGTGACGGTTCAGGAGGCGATGTCGGACTTTTTTCATTATCATCTATTCCAGCTATGTTATTGCTAGCTCTACTTGAACGAAATGGCATTTGAATGATGTCCGGTTGGGTAGTAACTCTATCTAACACAATGTCATCCAAAACATCTTTATGTTGCGAGAACCACTTCATCATGTTCATAAAACCTTCTTTATCATATGGTGCTTCATTTACTGGTACGATATATGTTTTCATCTTCCCAAAATATGAGGTTATAGTTACCACAGATCCCTGACCTCTAACACGACCAGGATGTTCAGGCGTGCCTAAAGCTTTTGTGAGGACATCATTCACATGTACTGGTTTAAATGTACCTTGACTCTCCTGTGTCATTAACTCATCCTACAAGTCAAAATGCAATTGTTACATGAATGTGACATTTGAACAAATACAAATCAAATGGAAGTAAAGACTCATCAAATACGTACAATCCTTTTAGCACACTCTTTGGTCGCTTCATTTGTGTATCGTCCTTGTTTGGTACATCTTGCTGCTTTCCATAATGTAGCACGATCAATTTCTTCCTCAGTACCCAATGACTTCTTCTACAAGCAATCATACAAAAACATTTGATGTAGTTAATTAAAGTGAACAAAATGGATCCAACACATGTTAAAAAATTTGTGCAAAAAAAAAAAAAAAAACTTAATTGACTTACAAGTTCGATCTCTAACCCTACAAATCCTTTTCGAGCAAGACGATGATCATATATATTTTTTTTCTTCTCTCTATTGCAATAATTCTCTTTCGCTATAATATAAACAAATAATCAATCTTTAGTGAAAGTTTCAAAAATGAACATCTATATTTAGTTAATGAATTACCTGAAACTCCTCTGAAAGGCGAGAGTTCACAAATGCATGCCAAACATCTAAATCTATGAAACTTCTATATTCTACTGGTGGCAGCCTCAAGTATTCTAGGTCATCCATAAAAGGCAAGATGTATTTCCTCATAAGAATGGTTTTGAAGCTCCTCCATTTTTGTGCAGCAGATTGGAGTACATACCTTTTCAAAGTTACATCAATGTCATATGTCCCCTATAAAACACATGTACATAAATCAATGAAAACAAATCATGAGCATATAATTTAATTTTAAATGTAAGCACTTGCATATTTTATAACACGTACCGAAATTGTTTCCCAAATCTTATTCTTTAACTCTTCTGGGACAGCATGCCAATTGTTAAGTGTAATAGGCACTGTATGTCGTACAATGACACCAATATAACTGTTCATCGTTGCACCATGCTTCCCGATTGGCTGTCCTTTCTCATTTAATTGGACTGATATCTTTCGTCCCGTTGATCTACACTTAATAACATCAGGCATAGTGGTAATGCCTCGTTTTTTGCATTTCTGTGAGGCATGATCAGGTTGATATGATGAACTCATTAAATCTGCAAGATAAATACCAGCAAATTAACAATACATATTCATAAAAACATATAAAGTTAAAAGCAATGAAAAGTAACATGTAAAAACTTACTTCAACCAAAAAATAAAAAAAAATATAAGGCATATGCAAAGTTTAACATTACCTATCATATTAGTCAAACCCATACTCCTTCACCATCTTCCCT
Organism: Moringa oleifera; assembly: GCA_021397835.1. Classification (NCBI taxonomy): domain Eukaryota; kingdom Viridiplantae; phylum Streptophyta; class Magnoliopsida; order Brassicales; family Moringaceae; genus Moringa; species Moringa oleifera. Next base: position 1,228,983 of record JAJFZO010000446.1, on the reverse strand, counting down.
AGCATATATAACTGCATTGTCGTCTATTTGATCGAAGAGTTCAACAGATGGTAAATTATTACAAAAAGGCATATGATCTAGACTAATGTCACCCAAATCATCTTCTTCATCAAAGTCTTTTCGAGGTGTTGACATTACAAGGGACCATTTTGTATCGATTGGATGTTCAACATAAAATACTTGTCTCGCTTGTGAAGCTAGCATAAATTGATCATTTTTATGCCCAATCCGATTAAGATCAACAAGAATAACTCCTAGATCATCAATTTTAACACCATGACTATTCTCAATCCAATCACATTTAAAAACTGGGACTCTAAATAAAGTGTAATCCAGCTCCCATATCTCTTGTATTACCCCATAAAATACCATGTCACCATATACTGGATTTTTATCTTTTGCACTCGAAATTTGCATGGTATTAGCAATTAAAGTGACTCCACTATTTTGGTGCACTCTTGAGTTGTCTCTTTCTTTTGTGTAAAAACGACAACCATTAATGATGTATCCAGGATACTTGATTACTGTGACTTGAGGGCCATGAGCAATCCATCGTAAAGTTGCTGAGATATTATGATTAGACGATGAAAGTTGATACCCAACCTACAATAAATAATGTATTAGATCAACCATTATGGACACATATAACTTAACGGTGGACTTGTAAAGATACTTACCCGTGTGCGCAACCAATTGATGAAGGTGCGATTATGCTCATCATGCAACCACTTTCGTCTTTTTGACTTCATGGGATTGTCAACAGTTAACTGGTTTAAGTGCTCGCTGCATGATAAGAACAATTCATGTAAACAATTGAAATTGTCTTTGATATGGTATAATAAATGAGTTATAAATATTACCTTATGTAAGGCTGAACTTCACTTGTATTCGTTAAAACATATAAATGGGCTTGTTGAAGAAGATCATGGGAAACTTGTTCAATCCATCCACCAGCTAAAGGTCTTCCATTTTGAGTTGAATAATCAAACACATTCTTCCTTACAGGAATCCCAACAGATTCTGTATTCGATAAATAATCTGCATAAAATTCTAGTGCCTCTTCTGCAATGTATGATTCGGCGATACATCCCTCAGGCCTGTTACGATTTCGAACATAACCCTTTAACACCTTCATGTATCTTTTAAATGGGTACATCCACCTCAAATATACAGGACCACATAGTTTTACTTCTCTAACTAGGTGAACAGTTAAATGAACCATAACATCAAAGAAACTGGGAGGAAAGTACTTTTCTAGTACACATAGTGTTGTCACAAGTTCACGTTGGATGTCATCTAACTTAGAAATATCTACCACCTTTTGGCATAACGAATTAAAGAACATGCAAAGTCTAATTAAAGCATATCTGACATGTTTCGGTAACATTGCTCGTAGAGCAATAGGTAAGAGTTGTTGCATTAAAGTGTGACAATCATGCGACTTTAACACATATAGCTTCAAGTCATCCATAGAAACAAGATTTCTAATGTTTGAAGAATACCCATCTGGCACCTTAATCTCACTGAGCACTTTACAAAATCTCTTTTTTTCATCTCTCGACAATGTATAGCATGCAGGTGGTAAAAATGTATGATTATTGTGATGTTGTGGTACCAATTCATACCTTAATCCCATTTCTTGTATATCCATTCTAGCTGCTACCCCATCCTTTGATTTTCCCGCAATATTAAGCAATGTGCCTACAAGACTATCACATACATTCTTTTCTATATGCATAACATCAAGCACATGTCTGACATGTAAGGACTTCCAGTATGGTAAGTCAAAGAAAATTGATCTCTTCTTCCAACATTGTGAAATCACATCTTCATTATTTCGTTGATGTTGTTTTTTCGACTTCCCCCAAGAATTTGATAAACTTTGAACCTTAGAGAAGACCTCTTCACCAATTAATGGTTGTGGAGCAACTCTAAATTCTTGTTTCCCATTAAAAGCTTTCTTCTGTTTACGATAAGGATGATGTCGTGGTAAAAATCTTCTATGTCCATATATGACATTTTCTTACTGTGCTGCAAACGAACTGCATTGGTATTCTCAACACAGATAGGACAAGCATTGTAACCTTTAACTGTACAACCAGATAAATTACCATAAGCAGGAAAATCATTAATAGTCCACATCAAAATAGCTCTCAAGTTGAATGATTCTTTTTGGTACGCGTCATAAACTTCCACACCAGTATCCCACAATATCTGCAAGTCTTCTATGAGTGGTGCCAAGTAAATGTCTATATCATTACCAGGTTGTTTAGGGCCTGATATTAATAGTGTTAACATCATAAACTTTCTCTTCATTGTTAACCATGGTGGTAAATTATATGTCACCATAACAATTGGCCAACAACTATATCGACTATTTAATGTACTATAAGGATTAATCCCATCAGCTGAAATAGCAAGCCTTAAGTTTCTTGGTTCTGCTGCAAATTCTGGCCACATATAGTCAACTATTTTCCATGATGGTGTATCTGACAGATGCCTCAACTGGCCATCAACTTCTTTTTGACTTGAATGCCATGTCAGATGTTTCGATGTTTCAAAGCTTCTAAACATTCTTCTGAACCTAGGTATTGGTGGAAAATACCATAACCCCTTAGCTGGCACCCCGGTCTGTATCTTGTTACTGTTTTTCATTATTTTCCATCTAGAAAGACCACAAGTTGGACACTGAATCTCATTTTCAAACTCCTTTCGATATAATATGCAATCATTCAGACATGCATGTATCTTGTGATACTCTATGCCTAATGCATTTAATGTTTTTTTGGCATCATACATAGATGTAGGCATTTCATTATTCTCTGGCAACATTTCAGATATCAAATTTAAAAGTTCATTGAAGCTCTGGTCAGACCAATTGTACTTCGCCTTCAAATTGTAAAGTTTAACTGGAGCAGAGAGTTTCGTGAACTTTGATGATCCAGAATACAAAGGTTTCTCAGCATCACTAAGTAGCTTCATGAACTGGTTAGCATCGTACTCTACAAATGCATCTTGAACCATCTCTACAGTGTTATCAACTTCCTCCTCTTGGACGACCTCCTTATTAGCTGTAGCATTTCGACTTGTAAAAGACCCATCAAGACATGCTTCCCCATGCCATATCCAATTATTATAACTTCGATCAACTCCATTAACAAATAAATGATCTCGTATCTCACGTGGAGTCAGACGTTTCATATTACCACATTTAATGCACGGACAACGAACATGCTCAGGATTATCAGAATTTCGAATGGCATATTCCAAGAAATTAGTTACACCTATATCGTACTCATCTGACCTTCTATCAGCGAACATCCAAGTCTTGTCCATTCTAATATTTAACACATCATATGTTAGCACATTAACTTGATTCTATCAATATATATATACATGTGCATGTCAATCAATTTTTACAGGTAGGATGATCCTATACCATTCAGAAATGCAACATTTATGTGGAGCACATGATAAATCATGCTTCATTTAATTTCATAAAAAATTCAACAGCATATCACTATAGTTCTTCGAGTACATGACCTATGTAGAAATTGAGGATCATATAATAATCTCCTCTATTGAAACAAATTTCCCAAATTTGGTTACTATCATTACAAATTTATTTTTATTTAATGATGATCATTGTAAGTATTATTGCTATTTCATTTTTAATAATCATTACAAAAATACAAATATAATTATAAAATCTTATAAAATTAAATTATTAAAATATTTTAACTAATAACCAATCATCATTTCATATAAAGTCCTTAGATAAATTTGTAAATCTTTATAATTTATAAGTTATGAAATGTTTTAATTTGTTACAATCAATAATTATAATAATTAATTTAAATCTCATCCTATACTTCTTTTGTATTATTAAAAACTTTTTCTCATGCTACCATTATTCATGAGAAATAATACCGATTGGGATATTTTTTCTTTCTTGTGGTGACATTTGATTTTTCAATGTCATAGTGTGAAGTTACTCAATATACTGGAAAAATATTTGTACAGGAACAAGTGAATTGATGCAATTTTGTATTTATATATAAACAAAAAGTAAATGAATTGAAAATAAAAATATAAAAAGTTACAGATTCTTCCTCCTTGATTGTTACATACAATACTATTATTTGCTTAATACTTTATTTATAACATAATACTGAATATTAGACCATGAGTATTTCATTTGCTTTTACTTTAGATAACGATTTATCTCATGCTCTAATTTAGGCTGCATGATAGTTCACTTGCTATTAAAAATTTCTCGAGAAGCAAACTTAAATCAAGGTCCACAAAGCTCCTTTTTGGTCATATTTGCTAGAGAAGAGCCATGCCAATAGCTGGAAAAGAACAAAAAAACATAAAAGCTGATACTAATAAAAAGAAAAAAAGTAATTATAAATTGGGGACAAAAGATTAATTCAGACCCCTCACCTAGGTCTAGAATCCTTAGTCCAAATCTGGAACCACTCAGCCAGGTCTGGAACCCCTAGACCCCTCACTCAGATCTGGAAACTCTAGTCCAGATCTGGAACCCCTCACCCCTCACCCAATCTGGAACCCCAACCCAGATTTGGAACCCTTCACCCAGGTCCGAAACTCTCAGCCTAGATGTGGAACCCCAGCCCAGATCTGGAACCCTTCTGACAATGATCTGAAACACTCAGCCTAGATCTAGAATTCCAGCCAAGATCTGGAACTCCACTCCCCCAGATCCGAAACAATCAGCCTAAATCTAGAACACTAGCCCAGATTTGAAACTCTTCTCACCCAAATCCGAAACTCTTAGCCTAGATCTAGAACCCCTCAACCAAGAACTCTCATCCCACATTCGGGAACTCATACATCTAAATCTTGGATCTAAACAAATATTTTGAACCTCAAAATAGATCTAAAATCTTGATGAAAATGAAACCATGCATATATGTAGAATCTCAATGGGAGGAAAACCACATCCGAATTTGAGCTTAAAAATAATGAAACTAAAAGCTAAAAATCAAAGAACAATAATTTCTGCATTTTACCAGAAAAGATGAGCACAATATTTCGGGAGAAAAGATATAACTTACCAGAAAAAGGGGAGGAGATGTGGAACCCAAAAGCAAGCAACACTACACACTCTTAATCCCTTCGATGTAAATGGTTAGGACCGATTGAATGTTTGGTTTGCACATCTATAGCCTGGAGAAGCTGTCCTCATAGTGTGCACTTCTTACCTAAAGAATCGAAGAAATGTTTGAGTAATTGGAGAAGAAGAACAAATGAATGAATTAATTTGGCGATGTTTCTGGAGAATATGCATGATTTATTCACAGTTATGGCTGAAACTGTGAATAAAAGATGCAGGGCTTTATTCACAGTTACTGCCAGAACTGTGAATAAAAACCTTTATTCACAGTTATGGCAGTAACTGTGAATAAAAGGTACAGGATTTTGTTCACAGTTTCAGCCATAACTGTGAATAAAACCCTTTATTCACAGTTCTGGCTGTAACTGTGAATAAAAGATTCAGAGTTTTGTTCACAGTTACTGCTAGAACTGTGAATAAAACCTTTTATTCACAGTTATGGCTGAAACTGTGAACAAAGGTTAGTGCCTTTATTCACTCACTGTCACTGCCTCCTTCATTCACTTGCACATGGATTCACAGCTTCACCAGAAAAAGAAAGCACGAGAGAGAAGGGGGAGGGCTGAGGAAGGCCGACTGTAACTTCGGCTTGGTGGTGGTGGGTGTGCGTGAGCATCCCTTTCCTTCTACTGCTGTGAGGCAGCAGAGGGGTTTGCTTTTTATATATGTTCTCATCACCTTCTGGAGAGGGCATGACTTCCATCTGGATCCTCTTAATTCGTTTGGAATTAATTAATGGTTTGGCTTAACTTTACAGCATATCTTACAGTTAATTACCTCATCTTGGCATCAAGTTCATGTTTTGCTAGTTCCTCTTATTCTCAGATATCTGCTTATATATATATATATATATATATATATATATATCCATCGAAAAAATCACAAAAAGATGCAGAAACAGAGGAGAAAGAGAGGGACAAAGAGGGAGAGAATACCTTTGCTCGGAGAAGCTGGTTATTGTTATGCAAGTTAATTTCCTGCAAGACACCCATGAATGGTTTCAATGAGACAGAAAGAAAACATTTGCATGTTATAAGTGGACACTAATTTTCCAATTCAGACCTGAAGCTACTGAAGTGATTTTCAATGGCAGAATCAATGGAAACTCAATATGCTTGTTTAAACTATGCTACCATATTAGAAATTTAAAGGGATTATGAGCATAGAGTTACCCTCTTCTGCATGTACTCGATTTTGGCAAACAACAGCTCATTCTGGTTCAGGAGGGGGTTGAAGAAACGGAAGAAGAAAAGAAAGGAAGACCTGTAACAGAGGCAAAAAAATTCAATGCATGGTGCACATACCTTTTGTTCACAGTTATAAACATAACTGTGAATAAAACTTTCACTTAGTTCACAGTTACAAGCACAACTGTGAACAAAAGTTTCCCTTTATTCACAGTTTTAGTAACAACTGTGAATAAAAGGAGTCTTTGTTCATAGTTTTATTACAACTGTGAATAAAAGTTCTTTTATTCACAGTTGTTATTAAAACTGTGAACTATCCAGTGTGAAGTAATCCCATTTTTCTTATAGTGTGTGCAATCATAAAAAATTTTAAGATATACTAGTAAAAAGAAAATAATGGTCATCATATGAGCAGTAATGCTATAACTTTAATTAAATAATTATTATAAAGTTATTGAAAGATATCACATAACTTACTACAATTCTTTCTTGAAAAGGATAACTTCAATCTTAATGACTCTGAACTTTAACATAATTTAAACATATCTGAATCATAACCAGGTGGTAACAAACTCAAACTGGTAGGCCGATAACAAGATACCATGTACAAACTAACCATAACAATTTAAAGAGCACAAATCAGGCTGACTTTTGTTGAATACTTACCTTTGTATTTTTTTTTCTTTTGTCACGTACAAAAGAGTGAAAACCTCACATCTTAGGTTATATTTTTTCAATATTCATCCAACAAACATGCAACTTCAGAATCTCTAAAATTATTAACCAGTACTTAGAAAAAAATCAAAAATTATAGTACTAGTTAATAAATGAAGGATTTCAATTGAAGTAAGCTTTATAGAAAAAATCTAATTTTAACTTAGTAATGAAAATGAACTAAGGGAAGCCAATAACATTTAGGTTAAGCTCAACCATGCAAATGAAAATGAGAAAATAAAACCCAAATAAATTGAAACTTATAGAAAACACAATACGTAACATTCCTTTCGTACAAAATTTATAAAAAAACAAAATAGAAATACCCTTGAACTCACCCAAATAAAAAAATTTACCATCCAAACCTTTTCTTAAAAAAAATCAAGTTTACAATAGAATTCGATCACATAAATCTAATACCCTTACCAAGGTACATATTTGCACCACTAAAGTGGCAATGTTCACTCTTAAAACATTAATGTTAAGTATTGAATGCATAATGCACAACCACATTGTAACTACAATCAAGTTCAGATTAATTTTCTTCCTTATTATTCCTATTAGCATATAAAATAATAACAAACAGTGGAATTAAGGTTTTTATTAATTGTAGAAAAAAATCTAATAGAGATGATCACTTGGAATGTTGCAATAATATACCATGGCCTCAAATCCTAACATGGTGCATCTGGGTTCCTATAACTTTTAACAAAATGTAATGCATAAAAGAAAATTTTATTATATTACTTGTTTTATTTCCAATATGAACATCTTAATATGTGTTTTAGCCACCTTGGTTCACATATGTGCATGTCATATATTTACATAACTCTAAAAAATTGTAATAATGTGTCAGCAATATGGTTAAGCATCTACTTACACTACCTTTGAAATTTATTCTCACCACTGAGATGACAACAATTAACTTGGGCTTGAAAACATTTTCTAGATTTTATTCCCCTATAAAATCTATAGCCTATAAAACGAAAAAAAATGAAGAGTTAAAATACTAATAAAATATTTTAAGGTTCATTTTAGGGCCAATTTTTATAGTATTATTTCTTTAAATAAAAATTTTATTTCCCATGAAACCTTACTTCCAAGTAAAATGCCCTTATCAATACCTCTTTAACCAGATTGCATTCACTTAGAATCATATTGGTATCAAGAGCTCGAGGGGACTTCGGGATGGTGACCCATTTTCCCCTTTACCTTATGTTTTTGGTATGGATGTATGGCCTTTTTGTTCTTTCTTTCATTTGTGTCCGGTCCGTTGTGTGTGTTTTTTTAAGCAACTAGCCGTTACTATAAGATGATAAAGATGCAGGCTACTCTTTATTATTAGAAGACAAAGGTTGATGTGGCTGCTAAGCTATTTCTTTGGAAAGCTCCTACTAAGATGGGAAATTCTCCAATAAAGCTGTTATTACGAGGTGAACTCATATTGGCCAAAGTAAAAAAAAAAAAAAAGGAAATGGTAGAGAGATTTGACATGATAATCACTAAACCTCCATAATATCTAACAACTCAAGTCTTATGACGGTCATATAGGACACCAACACATAGAAAAAGGGCTGAAGGAACCAGTCCATGACTTAACATTGGTGGAATGCTACCTCCAATTCCTTGTATGTTCGATAGAGGGGAGGAATTCTATTCAATTTATGGGCAGTTATACCAAAATGAGGCATGTAAAAAGACTGCACAAGGAACTTTGTTAATTTTCCAGCTGGTGCACCAAGAAGTAGAGAAGGATGTGAGATACCCAAAAAATGGACAAAACCTGGCACTAGATAGGTTAAGGGGAATGTGGATGCTGCAACATTCACCAACTTTGATAGATATAGCATTACAAGCAAATAGTGCATAGAGCTTACCGTTTTTTTCTATTAAGTGGCGAGCTTATTGTAGTCAGTCCTAAAGGGAGAACCCTGCTTTGTCGTCATTTAAATCTGGTAGGCATGGCACTGGTAATCAAAGATGAGCAGGGTGCTTTTATCAAAAGTATAGGTTAAGTCCACGGAAGGGAATATGAAGCCAAAAGAAGTAGAGAGCTTACTGTCTTTTTCTATTAGAGTGGCAAGCTTGTTGTAGTCGATCTTAAAGGGAGAACCTTGCTTTTTCATGACTTAAATCCCGTAGGCATGGCACTAGTAATCAGAGATGAGCAGGGTGCTTTTGTCAAAAGGATAGTTTAAGTCCACAGAAGGGAATATGAAGCCAAAGGAAGCAAAGGCCTAAATAGTTAGAGAAGCTTTAAAATGGTCATTGTAAAGTCAGTTTGGAGAAATGATTTTTGACAGATTCGATGGAGGCGGTGCTTAACTTTAAGCAGCGCAAAAGGAGAGAAAGATTATGCCCACAACGGCTTAACTTTAAGCATATCGAGTGGGCAAAATCCGAGTTTACCCACTCAAAATCTAGTGATGATTCACCGAATGCTTAGATTTAATCTTTCCATAAAGACCAAGTAGCAAGAAAAGAGGAGAAATTGCAAAAAAATGAGGATTACAGAGAGCAAAAAATTGCAGACAATAAAAGGAAGAAAGGAGTATGCGGCGGTAAAAAAGAAACTAAGTTGTAGGTTAGGTTTTTAAGTAAGTATTTATATTACATCAAAACAACGTCGTTTTGATGTAATATTTTGTATTTTAATTTATTCATTGTAATTAAATCATTTAATCATTGATATGTTTTAATTAAAATTAAAATTAATCGATGTCAATTAGCAACACATATATTGTAATTTAGGCTAATAATTACAATTTACATTAACAAGCAATTATTTATCAATTGATGCCTAATCATACATACTTTTCACTAAACAATGCAATTAAAAACAAGTAATTGTTTCAAAATTGATAGCTAATCATAGCTATATGTACCAATGTTTCAATCGTAAATTATTTATAACTTCGAGTTTTTTTAGTTACAACTCATGGTTCATCAGTATAAGTACCTATATTTATTGAATAAATTAATATATTATATATTTTACAATGTATTATAATCAATGTAACATAGTTCACTGCATGATATCTAATATATTATGAAATTATAAGATAATTAAATTCATGGTTTTAAATTGGGTTATATGTACTAATCATGACATATATATATATATATATATATATATATATCATGAGATTTTCTTGTATATATTACTATATATTATAATCTACAAGTGTTTAAATTAATTTATTAAATGCACTACTATATTTTATATATTTTATAACACAATAAAAATTATATGACATGATATATTTTAATAATAAATTAAATTAAATTGTTAAAAAAATATTATATATTATATACTTAAGATGCAAGAAAGCAAACTTGAAGTTGTGCTCTCTTACTTTTAAGTATAAGACATTAACCATTGAAACAAACAACCAAATGTAATATTGTTTTCAAATGCAAATTACGTTATTATTTACTTTTTAGTAAATATAATTATCAATTCAAATAGTTGAATTTTACTTTTTTCAGCAATAATATATTATCAAATTGAAAATAAATTTTTTATGTAAATTGAATTTGTGATTACAACAAAAATATATAAGACAACACTTAATTATACCTTAAACAATTAACTAAATTTGTTAAAAATTTAAAAAAAAGAACATAGTTGATTACTCATCTCTTTTTAACTATAATAATTATATAATTAAAATAATTATGATTAAAAATTTAATTATGATAAATAAATAATAAAAATAATACTAAATTATTTTAAAAATAATCTACCTTCTCAGATATTATCAAATTACATTAAAAAAATATTTTATAAAATCTAAAAAAATTAGTTAAAAAATTTAACTCACTCAATGATTCCTATGGAAAAAAACCGTGGTAAAAAACAAAATATCCGTGACAAATTATTATAAATGATTATTATAAATTATTTTTATGTTAATTATTTAATTATTTAGATAATATATCAAGTATTAAAAAATTTTTTCAAAATTCCCACAGAGAAAATCGTGGCAAACACTTAAAAAATATTGCAACAAAAAACTACTATAGAAATTGATTAAAACAACAAAAAATAATTTCCATATGTTAAATTAAAAATTACTTTGACAAAATTGACACGCAAAATTTTCGTGGCAAATGATGTAAATGTTGCCACGATTTATTCCGTAGTAATATTATTACTTAAAATAATTAAAAAATTGAAGTATATACTTTTTTAATGGATTGCCATGGTTTTGTCTTCCGTGGAAAAAGTAACAACTAATTCCCATGACAATATACCATGACAATTGCATTATTAATTTTATTTAATTAAATTTAAAAATTTAAATATATAATTAAAACAATTACCATAATATTATTTATGAAAATTAAATTAATTATTTTTTAATATTAATAAAATTATATAAAAATTACCATGGTAGTTTTTCGTTGGAAATTCGTTAACATTAAAAAACAAAAATATAAATAAATATTTTTATCAATTTTCCTATGGATTTTATTACGACAATATTTGTAAGAAATAATATGTTAGAAATTTTGATTGTATTTCCATTGGAATAATAATTTCTCATTACATAATTTTTTCGTATCAATTGGCATAATAGATTTCAAAAATTCCCACGATTTTTATTTCCGTGGGAATTTTCCTTAAGAATTTTACTATTTTCTTGTAGTGGAGGTCAGGAGTTACGCAAGGTCAGGAGATAATCCAAGGTCGAAAGTTAATTCAAGGTTAAGGGCTAATCCAAGGTCAGGAGTTAACTTAATGTCAAGAGCTAAGCGAAGGTCAAGTTTTCTCGAGGTTGGGAATTTACCTAGATCAAGAAACACTTAAAGGACCTCCCATAACTTCAACGTCTAAGATCCAGTTGAAGTGCTTCAAGTGACATTGGAAAGGTAAGAGAAAGGGCTAAAATTCTATGTTAGGGTCGAGTGAAGATTTTATAAACTTGAAGGTTCTACCTTGATGCAAATCTACATAACAGTCAGATGCTTTACTATAGTATTTTCATAAAGGAACACTTGAAAGATCTATCAAAGCTTCCACATTTAAGGTCTAATTAAGGTGATTCAAATGGTGTTGGAAAGTTAAGATAGAGGGATATAAATGTTGTGTTATGACCAAATGGAGATTATTAACATCTCAAGGTTTTATCATTGTCCAAAAATGCATGATGTTGAGATAGAGTAACTAATGAACTTGCGATAGTAATTTGAGATAGTGAAATTATTATTATTATGAAGGTGATTCAAGTGGCATTGTAAAGATAAAATATAAAACTATAAGTTTTATGTTGAAAGAGAGCATAGATTCAGAACATATTAGTAGGCAGAAGTGGCTGACATAGTACATTATCATTGAAAGCACTAGTGCTGATGAGATAGTGCTCTACTTTTGAAAAAAGGAAAACTGATGATGTAGCAGGGCATCGATAGTAGGGCTGTTAAAGTGGTAAGGCATCATTTGGCAATGCTACCATATTTGTCTAAAAAGGAAGAGCTATTGATATGGCAGGGTATTCAAAGGTAGCAAAGTTAGTAGCATACCCCACATTTTGATGTCACTCGATTCTATACCAAATTTAGTAATTTGAGTAAGAAATTGCACAAAAGGTGATGGAATGGTGAAGTAGATTGTAAAGCTCCTAAAATTCCTAAGATTCATTCAATAATTGGAAGAATTAGATGACGCAGTAGTAGTTTACTAGCAAACCTATTCTTGAGTTATCTAGATGAAGATTGGAGAAAATGAATGTGGTTTCCCACTCAAATGAGGTCCATGATGTGGAAATGGAGTTGGAATCAATGGAAACAATGTGATAGAGTCTCAAATGGGCTTCACACAATGAGGTGGGCTCTGCAAAGCAAGGTAGAGCATGTCGAGCTTGAACGCAAAAGATGTTGGGTACATTACACTTTTTTCTTCCGCTTGTTGTTTAATGCTAATGTGCGCCATCGAAATCCTATATATAGGTGGGAAGATTTCAGCTCTAGAGCGAAGAGTGGCAAAAAAAAGGAAGAGGTAGCAAGATTTAAGTGAAAGAGAAACACACATAAACACAACAAAAAGAAAAGAAACTGTCTCTAAAGTTTTCTCAAAAAATTCTTTTTATAATTTTTAGTTTCCATTATAGTTCTTGTGGCTTTCCACGAAGATTTCAATAGAAATCTTATATCCATTCATATTGAAGAGGGGAGAAATACTATGAAAGTGTAAGGGACTTTAAGAGGTATTCAAACAATCTCTTAAACTTATTTATTATAACACATTCATTATTTTGAATAAAATTGCTCAACATGAGATAATTATTAATAAACTCTTATTAAGTTATATGTTTTGATTTATTTAATATTTTAGCATTTAGATAAATCATATTATAGAAATAAAAATTATTTTCATATTAGAACTTTTCTTTGTTAACAAAAATATTACATATATGATTTCTAACCCTTATTTTGGAGAAGAGAAGAAGTAGGTAAGTGCAAGCCATTCTTTTCTCCCTAAAAGAATGTCTTGATATATCGGGATGGAGTAAGCACAAAGGTTCGAGTACTTTGATGAAAATACTCTTAAAATTATTTTGTAGGAAAAGAAATCAAATGGTGTACCAGTTTTGGGGGTCTTGGGGGTGCTAATCCATCCCCAAGCATAACCGACTCCCATATTCGAAATATCAACTCTTTTTGTACTAGTTAGCTTGACTTTTAAACGGTGGTCAATCATAGCTAAAATGATTTGTGATAACTTTTAACTTTTTCTCACACTGTAAGTTTTCCCGATCAAAACCTTAGTCATAATAGTTGGCATCTCTACTAGGGATGATTAAGAGAGCCAGACCAAATTTTGATTTCTTTTCCTGCTTTTTATTTATGCTTTATTATTTTGTATTTGTTGATTGCTATGTTTTGTTTGTTTTATTAATTGCTTTCGAAATAGCACACACCATAAAGCATAACATACGCTCTAAACCAAAACTTTACCTTGTAGGAGAAATATGTGTAACGATGCATCCAAGAGGAAACCTCGCAAAGCTGGAGAAGTATTTCACTCAGATTAAACCATAGGCATGTTGATCTCTACTATTATTCACCATCGACATAAGAAACTATGTCATAAGAAACTATCATCAGTCCGATAATGGAAATCTGCAAACCTTTTGAAGTTGGTCTTCCCTTGCATAACCAATGCATATATTTAACCCAAGGCAGAGCCATGGTTAGGGTTAAGGTTCTAAACCCGACTAGGACACACATCAAATATACTTGATGTATCGTTATGTTGCTTATCATATAATATGAAGTAAATTAAAATATATATTTCATCATCTAAGAATATAACACTCGTTTAAATGCTTTACTATAAGAAAATATTGAAAATTATAATACTAGGATAGAGAGGATAGAAGTTGCTAAGGATGAGATAACCTAGGCCTCAACTATAATGCAAAATCAATTGCTATAAAATTAAATTAACGTCTAAAACTCGATAGCAAAATGATTTTAGTAGATGATGGAGTTACTTGTAAAAGGAAAAATCACCAAGAAAGAGGTGCCGTAACAAAGGAAATCTTTCACCTCAAAAGAGAGAGAATGGGAGACGAACTTTATCTTTAAACCATTGGGTTTGATATGCCAAGCTTCCTCGAAAAATATGGCCAATGTGAACAATGAGCCTACATGATAAAAGCTATAGAAATAGAGGGTGCCTGTTAGACCGATACCATGCTCATATTCAGAATTGTTTCCTAAAGTTTGTATGAAAAATTGATTGCCCCTTTGTTTGTGAAGCCAGTTAAACCGTTATACCTAAAATAGTATGATGCAAATGCCAAATGCAATTATCACAAAAGTACAATAAGGTATAATATAAAAAACTACTTAACATTCAAATACAAAGTACAATTACTTGTAAATAATAGAGTTTTGGGCTTCGATGCCATAAATAGCCCATATGTTGCCAATAATTCATTGCCTGCCCATGCAGTACATCATGTAAATATAATGGCCAGAATTTTGAAGGTCAAACAAAATAGAAATCAAGTGGGCTTAGGATATGAGCCAATGAGAGTCGATAAGAAAAGAATAGAGGAAAAAAAAAAGAAAATGAAGAAAAAATAAATAAATGGATCCAATCGACTATGGTCACCATCCACCTTATTTTTAGTTTGCTAAGTTATATGATGTGAATCAGTCTTTAATGATAGATTCCTATATAAAGGATAATATAGCTAGAATATTTTCAAAATAGGAAAAAATGAAGGCTTTTCTCAATCTAGTTATGAAATTGTATAAAACTATTATATTGAAATTAACTATAAAAAATATATGGCTTTATATAAGTTCTTATCATGCCTTCACTAGTGCACAGCTTCATATAAGTTCTACCATATCAAATCCTCTTATTGTTTGTTTTTTTTTTTCGTTTTTTTTTTTACTTTTGAGTGAAACTTTGGCATCCTTTTTCTATGGTGATTTTGATGATGAAAAGTTTAAAAGAAATAACTGTGAGTATTTTCAAGAGGATGATTCTCACTTTGAGGATTTGAAAGAAAAAGTTGGAATTACACTAGAAGAATCTCATGCAAGTGGAACAAGAAAGAAAAAGCAAGAAAAAAGATAGCAAAAAGCCTCCATAAGGAAGAAACCAAAATGGTCAAGTTAGAAAGTGGAAAAAGATAAAAGGTGGTTAAAATTAGTTCCACAAAATTGAAGATGGAATTAGTCTAGTTATTACAAGGATATGCAGATATGGAAGCATAATGGAACATCCTTTAAGTTAAGGAAAAAAAAAAACTTGGAGAAGAAATAGAAAAAAATCGTTCTTGATAAATCAAGAACCACGGATGTTCTTAATAGTTGAATCACATTATGGAAAAACCATCAATACATCAAGATGAATTGCTTCCTTATGAACTCCCAAAATCACAGAAATAGGAAGAATGTGAATCATTTCCTAGTTAACTAGATCAATATAGTGTAGCTGAAGAAATATGAATTACACTATCTATAAGATGTTAATGACTACCTTTTAAAAAAAGTTGGGGTAGAAAAAGCACAAGAAACATAGAAAAAGAGAAAAGAAGGAAAGAAAAAACTTAAGTGGATGAAAAAAAGGCTGTTGAAGTTGCAATTCAAAAAATGACCAGGAACTATCAAGGCCAGCATAAAATACTGCTATTAGCTTCAGTAAAGTTGTCAATAGGGCAAACTCAATAATACGAAAGCAATATTGCCAATTGAAATATTGATTTTTTCTCAAAAATACTCATGGAAAGGTAGCTCAAATAAGTAAAACAAGTGGAAAAAAATGGTATAAACAATTGAATTTGATTGACCAAAAAAGATTGAAAGTAATTTGTGTACTAAAGTAGGATGAAAAAAGCACACCAAATAATGGATTCCAAAGAATTCCACCAATTCAATGGGCAAATGAACACCCCAAAGGGGTAAATTAGTATGAAATAGGGATGGATTCTATGAGGATGACCTTCTCTGAATGAGATTTAATAGGGAAGAGCTACTTAGTCCTAATATCAGACAAATTTGATGAGGATAAAATGGCGTCTTTATCATTTCAATCAAAAGAAAATTAGCGTATTAAAGTGATCATCATTGAGAAAAACCTGATAGAGTATTACTTGATAGTGAGGGAGTGAACCCTTGTTTACTTTCTTAATCTACATACTTGATGCTTTTATTAAAAAAGAGAAAAACAACTTTGATTAATGAGTTTTATACTTTAATAATCAAGCAAAATAAAATAAAAATTAATAAGAAAATAAAACAATTAAAAAAAAAACATAATTTCAAAATCAAACGTCAAAGGAAATCTAGACAGGAAGTAAAATGTATTTTATCGCCAAACATCAAAAAAGATTTTTAGGAGATGGCAATGCAAATTTGATAATTAGAACTCTCCTCAAATACTCAATAAGCCTTCTAGAAGGATCTTCTTACTCCAAGATGGTTGATCATTTCATTGTAATAGGATTTTGTAAGGATATGGTTTTAAAAGTAATTGAAGAAAATGGAGAAGACAACACAGATTTAATATCAAACTCTCCTGCCATACTCACTTATTAGAAATTCTCTTCGAATATAGTGAAATTATTTTGCAGATCACTCCTTTTCAGATTATATAAGTAGCTTTCTAGATGATTTCTCATATATAAAAAGCACTTAACTGGCAAGGAAATCCTAAATCCTAATCTTAATGAAAGAAGTTGCTATCCTTAACAAATATGGGGACAAGATGGAGGAAGTGAAAATAGCCATGGAGAGATGTGGTCAAGACTCCATAATTATATATTTAACTAATTTTATTTATGTTGCTCAAATGACAAAGGTTGCCAATGAACTTGTGAATGAACTTCCTCTCCAAGAGTTGTCAAAGTCTTAAGAACTTTGCTAAACACAAAGAAAGAAGTTTTTATTAAGAAAAAAGAGAGAGAGTTTGAGAATAAATTTTTGAATAAAGATGAGAGACAATTCATCTCCCAAATCCAATAATAGGTTTTGGAGTTTATATTGAATAAGGTTATGTAAGGCATACAACACTTCATGAAACAGCTAATGGGTCCTCATACTTTTATGAAAATTTGGCACTTGATCATAATAGAGTTTGGGACATTATTTCATGTTTCTTACATGATGTGGAACCAGAATTGGTTAATTCTAAATACTACTATATTGCTAAGAAAAAGAGGCTATGCTCATAACCTCTAACCTAGAACAAATTTCCTTTTGTTTCAATTTCTCCATGTACCATGGATGAAGCTCTTCCTTTAATAAAGAAATGGGCCCTTATGGAATACAAAATTTAATTTCTTATAGATTTGTGTTGGGAGTGCAAAACTAACTAAGAAAATTTGCAAGGCTCTTGAAGACTATGGTAGTGATCCACCATTAAATGTCTAGAAATATGTCTTAGATGAATGTATAAAAAGAAATCTAGTCTAGGTTAGAAGGAATAAGGTTGCTCCACTTGAGCCGAAGAAATAAAGATGCTTTTTGATTCATATTAAACTACACTGAGGGCGATGGAATTAGCAAGATTGATAGGTATAAGTCACTCGGTAACTCATTCTACATTGATACTATGGCTTGCTATCTCCCAATGTTGAAAGACTTGTTTTCAGGAGGATTCAATGGGAAAGGATATTTACTAGGAGGAATTACTTTACTCTCCACGTGGCTCAAAAGCCATCTCAAAATGAATAGAAAAATATCTAAACTTTAGGGGCATTTTATAAAGATCTTGCACGAGGGAAGATCTAATGGGAATAACCATGTACGAGTGGGTCGAAAGTTTGTTCAGCTTATAGAACATATATAATGGATAACACCCTAGATCTTATACAAAGCTATTTTATTTATAACAAAAGGATTTTATGCCTTTACTCAGAATATGGGAAAGTATCAAATATACACCACTAGTAGTATAAAGGTAGATGGGTGTGAAATAATGGTCACGATCTTATATCAATTGGTCAGGGGAACATTTAAATATGATGATGCGCGATCAGTAAATAAAATAAAAAATCAAACAAGCCTAGGAAACCCCAATGTAATGAAAGTAAATGGATGGATAGCAGAATTCAGGGTTTAGTCCCACTAGTATGATTGCTTTGGTCAAAACTTCTTTCACGAAATGAAAACAAGTGGAAGTTGAATGCTTTTAGAAGGAAAGAGAATCTTGAGAAACCAAAAGATTCAAGTCATAAAAAAAAAATATTGACCTTGAGATTGAGAAAAAAGCCCTATCAAGGAATTAAAATACACAAAGGTCAAAATTAAAGAATAACGAGGAAATGTGAAGGATAACTCAAGAAATGTAAGAGTTAAGGAAAGACAGGTACTTCTTCATGAGTGAAAGCATAATGATACATAAAAAATTAAAAAGAAAAGCTGAGCTTGCATGAGATAGAATGAGAGAATAAAAAACTTAAAAAGATCATCTTTGCTAATCAAAACCATCAAAAGCAATTAAAAGATATGAAGTTATATCAATAACAATGAGAAGAGGAGTATATATTTAAGATGAATCAATTGATAAGAATGATGGATCAAGACTGAATTAGGGAAAGCTAAAATAAATACTGAATTATAGAGGAATAGAGCTAAAGAAACCAAGAAAGATATAAATAAATGACAAAAAATGTTGATACCCAACAGATACAAGTAGAATTAGCAACATAAATGACCACGAACACGTATAAAAAGATCTGTAAGCATCAAGGAAATCTCTTGCACTGATATCAAATTATGGAGCAGTTTTTAATTAAAGATGTGACATTTCAAAATGTTATTCTTTACAATGTCAAATGTCAAGGCAATTCTGATGAGAGACAACATTTATAGGGCTTCTCAACGAAGAATATTAATAGCCAATTGTTGTACATTGAGGAGATTTTGATGCAAAATATGACATTTCAAAATTTCATTCTTTACAATGTCGAATGTCAATGAGACTTTGAAAAGAGATAACATTTATAAGGCATGTTGAGGAAGAATTTTGATAGCTAAATCATTGTACGTCGATAAGATTTTAATGAAAGATGTGACATTTTAAAATCATTCTTTACGATGCCGAATGTTGAGGTGATTTGAATAGGCGACAACATTCATAGGGCATGTCGAGGAAGAATTTTGATTGCCAAATTGTTTTACATCAAAGAGATTTTAATGGAAGATGATACATTTCAAAATGTCATTCTTGATAATGTTGAATGTTGAAGTAATAGACAATGCTTGCAGGGTATGTCGAGGAAGAATCTTGATAGCTAATCCATGTACATTGAGCATATTTCAGTGGAAGATATGACATTTCAAAATATTAATTCTTCACAATGCCGAATATCGAGGTGATTTTGATAAAAGACAATGTTCATAGGGCACGTTGAGAAAGAATTTTGACAGCTAAATCATCACGCATCGAGGAGATTTTGATGGAAGATGAAACCTTTCAAAAACATTTGCACATGTCAAACCTCGAGGGTCATTTCGATGGAGATAAAAACCTTATTTCATCAAATGTCAAGGAACAATTTTGACAAGAGATGAAAGCCATCCAATATCGAGGAAGAATTCTAATAGTAAATGATAAAATTTAAATTTTGTTAATCATCAAAAGATGAGAAAGAATTTGGTCATGAAATGAAAGTAGAGATCTTTCGTCACATGTAACTTCAAGGGTCATTTCGATAGAATCAAGAATTTTTCAATGACAAGAGATGTGTTTTTCATCAAAGGACAAGGAAGAATTCTGTCATGGATGTTAAATAATCATTATCAAACCCATTTCATCAAACAAACTTCATTTTTTATTGATTTCTTATAATCTAATTAGATCTTAATTTCTAATGTAATGAGTTTTTATAGTTTTTTTCTGATGTTGTACTGGTTTTAGATGAAGAAGATGAAAAAAAATATGATACAAGGCTAGATCTATTTGGTTAAGGAGTAGGATAAGAATATAAAGGGCCAAAATTAATTGAGTTTCAATAGTATCCAAAGGCTTTATAAGCAATGGCTCTTATGCAGACAAGCCAACTTTTGTCTTCTTGGCCCTTGAGATTAAGCCACTTAAAACTTTCTTTAATAATCCATTAAGGGATCCACTTCCCTTTTAAGTTTGCACCATATGTTCTTATTCAAGGTTAGATAAAAAAAAAGGACAATTTACTTTTAAAGAAAAAAACGCTTTTGGTATCGATCAATGTTAAAATTATCAAGAAGGTGGTAAATAGTAATGAATATACTAGTGAATCTACTTTCTATATATATATATATATATGTATAGTAAATAGATGTTTGGACTTTAAATTACTAATTTCCATGTCACCAATCTCAATCATAGTTATAACAATTATTTTTCCAACTATTAATATATACATTTAGCAAAGGTTTAACATAGATGAAACTCTCTTACTTAAACACAAAATTAACCTATGCCAAGATCCAAATAATATTTCATTCAAATAAAATTGGTTTGAATCTTGAATACAATCAAAGATTTTGTCTAAAATAAAATCATCAATTTTGAAGATAAGATACAACTTTAAATATTTGCTAAAGCATAGGACCTACTGAAATTCAATTATACCTATAATTAAAACATGATTATACATTAAATAATTTGGATTATCATTCATGAAAAAATTTCACAATTAAAATATCATGATCTCTCAACATAACAATGCATTCAATTAAAAGTCAACTCAGAATTGTCATGTTATTTGAATCTTTGTGTGTGTTTTAGATCACTAATTATGCGCGTATCAAATTCTTAAAATTTATTAGAAACTTTAGAACATCATATTTAGCACTTCCTAAATATATCAATTTTCATTTTTTTCCTTTTTCTCTATTAATCAATATTATGAAAGGAAAAAAACAGAAAATACAAACATCTAAATGATTCATGTATGGAGAATAAAGTAAATGTCAAGGATCCATAATGATTGTGCATTAGAGGAAGGTTCTAATAGCAAATTTATTTTCACATGATCATGGAAGCATCCATATCTAAAGACTAAAAGATTTTAGGCATAGACTGATACAGAATTATGAATAATAACATGTGTTCAGATGCATATTCTACTATGTATCACATTCAAATAATGCAAAGTTGTAAAGAGTTTCTTAAAGTGTCAAACCTTAATGTATCAACTGCTTTAGTGAATATATCAATAAGTTGCTTCTCTATTGCAACATACTCTAAAATAACAATTTTATTTTTAACAAGCTCTTTTATGAAATGGTGCCTTATATTGATATACTTAGTCCTAGAATGTTGTACAGGATTCCTAGAAATGTTCATAGCACTGGTGTTATTATAATATACTATCAAAATATCCTGTAGAATATTGTAGTCCTCAAGATTTGCTTCATCCAAAAGGGTTAAAAGCAATAGCTTTCTGCAGCAATGTACTCAACTTCAATATTAGAGAGAAATATGCAATTATACTTCTTGTTATACCAAGACACCATGTTATTACTTTGAAAAAATACCCCCCAGAGGTGTTTTTCTTATTATCAGCATTTCCTACCCAGTCTCCATGACTATTTTTTACAAGGCTTGAAGTTGATTCTTAGAGTACTAAATTGCAAAATCAAGTAGTTCCATTCACAAACTGATTCACTACCTTGAAATGTGATTCTTTCATATTAGTGTGATATCTTACACAAACATTAATACCAAAACATATGTCTAATATGCTAGTAGTTAAGTAAAAAGAATACCAATCGGACTTCCATGTATACTAGAAGCAACGAACTTCCCATTTTCATCTTTTGATAGTTTCATATTCATACCCATGGAGTTTTAATATTCATGCCCATGGGAGTTCTCATATGTTTAAACCGAACTTCTTTACTAAGTCTTTTGCATACTTTCTTTGAGATACAAAAATTTCATCCAAGTTGTTTAACTTGCAACCTTAAAAAATACTTTAATTCACCAAACATGCTCATCTAAAACTCATTTCTCATTGAATTAACAAATTTAAAAAGTTTATTATGAGAGATGGAGCCAAACACTATTCATTAATATAAATTTGAGCAATTATAATATCAGCGTTAGACTTCTTAGTAAAAGAATTCTACCAACTGCCCTTCTCTTATACACTTTTTCTAGAAAGAAATTGGTTAATTTCTTATACCAAGCTCTAAAAGCTTGTTTTAACCTACAAAGCTTTATCAAATTGAAACATATGATTAATGTATTGAAAATTTTTAAAATCAGTTATTTGCCATATGCTTCCTCATTAAGAATACCATTTAAGAAGGTACTGTTAATATCCATTTGATACAATTTAAATTCTATTAAAGTTGCAATGCTTAACAAAGTCTAATTGAGTAATCTAGCAAGAAGAGTAAATGTTTGATCAAAATCAATCCCTTTTACTTGAGTTTACCTGTGTACCATTAGTCTTGCTTTTTTTTTCTAATTATATTATTAAATTCATTAGTTTTCTTCTTAAAAGTCCATTTGGTTCAAATAACTTTATATTGGACCTTGATATCAGAGTTTATACTTTATTCCTATTAAATTGTTTTAACTCTTTCTACATTGTTTGAATCTAATATTTATCTTATAAAGCTTTTTTTAATATTTTTGGGTCAAACATACAAGTTAACAGACAAACCTGATCATATCGCTATAATTGAGCCTCGTTATCTTTCTTGGCTGTTTACCATCATATAATTGTTCATTGACTTCAACGATAGAATGATTCTTCTTCATTTTGGAAAAAAGGTTCATATCTGTAAGGATCTTTAATTTCAAAACAAGGATTATTAACATCATTAGACTAGGTTAATGATGGCGTAGTAGGTTCGATTCCTTCTAATGTAGTAACCACAATGACTTCAGCATCACTTTTCTCTTTTTAATCTTCATTGAGAATGTTTGTTCTAGTTGTTTCTTTAATAAGACTAGTTACATCATTGTCAATGGAAATATCTACCTACTCTTTGGAATCATAAGCAACTACATTTATAGATTTCATAATAGTTTTAGTTCTCAAATTATAAATATGATAAACCTTACTATCAACAAAGTATTCAAAAAATATTCCATAATCGCTTTTTGAATCAAAATTTTTTAGAGAATTATGATTTTTTAATACATAACATACACAACCAAAAACATGAAAATCTCATAAGGAGTTTTTGTAGCACTTGGTCTTAAAGTATACCCTACTAATGGGATGACATGAGTATCAACAACTTTAACCCCTAATTTCTGATTGAATTTCTTGGAATTCAACGTTGCTTTACCCATTTCCTAAATGGTCTTATTCTTTCTTCCTATAATCGCAGTCTATTAAGATGTCTTTGGAACGAAAAATTTCATGTGAAATGCCATGCTCATTACAAAACTTAGCAAAGATAATAATTTTAAAATCCTTACCATAATCACTTTCAATCCTTAGAATTTTCATTATCGCAATGTTTCTCATTTTTTTTAGCTGAATAAACAAGTTTTTGAACATATCAAACATGTTGTATTTTTCTATAATAAAATCTACCCAAGTAAATTTGAAAAAATCATTTACGCATACAAAATTGTAGATCTTACCAATTATAATTTTGACATACGTAGGCCGTAATAAATCTATATGAAACAACTTAAGTACCCATGTTCTACATGTGTAGTAACCCTTTGTGCGACACTTTGACTTATTTTCCCACTTGGCATGTCTACAAATTCCTAGTTATTTTTTTTAGATCGGGTACTCCTCTAACAGCACTTGCTCTCATAATTTTAATCAGAGTCTTATAATTTAAATGACCTGTCAAAGCAAATAATAATTATAAGATGATCTAAAACCCTTGATGACATATTTTCTAGATTTATCAAACATAAGGCATTCATCCTTGGAGAATTTGACATTTGGGTCTTGATCACATAGTTGGCTAATATTGATTAAGTTTGTTATCAATACCTTAACACTTTCTTCAGTTTGGGCAGTCCGATTACATCCAAAGTTCTAATACTATTTTATATGACCCTTTATACCATCACTAAAAGTGACTTTCCTCATCGCTACACTCATTATGATTTCTTAAAAATTTGAAATCAAATGTCGTATACTTGGAATAGCCACTGTCAAAATACCAAGGGTTAGTAACACTTGCTTTCAAAGACATAAGCCATGTTACACCTTAAAAATGATTTTTTTACCCAAATTATGTAAGAAGTATTATTAGATAAGTCAATTCTTATTGTAATTCTTAGTATACCAATATAATAATTACCTCTTTTAAGCATCTTCATTAGCTTGAACAATGAGATCTAATGTGTCCAAGTCTATCACAAAAATGGCATATAAGAATAATTAATAAACCTATTATTTCTAGATTTCCAACTTTCAAAAGATTTACTAAATTTGCAAGTAGATTTATTCATAGTTTTAAGATTTCAATATGAAGCATTACCATAGTTCCTAGCTTTAGGTACAGAATTCATATGAATCCTAGATTTCAAAGGAATGATATTAGAGAACTTGCATGGTTTAGGAACTAGAACAACTTTGGTTATTTCTTTGGCAAGCACTATGTTTGAACTAGATGTGCCATCAACACAACCAATATCATGGCAATATCCGCTGTTTCTTCTTGTGGCCAATATGAGATCCAATTTTGTTGATCCATAATTCAATATCTTTAGGGATTTTCTGAATGTTTTCACCTTGAGCTTGAAGTTTCTAAAGTCTATCATCTTGTTTAGTAGCCAATACCTCAAAATGGGCTGCAGCCTCTTGCAAGACTTATTTTTTTTTCAAGTTCTGTAAGCTTTTTAACCAAATAATTCATTCTACTAACATATATGTAACCATTTATTATACATAAGCTAATAAGTTTTCTTAAATGTCCTTGAGATTTAAATCTCGACCAACAGTACTTTACAATCAAAAGCAAATTGAAAGGCATTTTCATTGGTCGACTAAAATAGTGTTTTGTGTTACAACCTAAGATACAACACTGGTTTCTTTACATTTGTGACTAGTCATAGTGAATGCTACATAATTACTAGTAAGATCATCATTATCTTTTGTGCTATCATTAGAGGATCTTCCTCACTCTAAGTAACATTTAATGAATTTTCTTTTTCCTAAGTGTGTTGATGCATTTAGCTTGGATATGTCTAAAGTCTTCACATTCTCAGTGTTATATCCCTTTGTCCTTCCTCTTGAACTTAGTTGCGGCATGGAAGCAATTGATTTAGGAGACTTCCTTGATGTGAAGTTTTCACCTTTGTTCTTCTTATTAGACTTCATAAGTATTCTGTTGAGATTTTTTTTCAACAAAACTAAGGACTCGTTAGCTCTTTCATCCTCTAAAACATCATCATTTACTTGCAAGATTCAGCTCGAAAGGCAATGTTTATCCCTTTTTTTTTTCTAATTCAAATTCATCTTAAATGTCTATAGACATTCGATTAACTTATCTAACTTTATGACTTCTGCATCATAAACTTCTTTTCTTGCTGTAACTTATATGCAAACCTTTCTAATAAATACTTAAGGACTCTCTTTATAAGTTTTGATTCAAAATATTTTTCTCGCGAGGAAAAAGATTCTTTACCAATATCATAAAGTCTAAAATTAGAATAAAAAATTGGTTCATTATCAAGCATTATAAGATTTCCAAACTTGAATGTTAACATCTGAAATTTGGATTGCTTCATGATAGAAGTATCTTCATGTATAACTTCAAAGATAAATCATGCACCATGTGGTGTTTCACATGTTAAAGTCAATTTAAATTGATTACCATGAACCATGTTAAAGATCACATTTAAGGCTTTTGAGGTGTTGTTCGACAAAAAAACTTCTTCAATTGTCCATGTAGATTTATGCTTGGGTCTGGCAACTCATTCGATAGTATTTTAGTTGGAAATTATGTTATTAACATTACTCTCCAAGCCTTCTCATCAATGGCTTTGATGAAGTTAGCATGCATTTGAAAGTTTAGTAAAATAAATATTTCAATATTGCTCAAGTAAGTTAAGTATAACCCCAAATTTCAATTTAGTAAAATTACCATTCTTTTATATTATCCAGCTAAACTAAAATTGTCCATCTTAACATAACATTAGAATGATTAATTATTTTTATTTGTGTTGATTTTTTTAAAAAATTGTTAACATGTAGCAATTTATCAAAATAAAGATTAAAATATTATCATTTATTTATTTACAAAAATAATATAAAGTATAAATATTTTATTTTATTTTTTTAAAAAATCAACCAAATGTAAATTAAGTCTTCTAAATATAGTAACTTAGTATATATTAAGTCAAGTAGGAATCTTAAGACCATTTTGACATGTAAATTTAACAGTCCTAAGTTTTCCAAGTCTTACTATATATTAAAAAGCTTGCAATTTTGATTATCAAAGTAATAAATCAATAGCATAATATATATATATATATATATATATATATATGCATACACACACATATCTCATAATTAAACATTATATAAAGATAGAAATTATCAAAACCGTCTTAAAATTCCTATATAGTAAAGTTATAAACAAAGCATGAGGTGACATCACATATGAACTCATAGAAACCAAACAACCTCGTCATTTCTTTCACATCTCCTCAATTTTTAACTTTGCTTCAACTAAACAAAGCACAATAACTAGATCAAGGCGTTAATGACAATTCTGATACTTGTAAGGAGATGCATTAATGATTTGCAGGAAGCCTAATGAATGACATTACCTTCCCTTTTAAGAATGCAATAGTCGACAATGCCCTTGTAAGCCTTTCACCATTAGGATCAAACTCAAGACTCTCACCGGCTATAGCTTTTTCTAGCCATTTATTTATAAAAATTACATTGAGATAATCAAAAAATAAACAAAAGAAAGGGGACAAAAGAGAGAATGAGAGTACCTCATGTTGGCTTAATGCGATTCTCTTAAAGTACAATGGCACAAGAGATTAACTAGGGTTCCTGCAGACAGCATTTAATAGAAGAAAGTTACATGGGAAGTTAAAAATTAAAGAAAATTCATAAAGGAAAATGAAGGTCAAAGTTCAGTGAAAGAAACGATATTTCAAGGGTTAAGGCGGTCTTTTTTCGAGACAAATGAAAATGAATATATGAAAATGAAAATTTTGAGAAGCGGGATTTTATGGTAATGGTATGAACTAGCACTGCATCACGACCTATACTTTTGTCACTTGCTAATTTTCATTGTATAGATTTTTGGAACAACTTATACTAGTTATTATAATTAATAAATTCAATGAGATTTAAAAGGGCTTTATTATTTTATTTTAATAATAAGTTATCTATAGTTTAAGTTCTAAATAATTAGGATATCAAGTATGTGATAATTTATAACGGTCATATTGTGAGTAAGTGTGTAAAATACCCTTAACTGATTAATTTATGGGAAAGAAAAAAATATTGTTGATTATCTCTAAGACCTAATTAATAGTTTCTATGGTTTGCTTGATTGATTTTTTAATTTAAAGATCGCTTTTTATTGGTGGAGATTTCATTTGAAGGAAAAGAAAAAGAAAAGATAAGTGAAAATTATCAATATATACACTAGCGAACCTTTTAAATATATAGGACAAACATTAACCGTAATCCTTTAGATAATAAAGAAATTAACTATTTATCATCATATGATTGAAAAAGCAACATAATTAATTATTTGGTAAGATATAATTGATTATTACACATGGCATTACCTATGATATACTAAAATGTAAAAGTGGCTCCTTAGTCCTCTGTAAATTGTATTTATTAAAATCTTTTAAGTCATTTATTTATTCTAAAGTAAATATCAAAAAAATAAACTAAAATTATTTTTTATTTTACGTCTCAAATTATCTATTGGATTAATTATGTATAATATTTCAATTTGATTCAATTTAAACTTTATCTTTTATTTTTTATAAAAATTTATTAAATTGAAATTTTATACAACGAATTTAAATTTGAAAATTTTGAACATATTTAAGGATGCATACAAATATTAAACATTTATTAACAAATAAGAACATCTATCAATATGTGTCAAACTTTTAGTGACAGTTGCAAAAAAAATTGTCAGTATATATTAGATATTTAGTAACATAAAAATATCCGTTAGTATTAGCATATATTTATTAACAAATAAGAAAATTCACTATTATAGATGAAATATTTTCGTATAGTAGAAAAACATTCCCCAGTATATATTAGATATTTTAGTGACAGACCATGACATCTGTTAGTAAATACTACTGATTTATTAATGGATAAGAAAATTCTATAAGTGCAAGTAAATATTTACTGATGGACAACATAAGACCATCACTACATTTTAGATATTTGGTGACACAAAAAGGTATCCATCAGTATAAACAAGACATTTGCTGATGAAAATAAATTTTATCTCTAGAAGTAATAATTTTACTGATGGGTACATGACAATTGTCAATATATA